>BSBM01000147.1:0-582500 GCA_027924585.1 Larix kaempferi
ATATATAAAAGTAGCATCATAATATTTACGGCATATGATACCTTTCCTTTTATTTCAAGGCGACTCTAAAAATATAGTATTTTTTTAAAAATTGACTCCTTATGCTAGTTCCCTCTTTAAAGATGACACTATGGCATTTCATGCCTAGTTAAGATGATTTTACGAATTGGGAATAATCCTACCAGGGTCGTCATAGTTAGTAGATAGGGAATAATAACCTAGTTAAATTCTTACGGTAAATCCTTCAAGGACGAACCTTTTGCACTATCATAATTTAAGACGATATGTGAGGTTATGGTCATGGAGCCATGGATTTCTATCCATTTTTTCTCTCCCTTAATGGATTGTTTGTCGCATCGCATTAGTCTTGTCTAGACCTTCAACCGTTAGTCTATAATCAACCAGTTATTTATTTGAGCATAAGTAACAAAACCAACAAGGCCTACTGGTGGGGCCTTGGCCTTGAGCTCCTCACCAGGGCCTCATACATAGTTCACAATATACATTTACAATTCTAATAGGGATACAAGGAGGGATATTACATCCTCCTCCCCTTAAAAATAACACCGTCCTCGATGTTCATACTTTTAGCAGTTCGCTTGCTTCGTCATCTCTATTTTGACCCTTTTCTAGCATTTCAAGAATTTCTCCCAAGTTGTTATGGATCACACCTGAATTTTCGACTACAAAACCGGGGTTTCAAGGAAAACGAAAAATAATAATAAAAAATTTATCATCAACTTCATAATCAAACTCAGAAACATAAATCATGAGTTCTTTACTGCACATATCACTTGCAATATATGGAATAAAATCTAGCGCTCCATGATTGTATCCTGTTGACTAAATCAACAAACGTCATTCACTTGATCCAGGAAGTTCTTGCCTAACACCTTAGTGCTCACGCAGCAATCCTTTCTCTCATGTCTTGCCTAACACCTTAGTGCTCCCGCAGCAAACATTTCTCTCATGTTTTTCCTAACACCTTAGTGCTCACACAGCAAACATGTCTTTCATGTTTTTCCTAACACCTTAGTGCTCACGCAGCAAACATTTCTTTTATGCATACTAAGCAGCGTCCTGCCTCCCACATATACATTTTTTTATAGCTTTCCTAGGTCTTACAGCCAGCCGATTCTCCGAGAATCCTAGTGGCTGTTCGATCCCTGATTTTTAGGGAGTATTTCAATGCCATTACAACACTCTTTACACAATTCCCCTCAAGCTTCTCGCTTGAGTCCCGGAATTTATTTCCCCACAAGCCTCCTCGCTTGAGTCTGGGAAAATCTCTTACGGATTTATCAATGATTTAGTCATATTACCCTTGTATAACCATACGATTTCTCTGACCCATTTGGGTCTAGTTCTTTATTCGACAATAATCATCAAAATTCAAAGAAATAAATAACAGTTTTGATGAGGATCCTAAATCCTCAACCCCTCATTTTAACATGCATAATATTTATGCTCTTGTCTTTCCACAAGCTCCACAGAATTTTGACCATCTTCCAAGTTCACCTGGTTAGTAACACTTTATTATAACAAAATTCAATATTGTAAGTAAGAAATTCATCCTTCATACTACAATATCCATACTTGATCATCTTTAATAAGCATTCTTTTTCTTCTAAGCATAACTAGATTAATATATAATTCCTTGAACACAACATAACATTCTTCCTATAATGATCCATGGATATTATGCTTACTTTACCTCGGATGTTAGCTTTCACCTTTTTAAACACCATTCCTATTTTAATTATATCATACCACCCATTATCTTCAAACATACTTTCATAAAGATAATCACATACATTCATGAGGGTGGTCACATTAATCTTTATAGTATGCTTCTCATATGCAAAGGTGCAAATTTAATTGTTTTAACACGTATTAGTATTACACTCAATATCTCATGAAATTCATATACAATAGGAAAAAGAAAAGAAGTAGGTTGTCAAGGTATCTATGCATATAAGGTATGCTTCTATCTTATAAGTTTCCATCATATAGCCTTTATAACAACCACTCAGAGTATCCCAACATCCATAGTAGAGATCACTGGAATATAAAATTATACCATATGCATTATATATACAAAACAGAATGGGCTATAACAAAAAAAAAAAAAGGATTTCCTTGTCGTTTATCCAGTAACAGATAGGTTAATCTAACATTCGAAATGTCATCTAAACCTCACTAATATATAAGCCAAACTTAATTGCGACTCGTGCTTACCTTAGACCTAAGGAAAACCCCAAATCAGCATGCCTCTTTTGTTATTTGACTGTACTAACATTTTACAAAACCTTCTCTACTCAATGGTCTTTACACTGCTTATTCTATATCAAATAAGGATATCCCTAATCACCTTAAATTAACAAAATTTATATGGGTTAACAAAAGTACCCTAATATAACATTCATTGTAACTATGTCCAAATCAAAATACGTGAACCTCCACAAATGTCCATCTTTGGTCAAATGATGGTAACAAAGCTCTACAAGTATATTTAATAAGTCTTTGTTCTTCTAGTATCACATGATCGATGTCTTATGATTGTCATTTACCTTTATTCGCTAGACAATCATTCATAAATCATGGACGATATCCTAAGTTTGACCTTTATGATAATAATTCAAAACAAGGCTCATTTCTTTTTAAAGCATAATTTACATCACCCCAAAATTTCTTGAGATCATGTCGATATGTTATAATTATCTAAGCATAATTAGTTCATGTAGATTTCTATCTAATCCCTCCCCTAGGTATTTTAGTAGAAGGTAGAATTCAGTCTAGTCATGATACTCATTTATGCTACTTGACCTATTATATCAAACCCTTTATACTTAGGGTGATCTATATGACAACACTAGAATCATCCAAATGAGTTTATATTACGCCTCCTCGTTAAAGTATTAGGAGAATTACTTAAATTCCCTTTATGATTTTTATATCATGTGTAACACAATGGTGACTAAAGAAAGTAGTTAAGGAAGGCAACTTTCTCTTGAAGCATGTTTGCATCTTAAACTGATCAAGCTTATGGGTTGAGACACAGACTTTTGTTTTTGCAGGTAGGCTAAGATGACCATCAACACCATCAGGACACATTTTAATCATTTACTCGAGGTTAGCATTGATTTTTTTTTGAAGACTAGCCTATATATATGGAAAAATCGAAGAGCCATCATACTACAATCAAACAAAATGATGAATTTTTAATAATGAAAGATCATTCAACATATACTCTAATCAATTAATCATCATCATCAAAGCACATTTTAATCATTCACCTATGATGAGTATTGCACAATTAGAAGATTAGTATGGAGAATTAGAAGTACTAGTGACCCTTAAACAAGGCTTTGAAAAACAAGTGCATGTCTATCATTCATGACCGAATACATGCAGTCACCCTACACAAGTACCATTAGAATGTTCAATTAAACCAATTAAAGTGAATTCCTTTAATTCATAACTATACCTTTAATATTTCAACCTCAGAAGGACTTTTTCTATGCATTTATTCCACCATACAAGACTAATACAATGTCATACAATCCAATAAACTTTCTATTCTTCAGCATGCAACCTAGTGCAAAATACAAGACAAAAATGAAGTATAATTTCTATACTTACAGTTTAACTCGACGAGTAATGGAATCCCATATTTTGTAATTGGATAATGTACTCTCGTCCATTTGTTCCCGGCATTCAAAACAACAATTTGTTTGTTAGTTTCAAAAACCTACATACTTCTTTACTTTATGATGAGCCCCTATTGGCCAGAGTGCTGAAACCTCAGCTCTGATACCATATGTGACATATCCTAATTATACAAGTAAGTATTATGGGAAAAATTTGATAAAATAAAACCTTTTCATTGAATTTGCTCAAGTATAAAAGTATTTGTGATAAAAACCACGTCACCAAATTCTTTCACCTTGCATCAGAAACATTTATAATAACCTCCATAATTCATTCTATGTAAAAACCTTCCATTATCCATAAATTATTCAAAATCTTCATCATTCTTGCATAATAATAAAAACAACTCTTCTTTATAATCCATCGAGAGGAGGTCTTCATGATTCAATAACCTACTTGGGTCAAAACACAAAAGTTGCTATAATTCTTCGTGCAAACATTACCTCATAAACATTGTTACCAACAACTGAATTTATCCATTTAATAAATATTATCATTTGCTTGACTGAAGAACAGATACATCTAGTTTGACGATAATCACCATGAGCACATATACATAAATCACGGACAAGAGAATACACACCAATCACAGACAAGAGAAAGAGACTCAATATACGGTGGTTCACCCAGCTCTCTGGGCTACGTCCACAAAATTTGTTGTATCATGTAATATTTATTCAGAATGTTACAACCCACACACAACATACTTATTGTGGTGACAATCTTCTATGACATGAAGCTTCTCTTATACTCCTCTTGTGGAGAGTATTTTTCTGATATATCAGTGTTAACAACAACTAATACCGAGATCTAATCTCCGGTAAAAAATAGTACTTGAAGCCGAAAATCAAAGTACAACCCCATCATTCAACAGTAACCACATTTCAGGATTTCCGTGAATGATCAATCAATTATACAAAACTGGAATCTGCCTAATCAAGGAACTTTAACCCAGTAATAATAAAACGGATCTACGGCTTCAAAAAACATGGGGGGGATAACTTTCATCTCTATGAAACAATAGACAAAAACGTATCACAATTTCAAAATAACTAGATACTGGAAAATAGAGATCTATCGATTGTATTTTAACATATAAACCAGAGAACCACCATTCAGAGGGCAGGACTTTCGATTTCATGCGGCATACTTGTATCAGGGAAATCACACTTTGAAAGGACATCTCTCCCAGTTCAAGCAATAACTAATACCTATATATAAAAATATGTTCTCATGGAATCCTACTATACAGGATAACAAAAATGAAAAAACAACTACAGGGTTCTATCCCTTCCCACAATTCGCAACAAGAAATTGTAAGAAACCAGATCTTGTGGCTTCCTACCATACGAGATATCGTATAAGGAAAAACGGCTACAGGGATCGACTGGGAGCCACCGACTGTAACGGCATATAAACAAGACTAAAACTATCATAAAATTTCTGTGATGTATGATTAGCGATCTACCTATTTGTACACAAAGCAATCCGTAACAATCCTTAAGTTACACAAAATTTATACTCAGACATTCATTCAAATAACAATTTATTCACGCTTTGGCCAGAGGATATATACTCTGTTCTTCAAAGAAAAAATTAGCAAATTTGGACCTAGGATATATATATATATATATACTATCTCTGACGGCGATCAGGCTCAGGATATCCATAAATATTATCCCGATCTTTCTCGATGGAGATTGTATCACTAAAAATAATTCCAGGGGTCAAATAATTCCAAGGATTGAGATCGTAGCAACAACATAGTAGATCTACGGGGGTTCCATACCTGCTACCATGACGTGATACAAGGTTGTATCCACACCGTTAAGATTAACACCCAGATCGAGAACTCACGGATCCATAACTAACCTTCACAATCCATAAGAGAACGGGATCGAGCTCTAATGGAGCTGTCCCTTCCCAATCTAACGCACAGTAAAGAAAAGAGAAAAAAAAACAAAACAAAAGACATTCCCTAGAATGCCGAGAGCTAGGCCAGTTCGCTTTACTCCCATCAGGGTATGATACATCCTTAACCAATGCAGAAAAGAAGGGTAACTACAACGATAGCCAGATCGCTCAACGAGAATAATATAGCAGAGATGGAAATCATATTTTAAGATATCCAATGCAGAAAAGAAGTGTAACTACAGTGATAGCCAGATCGCTCAACGAGAATAATATAGCAGAGATGGAAATCATATTTTAAGATATCCAATGCAGAAAAGAAGTGTAACTACAACGATAGCCAGATCGCTCAACGAGAATAATATAGAAAAGATGGAAATCATATTTTAAGATATCCAATGCACAAGCCACTAAAATGCGAATATCATAAAAGACAGAAATTACTTACACCGTCACTTCTTGCGGCATTTTCTTGTTTCCAAGACCCTGCGCTAATCCCAGAGTCTTTTTCCATCTCCTGTGCTTCCTACAGATATTTTTCTCCACCGTCACTTCTTGCGGCATTTTCTTGTTTCCAAGATCCTGCGCTAATCCCAGAGTCTTGTTCCATCTTCTGTGCTTCCTCCAGATATTTTTCTCCTTGCGATCCATATTCCAGTGCTCTCAACAGGGTTCAACTTATATTCCTGCGATCTACAATCTGTGATCTCCCTTTCCCCGTTCTCCAGAGGGTAATCCTAATGTATAATACTGCGATGGCGCTCCATAGTATCTCTCCCTAAACCATCTTGTCATACAGAATCGTCCAAAGGCGATTCACCCCCCCCCCCAAAAAAAAAGGTATGCGACCATGCATTAAATAAACTCTCAGTAATGTAGTTTTCCTTGGGAGGTCCGCCAAGTGTAGAGGGGATTATTCCCCAAGGAAAGTCGACGGGCATGACTAGTCACCCCACGTCTTAATTAGTTTGAAGTTTGGTTCCCTTTAAGGAAACCCCCACTCGGCCATTTCCCCGAACTAGTAGTAAAAGAGTTTCTTTAGTGCACACGTACTCAGTATTTTTGATTTCTGGTGGAAGGTAAAGAAATAAAGCCCTACATTTATTTCTCCTAATCATAAAGATTTACCGAATAAATCTTCGAGGGTTTCCTAGGTATAATTACTTCACAAAAAGGTCTAAAACTATATATAAAAGTAGCATCATAATATTTACGGCATATGATACCTTTCCTTTTATTTCAAGGCGACTCTAAAAATATAGTATTTTTTTAAAAATTGACTCCTTATGCTAGTTCCCTCTTTAAAGATGACACTATGGCATTTCATGCCTAGTTAAGATGATTTTACGAATTGGGAATAATCCTACCAGGGTCGTCATAGTTAGTAGATAGGGAATAATAACCTAGTTAAATTCTTACGGTAAATCCTTCAAGGACGAACCTTTTGCACTATCATAATTTAAGACGATATGTGAGGTTATGGTCATGGAGCCATGGATTTCTATCCATTTTTTCTCTCCCTTAATGGATTGTTTGTCGCATCGCATTAGTCTTGTCTAGACCTTCAACCGTTAGTCTATAATCAACCAGTTATTTATTTGAGCATAAGTAACAAAACCAACAAGGCCTACTGGTGGGGCCTTGGCCTTGAGCTCCTCACCAGGGCCTCATACATAGTTCACAATATACATTTACAATTCTAATAGGGATACAAGGAGGGATATTACATCCTCCTCCCCTTAAAAATAACACCGTCCTCGATGTTCATACTTTTAGCAGTTCGCTTGCTTCGTCATCTCTATTTTGACCCTTTTCTAGCATTTCAAGAATTTCTCCCAAGTTGTTATGGATCACACCTGAATTTTCGACTACAAAACCGGGTTTCAAGAAAAATAATAATAAAAAATTTATCATCAACTTCATAATCAAACTCAGAAACATAAATCATGAGTTCTTTACTGCACATATCACTTGCAATATATGGAATAAATCTAGCGCTCCATGATTGTATCCTGTTGACTAAATCAACAAACGTCATTCACTTGATCCAGGAAGTTCTTGCCTAACACCTTAGTGCTCACGCAGCAATCCTTTCTCTCATGTCTTGCCTAACACCTTAGTGCTCCCGCAGCAAACATTTCTCTCATGTTTTTCCTAACACCTTAGTGCTCACACAGCAAACATGTCTTTCATGTTTTTCCTAACACCTTAGTGCTCACGCAGCAAACATTTCTTTTATGCATACTAAGCAGCGTCCTGCCCTCCCACATATACATTTTTTTATAGCTTTCCTAGGTCTTACAGCCAGCCGATTCTCCGAGAATCCTAGTGGCTGTTCGATCCCTGATTTTTAGGGAGTATTTCAATGCCATTACAACACTCTTTACACAATTCCCCTCAAGCCTTCTCGCTTGAGTCCCGGAATTTATTTCCCCACAAGCCTCCTCGCTTGAGTCTGGGAAAATCTCTTACGGATTTATCAATGATTTAGTCATATTACCCTTGTATAACCATACGATTTCTCTGACCCATTTGGGTCTAGTTCTTTATTCGACAATAATCATCAAAATTCAAAGAAATAAATAACAGTTTTGATGAGGATCCTAAATCCTCAACCCCTCATTTTAACATGCATAATATTTATGCTCTTGTCTTTCCACAAGCTCCACAGAATTTTGACCATCTTCCAAGTTCACCTGTTAGTAACACTTTATATAACAAAATTCAATATTGTAAGTAAGAAATTCATCCTTCATACTACAATATCCATACTTGATCATCTTTAATAAGCATTCTTTTTCTTCTAAGCATAACTAGATTAATATATAATTCCTTGAACACAACATAACATTCTTCCTATAATGATCCATGGATATTATGCTTACTTTACCTCGGATGTTAGCTTTCACCTTTTTAAACACCATTCCTATTTTAATTATATCATACCACCCATTATCTTCAAACATACTTTCATAAAGATAATCACATACATTCATGAGGGTGGTCACATTAATCTTTATAGTATGCTTCTCATATGCAAAGGTGCAAATTTAATTGTTTTTAACACGTATTAGTATTACACTCAATATCTCATGAAATTCATATACAATAGGAAAAAGAAAAGAAGTAGGTTGTCAAGGTATCTATGCATATAAGGTATGCTTCTATCTTATAAGTTTCCATCATATAGCCTTTATAACAACCACTCAGAGTATCCCAACATCCATAGTAGAGATCACTGGAATATAAAATTATACCATATGCATTATATATACAAAACAGAATGGGCTATAACAAAAAAAAAAAAAAGGATTTCCTTGTCGTTTATCCAGTAACAGATAGGTTAATCTAACATTCGAAATGTCATCTAAACCTCACTAATATATAAGCCAAACTTAATTGCGACTCGTGCTTACCTTAGACCTAAGGAAAACCCCAAATCAGCATGCCTCTTTTGTTATTTGACTGTACTAACATTTTACAAAACCTTCTCTACTCAATGGTCTTTACACTGCTTATTCTATATCAAATAAGGATATCCCTAATCACCTTAAATTAACAAAATTTATATGGGTTAACAAAAGTACCCTAATATAACATTCATTGTAACTATGTCCAAATCAAAATACGTGAACCTCCACAAATGTCCATCTTTGGTCAAATGATGGTAACAAAGCTCTACAAGTATATTTAATAAGTCTTTGTTCTTCTAGTATCACATGATCGATGTCTTATGATTGTCATTTACCTTTATTCGCTAGACAATCATTCATAAATCATGGACGATATCCTAAGTTTGACCTTTATGATAATAATTCAAAACAAGGCTCATTTCTTTTTAAAGCATAATTTACATCACCCCCAAAATTTCTTGAGATCATGTCGATATGTTATAATTATCTAAGCATAATTAGTTCATGTAGATTTCTATCTAATCCCTCCCCTAGGTATTTTAGTAGAAGGTAGAATTCAGTCTAGTCATGATACTCATTTATGCTACTTGACCTATTATATCAAACCCTTTATACTTAGGGTGATCTATATGACAACACTAGAATCATCCAAATGAGTTTATATTACGCCTCCTCGTTAAAGTATTAGGAGAATTACTTAAATTCCCTTTATGATTTTTATATCATGTGTAACACAATGGTGACTAAAGAAAGTAGTTAAGGAAGGCAACTTTCTCTTGAAGCATGTTTGCATCTTAAAACTGATCAAGCTTATGGGTTGAGACACAGACTTTTGTTTTTGCAGGTAGGCTAAGATGACCATCAACACCATCAGGACACATTTTAATCATTTACTCGAGGTTAGCATTGATTTTTTTTTGAAGACTAGCCTATATATATATGGAAAAATCGAAGAGCCATCATACTACAATCAAACAAAATGATGAATTTTTAATAATGAAAGATCATTCAACATATACTCTAATCAATTAATCATCATCATCAAAGCACATTTTAATCATTCACCTATGATGAGTATTGCACAATTAGAAGATTAGTATGGAGAATTAGAAGTACTAGTGACCCTTAAACAAGGCTTTGAAAAACAAGTGCATGTCTATCATTCATGACCGAATACATGCAGTCACCCTACACAAGTACCATTAGAATGTTCAATTAAACCAATTAAAGTGAATTCCTTTAATTCATAACTATACCTTTAATATTTCAACCTCAGAAGGACTTTTTCTATGCATTTATTCCACCATACAAGACTAATACAATGTCATACAATCCAATAAACTTTCTATTCTTCAGCATGCAACCTAGTGCAAAATACAAGACAAAAATGAAGTATAATTTCTATACTTACAGTTTAACTCGACGAGTAATGGAATCCCATATTTTGTAATTGGATAATGTACTCTCGTCCATTTGTTCCCGGCATTCAAAACAACAATTTGTTTGTTAGTTTCAAAAACCTACATACTTCTTTACTTTATGATGAGCCCCTATTGGCCAGAGTGCTGAAACCTCAGCTCTGATACCATATGTGACATATCCTAATTATACAAGTAAGTATTATGGGAAAAATTTGATAAAATAAAACCTTTTCATTGAATTTGCTCAAGTATAAAAGTATTTGTGATAAAAACCACGTCACCAAATTCTTTCACCTTGCATCAGAAACATTTATAATAACCTCCATAATTCATTCTATGTAAAAACCTTCCATTATCCATAAATTATTCAAAATCTTCATCATTCTTGCATAATAATAAAAACAACTCTTCTTTATAATCCATCGAGAGGAGGTCTTCATGATTCAATAACCTACTTGGGTCAAAACACAAAAGTTGCTATAATTCTTCGTGCAAACATTACCTCATAAACATTGTTACCAACAACTGAATTTATCCATTTAATAAATATTATCATTTGCTTGACTGAAGAACAGATACATCTAGTTTGACGATAATCACCATGAGCACATATACATAAATCACGGACAAGAGAATACACACCAATCACAGACAAGAGAAAGAGACTCAATATACGGTGGTTCACCCAGCTCTCTGGGCTACGTCCACAAAATTTGTTGTATCATGTAATATTTATTCAGAATGTTACAACCCACACACAACATACTTATTGTGGTGACAATCTTCTATGACATGAAGCTTCTCTTATACTCCTCTTGTGGAGAGTATTTTTCTGATATATCAGTGTTAACAACAACTAATACCGAGATCTAATCTCCGGTAAAAAATAGTACTTGAAGCCGAAAATCAAAGTACAACCCCATCATTCAACAGTAACCACATTTCAGGATTTCCGTGAATGATCAATCAATTATACAAAACTGGAATCTGCCTAATCAAGGAACTTTAACCCAGTAATAATAAAACGGATCTACGGCTTCAAAAAACATGGGGGGGATAACTTTCATCTCTATGAAACAATAGACAAAAACGTATCACAATTTCAAAATAACTAGATACTGGAAAATAGAGATCTATCGATTGTATTTTAACATATAAACCAGAGAACCACCATTCAGAGGGCAGGACTTTCGATTTCATGCGGCATACTTGTATCAGGGAAATCACACTTTGAAAGGACATCTCTCCCAGTTCAAGCAATAACTAATACCTATATATAAAAATATGTTCTCATGGAATCCTACTATACAGGATAACAAAAATGAAAAAACAACTACAGGGTTCTATCCCTTCCCACAATTCGCAACAAGAAATTGTAAGAAACCAGATCTTGTGGCTTCCTACCATACGAGATATCGTATAAGGAAAAACGGCTACAGGGATCGACTGGGAGCCACCGACTGTAACGGCATATAAACAAGACTAAAACTATCATAAAATTTCTGTGATGTATGATTAGCGATCTACCTATTTGTACACAAAGCAATCCGTAACAATCCTTAAGTTACACAAAATTTATACTCAGACATTCATTCAAATAACAATTTATTCACGCTTTGGCCAGAGGATATATACTCTGTTCTTCAAAGAAAAAATTAGCAAATTTGGACCTAGGATATATATATATATATATACTATCTCTGACGGCGATCAGGCTCAGGATATCCATAAATATTATCCCGATCTTTCTCGATGGAGATTGTATCACTAAAAATAATTCCAGGGGTCAAATAATTCCAAGGATTGAGATCGTAGCAACAACATAGTAGATCTACGGGGGTTCCATACCTGCTACCATGACGTGATACAAGGTTGTATCCACACCGTTAAGATTAACACCCAGATCGAGAACTCACGGATCCATAACTAACCTTCACAATCCATAAGAGAATGGGATCGAGCTCTAATGGAGCTGTCCCTTCCCAATCTAACGCACAGTAAAGAAAAGAGAAAAAAAAACAAAACAAAAGACATTCCCTAGAATGCCGAGAGCTAGGCCAGTTCGCTTTACTCCCATCAGGGTATGATACATCCTTAACCAATGCAGAAAAGAAGGGTAACTACAACGATAGCCAGATCGCTCAACGAGAATAATATAGCAGAGATGGAAATCATATTTTAAGATATCCAATGCAGAAAAGAAGTGTAACTACAGTGATAGCCAGATCGCTCAACGAGAATAATATAGCAGAGATGGAAATCATATTTTAAGATATCCAATGCAGAAAAGAAGTGTAACTACAACGATAGCCAGATCGCTCAACGAGAATAATATAGAAAAGATGGAAATCATATTTTAAGATATCCAATGCACAAGCCACTAAAATGCGAATATCATAAAAGACAGAAATTACTTACACCGTCACTTCTTGCGGCATTTTCTTGTTTCCAAGACCCTGCGCTAATCCCAGAGTCTTTTTCCATCTCCTGTGCTTCCTACAGATATTTTTCTCCACCGTCACTTCTTGCGGCATTTTCTTGTTTCCAAGATCCTGCGCTAATCCCAGAGTCTTGTTCCATCTTCTGTGCTTCCTCCAGATATTTTTCTCCTTGCGATCCATATTCCAGTGCTCTCAACAGGGTTCAACTTATATTCCTGCGATCTACAATCTGTGATCTCCCTTTCCCCGTTCTCCAGAGGGTAATCCTAATGTATAATACTGCGATGGCGCTCCATAGTATCTCTCCCTAAACCATCTTGTCATACAGAATCGTCCAAAGGCGATTCACCCCCCCCCCCCAAAAAAAAAGGTATGCGACCATGCATTAAATAAACTCTCAGTAATGTAGTTTTCCTTGGGAGGTCCGCCAAGTGTAGAGGGGATTATTCCCCAAGGAAAGTCGACGGGCATGACTAGTCACCCCACGTCTTAATTAGTTTGAAGTTTGGTTCCCTTTAAGGAAACCCCCACTCGGCCATTTCCCCGAACTAGTAGTAAAAGAGTTTCTTTAGTGCACACGTACTCAGTATTTTTGATTTCTGGTGGAAGGTAAAGAAATAAAGCCCTACATTTATTTCTCCTAATCATAAAGATTTACCGAATAAATCTTCGAGGGTTTCCTAGGTATAATTACTTCACAAAAAGGTCTAAAACTATATATAAAAGTAGCATCATAATATTTACGGCATATGATACCTTTCCTTTTATTTCAAGGCGACTCTAAAAATATAGTATTTTTTTAAAAATTGACTCCTTATGCTAGTTCCCTCTTTAAAGATGACACTATGGCATTTCATGCCTAGTTAAGATGATTTTACGAATTGGGAATAATCCTACCAGGGTCGTCATAGTTAGTAGATAGGGAATAATAACCTAGTTAAATTCTTACGGTAAATCCTTCAAGGACGAACCTTTTGCACTATCATAATTTAAGACGATATGTGAGGTTATGGTCATGGAGCCATGGATTTCTATCCATTTTTTCTCTCCCTTAATGGATTGTTTGTCGCATCGCATTAGTCTTGTCTAGACCTTCAACCGTTAGTCTATAATCAACCAGTTATTTATTTGAGCATAAGTAACAAAACCAACAAGGCCTACTGGTGGGGCCTTGGCCTTGAGCTCCTCACCAGGGCCTCATACATAGTTCACAATATACATTTACAATTCTAATAGGGATACAAGGAGGGATATTACATCCTCCTCCCCTTAAAAATAACACCGTCCTCGGTGTTCATACTTTTAGCAGTTCGCTTGCTTCGTCATCTCTATTTTGACCCTTTTCTAGCCTTTCAAGAATTTCTCCCAAGTTGTTATGGATCACACCTGAATTTTCGACTACAAAACCGGGTTTCAAGGAAAACGAAAAATAATAATAAAAAATTTATCATCAACTTCATAATCAAACTCAGAAACATAAATCATGAGTTCTTTACTGCACATATCACTTGCAATATATGGAATAAATCTAGCGCTCCATGATTGTATCCTGTTGACTAAATCAACAAACGTCATTCACTTGATCCAGGAAGTTCTTGCCTAACACCTTAGTGCTCACGCAGCAATCCTTTCTCTCATGTCTTGCCTAACACCTTAGTGCTCCCGCAGCAAACATTTCTCTCATGTTTTTCCTAACACCTTAGTGCTCACACAGCAAACATGTCTTTTATGTTTTTCCTAACACCTTAGTGCTCACGCAGCAAACATTTCTTTTATGCATACTAAGCAGCGTCCTGCCTCCCACATATACATTTTTTTATAGCTTTCCTAGGTCTTACAGCCAGCCGATTCTCCGAGAATCCTAGTGGCTGTTCGATCCCTGATTTTTAGGGAGTATTTCAATGCCATTACAACACTCTTTACACAATTCCCCCTCAAGCCTTCTCGCTTGAGTCCCGGAATTTATTTCCCCACAAGCCTCCTCGCTTGAGTCTGGGAAAATCTCTTACGGATTTATCAATGATTTAGTCATATTACCCTTGTATAACCATACGATTTCTCTGACCCATTTGGGTCTAGTTCTTTATTCGACAATAATCATCAAAATTCAAAGAAATAAATAACAGTTTTGATGAGGATCCTAAATCCTCAACCCCTCATTTTAACATGCATAATATTTATGCTCTTGTCTTTCCACAAGCTCCACAGAATTTTGACCATCTTCCAAGTTCACCTGTTAGTAACACTTTATATAACAAAATTCAATATTGTAAGTAAGAAATTCATCCTTCATACTACAATATCCATACTTGATCATCTTTAATAAGCATTCTTTTTCTTCTAAGCATAACTAGATTAATATATAATTCCTTGAACACAACATAACATTCTTCCTATAATGATCCATGGATATTATGCTTACTTTACCTCGGATGTTAGCTTTCACCTTTTTAAACACCATTCCTATTTTAATTATATCATACCACCCATTATCTTCAAACATACTTTCATAAAGATAATCACATACATTCATGAGGGTGGTCACATTAATCTTTATAGTATGCTTCTCATATGCAAAGGTGCAAATTTAATTGTTTTAACACGTATTAGTATTACACTCAATATCTCATGAAATTCATATACAATAGGAAAAAGAAAAGAAGTAGGTTGTCAAGGTATCTATGCATATAAGGTATGCTTCTATCTTATAAGTTTCCATCATATAGCCTTTATAACAACCACTCAGAGTATCCCAACATCCATAGTAGAGATCACTGGAATATAAAATTATACCATATGCATTATATATACAAAACAGAATGGGCTATAACAAAAAAAAAAAAAGGATTTCCTTGTCGTTTATCCAGTAACAGATAGGTTAATCTAACATTCGAAATGTCATCTAAACCTCACTAATATATAAGCCAAACTTAATTGCGACTCGTGCTTACCTTAGACCTAAGGAAAACCCCAAATCAGCATGCCTCTTTTGTTATTTGACTGTACTAACATTTTACAAAACCTTCTCTACTCAATGGTCTTTACACTGCTTATTCTATATCAAATAAGGATATCCCTAATCACCTTAAATTAACAAAATTTATATGGGTTAACAAAAGTACCCTAATATAACATTCATTGTAACTATGTCCAAATCAAAATACGTGAACCTCCACAAATGTCCATCTTTGGTCAAATGATGGTAACAAAGCTCTACAAGTATATTTAATAAGTCTTTGTTCTTCTAGTATCACATGATCGATGTCTTATGATTGTCATTTACCTTTATTCGCTAGACAATCATTCATAAATCATGGACGATATCCTAAGTTTGACCTTTATGATAATAATTCAAAACAAGGCTCATTTCTTTTTAAAGCATAATTTACATCACCCCAAAATTTCTTGAGATCATGTCGATATGTTATAATTATCTAAGCATAATTAGTTCATGTAGATTTCTATCTAATCCCTCCCCTAGGTATTTTAGTAGAAGGTAGAATTCAGTCTAGTCATGATACTCATTTATGCTACTTGACCTATTATATCAAACCCTTTATACTTAGGGTGATCTATATGACAACACTAGAATCATCCAAATGAGTTTATATTACGCCTCCTCGTTAAAGTATTAGGAGAATTACTTAAATTCCCTTTATGATTTTTATATCATGTGTAACACAATGGTGACTAAAGAAAGTAGTTAAGGAAGGCAACTTTCTCTTGAAGCATGTTTGCATCTTAAACTGATCAAGCTTATGGGTTGAGACACAGACTTTTGTTTTTGCAGGTAGGCTAAGACGACCATCAACACCATCAGGACACATTTTAATCATTTACTCGAGGTTAGCATTGATTTTTTTTTGAAGACTAGCCTATATATATGGAAAAATCGAAGAGCCATCATACTACAATCAAACAAAATGATGAATTTTTAATAATGAAAGATCATTCAACATATACTCTAATCAATTAATCATCATCATCAAAGCACATTTTAATCATTCACCTATGACGAGTATTGCACAATTAGAAGATTAGTATGGAGAATTAGAAGTACTAGTGACCCTTAAACAAGGCTTTGAAAAACAAGTGCATGTCTATCATTCATGACCGAATACATGCAGTCACCCTACACAAGTACCATTAGAATGTTCAATTAAACCAATTAAAGTGAATTCCTTTAATTCATAACTATACCTTTAATATTTCAACCTCAGAAGGACTTTTTCTATGCATTTATTCCACCATACAAGACTAATACAATGTCATACAATCCAATAAACTTTCTATTCTTCAGCATGCAACCTAGTGCAAAATACAAGACAAAAATGAAGTATAATTTCTATACTTACAGTTTAACTCGACGAGTAATGGAATCCCATATTTTGTAATCGGATAATGTACTCTCGTCCATTTGTTCCCGGCATTCAAAACAACAATTTGTTTGTTAGTTTAAAAAACCTACATACTTCTTTACTTTATGATGAGCCCCTATTGGCCAGAGTGCTGAAACCTCAGCTCTGATACCATATGTGACATATCCTAATTATACAAGTAAGTATTATGGGAAAAATTTGATAAAATAAAACCTTTTCATTGAATTTGCTCAAGTATAAAAGTATTTGTGATAAAAACCACGTCACCAAATTCTTTCACCTTGCATCAGAAACATTTATAATAACCTCCATAATTCATTCTATGTAAAAACCTTCCATTATCCATAAATTATTCAAAATCTTCATCATTCTTGCATAATAATAAAAACAACTCTTCTTTATAATCCATCGAGAGGAGGTCTTCATGATTCAATAACCTACTTGGGTCAAAACACAAAAGTTGCTATAATTCTTCGTGCAAACATTACCTCATAAACATTGTTACCAACAACTGAATTTATCCATTTAATAAATATTATCATTTGCTTGACTGAAGAACAGATACATCTAGTTTGACGATAATCACCATGAGCACATATACATAAATCACGGACAAGAGAATACACACCAATCACAGACAAGAGAAAGAGACTCAATATACGGTGGTTCACCCAGCTCTCTGGGCTACGTCCACAAAATTTGTTGTATCATGTAATATTTATTCAGAATGTTACAACCCACACACAACATA
The DNA here is from genome assembly GCA_027924585.1 of Larix kaempferi. NCBI lineage: Eukaryota > Viridiplantae > Streptophyta > Pinopsida > Pinales > Pinaceae > Larix > Larix kaempferi. Next base: position 18,028 of record BSBM01000147.1, read on the forward strand.
CTTATTGTGGTGACAATCTTCTATGACATGAAGCTTCTCTTATACTCCTCTTGTGGAGAGTATTTTTCTGATATATCAGTGTTAACAACAACTAATACCGAGATCTAATCTCCGGTAAAAAATAGTACTTGAAGCCGAAAATCAAAGTACAACCCCATCATTCAACAGTAACCACATTTCAGGATTTCCGTGAATGATCAATCAATTATACAAAACTGGAATCTGCCTAATCAAGGAACTTTAACCCAGTAATAATAAAACGGATCTACGGCTTCAAAAAACATGGGGGGGATAACTTTCATCTCTATGAAACAATAGACAAAAACGTATCACAATTTCAAAATAACTAGATACTGGAAAATAGAGATCTATCGATTGTATTTTAACATATAAACCAGAGAACCACCATTCAGAGGGCAGGACTTTCGATTTCATGCGGCATACTTGTATCAGGGAAATCACACTTTGAAAGGACATCTCTCCCAGTTCAAGCAATAACTAATACCTATATATAAAAATATGTTCTCATGGAATCCTACTATACAGGATAACAAAAATGAAAAAACAACTACAGGGTTCTATCCCTTCCCACAATTCGCAACAAGAAATTGTAAGAAACCAGATCTTGTGGCTTCCTACCATACGAGATATCGTATAAGGAAAAACGGCTACAGGGATCGACTGGGAGCCACCGACTGTAACGGCATATAAACAAGACTAAAACTATCATAAAATTTCTGTGATGTATGATTAGCGATCTACCTATTTGTACACAAAGCAATCCGTAACAATCCTTAAGTTACACAAAATTTATACTCAGACATTCATTCAAATAACAATTTATTCACGCTTTGGCCAGAGGATATATACTCTGTTCTTCAAAGAAAAAATTAGCAAATTTGGACCTAGGATATATATATATATATATACTATCTCTGACGGCGATCAGGCTCAGGATATCCATAAATATTATCCCGATCTTTCTCGATGGAGATTGTATCACTAAAAATAATTCCAGGGGTCAAATAATTCCAAGGATTGAGATCGTAGCAACAACATAGTAGATCTACGGGGGTTCCATACCTGCTACCATGACGTGATACAAGGTTGTATCCACACCGTTAAGATTAACACCCAGATCGAGAACTCACGGATCCATAACTAACCTTCACAATCCATAAGAGAACGGGATCGAGCTCTAATGGAGCTGTCCCTTCCCAATCTAACGCACAGTAAAGAAAAGAGAAAAAAAAACAAAACAAAAGACATTCCCTAGAATGCCGAGAGCTAGGCCAGTTCGCTTTACTCCCATCAGGGTATGATACATCCTTAACCAATGCAGAAAAGAAGGGTAACTACAACGATAGCCAGATCGCTCAACGAGAATAATATAGCAGAGATGGAAATCATATTTTAAGATATCCAATGCAGAAAAGAAGTGTAACTACAGTGATAGCCAGATCGCTCAACGAGAATAATATAACAGAGATGGAAATCATATTTTAAGATATCCAATGCAGAAAAGAAGTGTAACTACAACGATAGCCAGATCGCTCAACGAGAATAATATAGAAAAGATGGAAATCATATTTTAAGATATCCAATGCACAAGCCACTAAAATGCGAATATCATAAAAGACAGAAATTACTTACACCGTCACTTCTTGCGGCATTTTCTTGTTTCCAAGACCCTGCGCTAATCCCAGAGTCTTTTTCCATCTCCTGTGCTTCCTACAGATATTTTTCTCCACCGTCACTTCTTGCGGCATTTTCTTGTTTCCAAGATCCTGCGCTAATCCCAGAGTCTTGTTCCATCTTCTGTGCTTCCTCCAGATATTTTTCTCCTTGCGATCCATATTCCAGTGCTCTCAACAGGGTTCAACTTATATTCCTGCGATCTACAATCTGTGATCTCCCTTTCCCCGTTCTCCAGAGGGTAATCCTAATGTATAATACTGCGATGGCGCTCCATAGTATCTCTCCCTAAACCATCTTGTCATACAGAATCGTCCAAAGGCGATTCACCCCCCCCCCCAAAAAAAAGGTATGCGACCATGCATTAAATAAACTCTCAGTAATGTAGTTTTCCTTGGGAGGTCCGCCAAGTGTAGAGGGGATTATTCCCCAAGGAAAGTCGACGGGCATGACTAGTCACCCCACGTCTTAATTAGTTTGAAGTTTGGTTCCCTTTAAGGAAACCCCCACTCGGCCATTTCCCCGAACTAGTAGTAAAAGAGTTTCTTTAGTGCACACGTACTCAGTATTTTTGATTTCTGGTGGAAGGTAAAGAAATAAAGCCCTACATTTATTTCTCCTAATCATAAAGATTTACCGAATAAATCTTCGAGGGTTTCCTAGGTATAATTACTTCACAAAAAGGTCTAAAACTATATATAAAAGTAGCATCATAATATTTACGGCATATGATACCTTTCCTTTTATTTCAAGGCGACTCTAAAAATATAGTATTTTTTTAAAAATTGACTCCTTATGCTAGTTCCCTCTTTAAAGATGACACTATGGCATTTCATGCCTAGTTAAGATGATTTTACGAATTGGGAATAATCCTACCAGGGTCGTCATAGTTAGTAGATAGGGAATAATAACCTAGTTAAATTCTTACGGTAAATCCTTCAAGGACGAACCTTTTGCACTATCATAATTTAAGACGATATGTGAGGTTATGGTCATGGAGCCATGGATTTCTATCCATTTTTTCTCTCCCTTAATGGATTGTTTGTCGCATCGCATTAGTCTTGTCTAGACCTTCAACCGTTAGTCTATAATCAACCAGTTATTTATTTGAGCATAAGTAACAAAACCAACAAGGCCTACTGGTGGGGCCTTGGCCTTGAGCTCCTCACCAGGGCCTCATACATAGTTCACAATATACATTTACAATTCTAATAGGGATACAAGGAGGGATATTACATCCTCCTCCCCTTAAAAATAACACCGTCCTCGGTGTTCATACTTTTAGCAGTTCGCTTGCTTCGTCATCTCTATTTTGACCCTTTTCTAGCCTTTCAAGAATTTCTCCCAAGTTGTTATGGATCACACCTGAATTTTCGACTACAAAACCGGGTTTCAAGGAAAACGAAAAATAATAATAAAAAATTTATCATCAACTTCATAATCAAACTCAGAAACATAAATCATGAGTTCTTTACTGCACATATCACTTGCAATATATGGAATAAATCTAGCGCTCCATGATTGTATCCTGTTGACTAAATCAACAAACGTCATTCACTTGATCCAGGAAGTTCTTGCCTAACACCTTAGTGCTCACGCAGCAATCCTTTCTCTCATGTCTTGCCTAACACCTTAGTGCTCCCGCAGCAAACATTTCTCTCATGTTTTTCCTAACACCTTAGTGCTCACACAGCAAACATGTCTTTTATGTTTTTCCTAACACCTTAGTGCTCACGCAGCAAACATTTCTTTTATGCATACTAAGCAGCGTCCTGCCTCCCACATATACATTTTTTTATAGCTTTCCTAGGTCTTACAGCCAGCCGATTCTCCGAGAATCCTAGTGGCTGTTCGATCCCTGATTTTTAGGGAGTATTTCAATGCCATTACAACACTCTTTACACAATTCCCCTCAAGCCTTCTCGCTTGAGTCCCGGAATTTATTTCCCCACAAGCCTCCTCGCTTGAGTCTGGGAAAATCTCTTACGGATTTATCAATGATTTAGTCATATTACCCTTGTATAACCATACGATTTCTCTGACCCATTTGGGTCTAGTTCTTTATTCGACAATAATCATCAAAATTCAAAGAAATAAATAACAGTTTTGATGAGGATCCTAAATCCTCAACCCCTCATTTTAACATGCATAATATTTATGCTCTTGTCTTTCCACAAGCTCCACAGAATTTTGACCATCTTCCAAGTTCACCTGTTAGTAACACTTTATATAACAAAATTCAATATTGTAAGTAAGAAATTCATCCTTCATACTACAATATCCATACTTGATCATCTTTAATAAGCATTCTTTTTCTTCTAAGCATAACTAGATTAATATATAATTCCTTGAACACAACATAACATTCTTCCTATAATGATCCATGGATATTATGCTTACTTTACCTCGGATGTTAGCTTTCACCTTTTTAAACACCATTCCTATTTTAATTATATCATACCACCCATTATCTTCAAACATACTTTCATAAAGATAATCACATACATTCATGAGGGTGGTCACATTAATCTTTATAGTATGCTTCTCATATGCAAAGGTGCAAATTTAATTGTTTTAACACGTATTAGTATTACACTCAATATCTCATGAAATTCATATACAATAGGAAAAAGAAAAGAAGTAGGTTGTCAAGGTATCTATGCATATAAGGTATGCTTCTATCTTATAAGTTTCCATCATATAGCCTTTATAACAACCACTCAGAGTATCCCAACATCCATAGTAGAGATCACTGGAATATAAAATTATACCATATGCATTATATATACAAAACAGAATGGGCTATAACAAAAAAAAAAAAAAGGATTTCCTTGTCGTTTATCCAGTAACAGATAGGTTAATCTAACATTCGAAATGTCATCTAAACCTCACTAATATATAAGCCAAACTTAATTGCGACTCGTGCTTACCTTAGACCTAAGGAAAACCCCAAATCAGCATGCCTCTTTTGTTATTTGACTGTACTAACATTTTACAAAACCTTCTCTACTCAATGGTCTTTACACTGCTTATTCTATATCAAATAAGGATATCCCTAATCACCTTAAATTAACAAAATTTATATGGGTTAACAAAAGTACCCTAATATAACATTCATTGTAACTATGTCCAAATCAAAATACGTGAACCTCCACAAATGTCCATCTTTGGTCAAATGATGGTAACAAAGCTCTACAAGTATATTTAATAAGTCTTTGTTCTTCTAGTATCACATGATCGATGTCTTATGATTGTCATTTACCTTTATTCGCTAGACAATCATTCATAAATCATGGACGATATCCTAAGTTTGACCTTTATGATAATAATTCAAAACAAGGCTCATTTCTTTTTAAAGCATAATTTACATCACCCCAAAATTTCTTGAGATCATGTCGATATGTTATAATTATCTAAGCATAATTAGTTCATGTAGATTTCTATCTAATCCCTCCCCTAGGTATTTTAGTAGAAGGTAGAATTCAGTCTAGTCATGATACTCATTTATGCTACTTGACCTATTATATCAAACCCTTTATACTTAGGGTGATCTATATGACAACACTAGAATCATCCAAATGAGTTTATATTACGCCTCCTCGTTAAAGTATTAGGAGAATTACTTAAATTCCCTTTATGATTTTTATATCATGTGTAACACAATGGTGACTAAAGAAAGTAGTTAAGGAAGGCAACTTTCTCTTGAAGCATGTTTGCATCTTAAACTGATCAAGCTTATGGGTTGAGACACAGACTTTTGTTTTTGTAGGTAGGCTAAGATGACCATCAACACCATCAGGACACATTTTAATCATTTACTCGAGGTTAGCATTGATTTTTTTTTGAAGACTAGCCTATATATATGGAAAAATCGAAGAGCCATCATACTACAATCAAACAAAATGATGAATTTTTAATAATGAAAGATCATTCAACATATACTCTAATCAATTAATCATCATCATCAAAGCACATTTTAATCATTCACCTATGATGAGTATTGCACAATTAGAAGATTAGTATGGAGAATTAGAAGTACTAGTGACCCTTAAACAAGGCTTTGAAAAACAAGTGCATGTCTATCATTCATGACCGAATACATGCAGTCACCCTACACAAGTACCATTAGAATGTTCAATTAAACCAATTAAAGTGAATTCCTTTAATTCATAACTATACCTTTAATATTTCAACCTCAGAAGGACTTTTTCTATGCATTTATTCCACCATACAAGACTAATACAATGTCATACAATCCAATAAACTTTCTATTCTTCAGCATGCAACCTAGTGCAAAATACAAGACAAAAATGAAGTATAATTTCTATACTTACAGTTTAACTCGACGAGTAATGGAATCCCATATTTTGTAATTGGATAATGTACTCTCGTCCATTTGTTCCCGGCATTCAAAACAACAATTTGTTTGTTAGTTTAAAAAACCTACATACTTCTTTACTTTATGATGAGCCCCTATTGGCCAGAGTGCTGAAACCTCAGCTCTGATACCATATGTGACATATCCTAATTATACAAGTAAGTATTATGGGAAAAATTTGATAAAATAAAACCTTTTCATTGAATTTGCTCAAGTATAAAAGTATTTGTGATAAAAACCACGTCACCAAATTCTTTCACCTTGCATCAGAAACATTTATAATAACCTCCATAATTCATTCTATGTAAAAACCTTCCATTATCCATAAATTATTCAAAATCTTCATCATTCTTGCATAATAATAAAAACAACTCTTCTTTATAATCCATCGAGAGGAGGTCTTCATGATTCAATAACCTACTTGGGTCAAAACACAAAAGTTGCTATAATTCTTCGTGCAAACATTACCTCATAAACATTGTTACCAACAACTGAATTTATCCATTTAATAAATATTATCATTTGCTTGACTGAAGAACAGATACATCTAGTTTGACGATAATCACCATGAGCACATATACATAAATCACGGACAAGAGAATACACACCAATCACAGACAAGAGAAAGAGACTCAATATACGGTGGTTCACCCAGCTCTCTGGGCTACGTCCACAAAATTTGTTGTATCATGTAATATTTATTCAGAATGTTACAACCCACACACAACATACTTATTGTGGTGACAATCTTCTATGACATGAAGCTTCTCTTATACTCCTCTTGTGGAGAGTATTTTTCTGATATATCAGTGTTAACAACAACTAATACCGAGATCTAATCTCCGGTAAAAAATAGTACTTGAAGCCGAAAATCAAAGTACAACCCCATCATTCAACAGTAACCACATTTCAGGATTTCCGTGAATGATCAATCAATTATACAAAACTGGAATCTGCCTAATCAAGGAACTTTAACCCAGTAATAATAAAACGGATCTACGGCTTCAAAAAACATGGGGGGGATAACTTTCATCTCTATGAAACAATAGACAAAAACGTATCACAATTTCAAAATAACTAGATACTGGAAAATAGAGATCTATCGATTGTATTTTAACATATAAACCAGAGAACCACCATTCAGAGGGCAGGACTTTCGATTTCATGCGGCATACTTGTATCAGGGAAATCACACTTTGAAAGGACATCTCTCCCAGTTCAAGCAATAACTAATACCTATATATAAAAATATGTTCTCATGGAATCCTACTATACAGGATAACAAAAATGAAAAAACAACTACAGGGTTCTATCCCTTCCCACAATTCGCAACAAGAAATTGTAAGAAACCAGATCTTGTGGCTTCCTACCATACGAGATATCGTATAAGGAAAAACGGCTACAGGGATCGACTGGGAGCCACCGACTGTAACGGCATATAAACAAGACTAAAACTATCATAAAATTTCTGTGATGTATGATTAGCGATCTACCTATTTGTACACAAAGCAATCCGTAACAATCCTTAAGTTACACAAAATTTATACTCAGACATTCATTCAAATAACAATTTATTCACGCTTTGGCCAGAGGATATATACTCTGTTCTTCAAAGAAAAAATTAGCAAATTTGGACCTAGGATATATATATATATATATACTATCTCTGACGGCGATCAGGCTCAGGATATCCATAAATATTATCCCGATCTTTCTCGATGGAGATTGTATCACTAAAAATAATTCCAGGGGTCAAATAATTCCAAGGATTGAGATTGTAGCAACAACATAGTAGATCTACGGGGGTTCCATACCTGCTACCATGACGTGATACAAGGTTGTATCCACACCGTTAAGATTAACACCCAGATCGAGAACTCACGGATCCATAACTAACCTTCACAATCCATAAGAGAACGGGATCGAGCTCTAATGGAGCTGTCCCTTCCCAATCTAACGCACAATAAAGAAAAGAGAAAAAAAAACAAAACAAAAGACATTCCCTAGAATGCCGAGAGCTAGGCCAGTTCGCTTTACTCCCATCAGGGTATGATACATCCTTAACCAATGCAGAAAAGAAGGGTAACTACAACGATAGCCAGATCGCTCAACGAGAATAATATAGCAGAGATGGAAATCATATTTTAAGATATCCAATGCAGAAAAGAAGTGTAACTACAGTGATAGCCAGATCGCTCAACGAGAATAATATAGCAGAGATGGAAATCATATTTTAAGATATCCAATGCAGAAAAGAAGTGTAACTACAACGATAGCCAGATCGCTCAACGAGAATAATATAGAAAAGATGGAAATCATATTTTAAGATATCCAATGCACAAGCCACTAAAATGCGAATATCATAAAAGACAGAAATTACTTACACCGTCACTTCTTGCGGCATTTTCTTGTTTCCAAGACCCTGCGCTAATCCCAGAGTCTTTTTCCATCTCCTGTGCTTCCTACAGATATTTTTCTCCACCGTCACTTCTTGCGGCATTTTCTTGTTTCCAAGATCCTGCGCTAATCCCAGAGTCTTGTTCCATCTTCTGTGCTTCCTCCAGATATTTTTCTCCTTGCGATCCATATTCCAGTGCTCTCAACAGGGTTCAACTTATATTCCTGCGATCTACAATCTGTGATCTCCCTTTCCCCGTTCTCCAGAGGGTAATCCTAATGTATAATACTGCGATGGCGCTCCATAGTATCTCTCCCTAAACCATCTTGTCATACAGAATCGTCCAAAGGCGATTCACCCCCCCCCCCAAAAAAAAGGTATGCGACCATGCATTAAATAAACTCTCAGTAATGTAGTTTTCCTTGGGAGGTCCGCCAAGTGTAGAGGGGATTATTCCCCAAGGAAAGTCGACGGGCATGACTAGTCACCCCACGTCTTAATTAGTTTGAAGTTTGGTTCCCTTTAAGGAAACCCCCACTCGGCCATTTCCCCGAACTAGTAGTAAAAGAGTTTCTTTAGTGCACACGTACTCAGTATTTTTGATTTCTGGTGGAAGGTAAAGAAATAAAGCCCTACATTTATTTCTCCTAATCATAAAGATTTACCGAATAAATCTTCGAGGGTTTCCTAGGTATAATTACTTCACAAAAAGGTCTAAAACTATATATAAAAGTAGCATCATAATATTTACGGCATATGATACCTTTCCTTTTATTTCAAGGCGACTCTAAAAATATAGTATTTTTTTAAAAATTGACTCCTTATGCTAGTTCCCTCTTTAAAGATGACACTATGGCATTTCATGCCTAGTTAAGATGATTTTACGAATTGGGAATAATCCTACCAGGGTCGTCATAGTTAGTAGATAGGGAATAATAACCTAGTTAAATTCTTACGGTAAATCCTTCAAGGACGAACCTTTTGCACTATCATAATTTAAGACGATATGTGAGGTTATGGTCATGGAGCCATGGATTTCTATCCATTTTTTCTCTCCCTTAATGGATTGTTTGTCGCATCGCATTAGTCTTGTCTAGACCTTCAACCGTTAGTCTATAATCAACCAGTTATTTATTTGAGCATAAGTAACAAAACCAACAAGGCCTACTGGTGGGGCCTTGGCCTTGAGCTCCTCACCAGGGCCTCATACATAGTTCACAATATACATTTACAATTCTAATAGGGATACAAGGAGGGATATTACATCCTCCTCCCCTTAAAAATAACACCGTCCTCGATGTTCATACTTTTAGCAGTTCGCTTGCTTCGTCATCTCTATTTTGACCCTTTTCTAGCATTTCAAGAATTTCTCCCAAGTTGTTATGGATCACACCTGAATTTTCGACTACAAAACCGGGTTTCAAGGAAAACGAAAAATAATAATAAAAAATTTATCATCAACTTCATAATCAAACTCAGAAACATAAATCATGAGTTCTTTACTGCACATATCACTTGCAATATATGGAATAAATCTAGCGCTCCATGATTGTATCCTGTTGACTAAATCAACAAACGTCATTCACTTGATCCAGGAAGTTCTTGCCTAACACCTTAGTGCTCACGCAGCAATCCTTTCTCTCATGTCTTGCCTAACACCTTAGTGCTCCCGCAGCAAACATTTCTCTCATGTTTTTCCTAACACCTTAGTGCTCACACAGCAAACATGTCTTTCATGTTTTTCCTAACACCTTAGTGCTCACGCAGCAAACATTTCTTTTATGCATACTAAGCAGCGTCCTGCCTCCCACATATACATTTTTTTATAGCTTTCCTAGGTCTTACAGCCAGCCGATTCTCCGAGAATCCTAGTGGCTGTTCGATCCCTGATTTTTAGGGAGTATTTCAATGCCATTACAACACTCTTTACACAATTCCCCTCAAGCCTTCTCGCTTGAGTCCCGGAATTTATTTCCCCACAAGCCTCCTCGCTTGAGTCTGGGAAAATCTCTTACGGATTTATCAATGATTTAGTCATATTACCCTTGTATAACCATACGATTTCTCTGACCCATTTGGGTCTAGTTCTTTATTCGACAATAATCATCAAAATTCAAAGAAATAAATAACAGTTTTGATGAGGATCCTAAATCCTCAACCCCTCATTTTAACATGCATAATATTTATGCTCTTGTCTTTCCACAAGCTCCACAGAATTTTGACCATCTTCCAAGTTCACCTGTTAGTAACACTTTATATAACAAAATTCAATATTGTAAGTAAGAAATTCATCCTTCATACTACAATATCCATACTTGATCATCTTTAATAAGCATTCTTTTTCTTCTAAGCATAACTAGATTAATATATAATTCCTTGAACACAACATAACATTCTTCCTATAATGATCCATGGATATTATGCTTACTTTACCTCGGATGTTAGCTTTCACCTTTTTAAACACCATTCCTATTTTAATTATATCATACCACCCATTATCTTCAAACATACTTTCATAAAGATAATCACATACATTCATGAGGGTGGTCACATTAATCTTTATAGTATGCTTCTCATATGCAAAGGTGCAAATTTAATTGTTTTAACACGTATTAGTATTACACTCAATATCTCATGAAATTCATATACAATAGGAAAAAGAAAAGAAGTAGGTTGTCAAGGTATCTATGCATATAAGGTATGCTTCTATCTTATAAGTTTCCATCATATAGCCTTTATAACAACAACTCAGAGTATCCCAACATCCATAGTAGAGATCACTGGAATATAAAATTATACCATATGCATTATATATACAAAACAGAATGGGCTATAACAAAAAAAAAAAAAGGATTTCCTTGTCGTTTATCCAGTAACAGATAGGTTAATCTAACATTCGAAATGTCATCTAAACCTCACTAATATATAAGCCAAACTTAATTGCGACTCGTGCTTACCTTAGACCTAAGGAAAACCCCAAATCAGCATGCCTCTTTTGTTATTTGACTGTACTAACATTTTACAAAACCTTCTCTACTCAATGGTCTTTACACTGCTTATTCTATATCAAATAAGGATATCCCTAATCACCTTAAATTAACAAAATTTATATGGGTTAACAAAAGTACCCTAATATAACATTCATTGTAACTATGTCCAAATCAAAATACGTGAACCTCCACAAATGTCCATCTTTGGTCAAATGATGGTAACAAAGCTCTACAAGTATATTTAATAAGTCTTTGTTCTTCTAGTATCACATGATCGATGTCTTATGATTGTCATTTACCTTTATTCGCTAGACAATCATTCATAAATCATGGACGATATCCTAAGTTTGACCTTTATGATAATAATTCAAAACAAGGCTCATTTCTTTTTAAAGCATAATTTACATCACCCCAAAATTTCTTGAGATCATGTCGATATGTTATAATTATCTAAGCATAATTAGTTCATGTAGATTTCTATCTAATCCCTCCCCTAGGTATTTTAGTAGAAGGTAGAATTCAGTCTAGTCATGATACTCATTTATGCTACTTGACCTATTATATCAAACCCTTTATACTTAGGGTGATCTATATGACAACACTAGAATCATCCAAATGAGTTTATATTACGCCTCCTCGTTAAAGTATTAGGAGAATTACTTAAATTCCCTTTATGATTTTTATATCATGTGTAACACAATGGTGACTAAAGAAAGTAGTTAAGGAAGGCAACTTTCTCTTGAAGCATGTTTGCATCTTAAACTGATCAAGCTTATGGGTTGAGACACAGACTTTTGTTTTTGCAGGTAGGCTAAGATGACCATCAACACCATCAGGACACATTTTAATCATTTACTCGAGGTTAGCATTGATTTTTTTTTGAAGACTAGCCTATATATATGGAAAAATCGAAGAGCCATCATACTACAATCAAACAAAATGATGAATTTTTAATAATGAAAGATCATTCAACATATACTCTAATCAATTAATCATCATCATCAAAGCACATTTTAATCATTCACCTATGATGAGTATTGCACAATTAGAAGATTAGTATGGAGAATTAGAAGTACTAGTGACCCTTAAACAAGGCTTTGAAAAACAAGTGCATGTCTATCATTCATGACCGAATACATGCAGTCACCCTACACAAGTACCATTAGAATGTTCAATTAAACCAATTAAAGTGAATTCCTTTAATTCATAACTATACCTTTAATATTTCAACCTCAGAAGGACTTTTTCTATGCATTTATTCCACCATACAAGACTAATACAATGTCATACAATCCAATAAACTTTCTATTCTTCAGCATGCAACCTAGTGCAAAATACAAGACAAAAATGAAGTATAATTTCTATACTTACAGTTTAACTCGACGAGTAATGGAATCCCATATTTTGTAATTGGATAATGTACTCTCGTCCATTTGTTCCCGGCATTCAAAACAACAATTTGTTTGTTAGTTTCAAAAACCTACATACTTCTTTACTTTATGATGAGCCCCTATTGGCCAGAGTGCTGAAACCTCAGCTCTGATACCATATGTGACATATCCTAATTATACAAGTAAGTATTATGGGAAAAATTTGATAAAATAAAACCTTTTCATTGAATTTGCTCAAGTATAAAAGTATTTGTGATAAAAACCACGTCACCAAATTCTTTCACCTTGCATCAGAAACATTTATAATAACCTCCATAATTCATTCTATGTAAAAACCTTCCATTATCCATAAATTATTCAAAATCTTCATCATTCTTGCATAATAATAAAAACAACTCTTCTTTATAATCCATCGAGAGGAGGTCTTCATGATTCAATAACCTACTTGGGTCAAAACACAAAAGTTGCTATAATTCTTCGTGCAAACATTACCTCATAAACATTGTTACCAACAACTGAATTTATCCATTTAATAAATATTATCATTTGCTTGACTGAAGAACAGATACATCTAGTTTGACGATAATCACCATGAGCACATATACATAAATCACGGACAAGAGAATACACACCAATCACAGACAAGAGAAAGAGACTCAATATACGGTGGTTCACCCAGCTCTCTGGGCTACGTCCACAAAATTTGTTGTATCATGTAATATTTATTCAGAATGTTACAACCCACACACAACATACTTATTGTGGTGACAATCTTCTATGACATGAAGCTTCTCTTATACTCCTCTTGTGGAGAGTATTTTTCTGATATATCAGTGTTAACAACAACTAATACCGAGATCTAATCTCCGGTAAAAAATAGTACTTGAAGCCGAAAATCAAAGTACAACCCCATCATTCAACAGTAACCACATTTCAGGATTTCCGTGAATGATCAATCAATTATACAAAACTGGAATCTGCCTAATCAAGGAACTTTAACCCAGTAATAATAAAACGGATCTACGGCTTCAAAAAACATGGGGGGGATAACTTTCATCTCTATGAAACAATAGACAAAAACGTATCACAATTTCAAAATAACTAGATACTGGAAAATAGAGATCTATCGATTGTATTTTAACATATAAACCAGAGAACCACCATTCAGAGGGCAGGACTTTCGATTTCATGCGGCATACTTGTATCAGGGAAATCACACTTTGAAAGGACATCTCTCCCAGTTCAAGCAATAACTAATACCTATATATAAAAATATGTTCTCATGGAATCCTACTATACAGGATAACAAAAATGAAAAAACAACTACAGGGTTCTATCCCTTCCCACAATTCGCAACAAGAAATTGTAAGAAACCAGATCTTGTGGCTTCCTACCATACGAGATATCGTATAAGGAAAAACGGCTACAGGGATCGACTGGGAGCCACCGACTGTAACGGCATATAAACAAGACTAAAACTATCATAAAATTTCTGTGATGTATGATTAGCGATCTACCTATTTGTACACAAAGCAATCCGTAACAATCCTTAAGTTACACAAAATTTATACTCAGACATTCATTCAAATAACAATTTATTCACGCTTTGGCCAGAGGATATATACTCTGTTCTTCAAAGAAAAAATTAGCAAATTTGGACCTAGGATATATATATATATATATACTATCTCTGACGGCGATCAGGCTCAGGATATCCATAAATATTATCCCGATCTTTCTCGATGGAGATTGTATCACTAAAAATAATTCCAGGGGTCAAATAATTCCAAGGATTGAGATCGTAGCAACAACATAGTAGATCTACGGGGGTTCCATACCTGCTACCATGACGTGATACAAGGTTGTATCCACACCGTTAAGATTAACACCCAGATCGAGAACTCACGGATCCATAACTAACCTTCACAATCCATAAGAGAACGGGATCGAGCTCTAATGGAGCTGTCCCTTCCCAATCTAACGCACAGTAAAGAAAAGAGAAAAAAAAACAAAACAAAAGACATTCCCTAGAATGCCGAGAGCTAGGCCAGTTCGCTTTACTCCCATCAGGGTATGATACATCCTTAACCAATGCAGAAAAGAAGGGTAACTACAACGATAGCCAGATCGCTCAACGAGAATAATATAGCAGAGATGGAAATCATATTTTAAGATATCCAATGCAGAAAAGAAGTGTAACTACAGTGATAGCCAGATCGCTCAACGAGAATAATATAGCAGAGATGGAAATCATATTTTAAGATATCCAATGCAGAAAAGAAGTGTAACTACAACGATAGCCAGATCGCTCAACGAGAATAATATAGAAAAGATGGAAATCATATTTTAAGATATCCAATGCACAAGCCACTAAAATGCGAATATCATAAAAGACAGAAATTACTTACACCGTCACTTCTTGCGGCATTTTCTTGTTTCCAAGACCCTGCGCTAATCCCAGAGTCTTTTTCCATCTCCTGTGCTTCCTACAGATATTTTTCTCCACCGTCACTTCTTGCGGCATTTTCTTGTTTCCAAGATCCTGCGCTAATCCCAGAGTCTTGTTCCATCTTCTGTGCTTCCTCCAGATATTTTTCTCCTTGCGATCCATATTCCAGTGCTCTCAACAGGGTTCAACTTATATTCCTGCGATCTACAATCTGTGATCTCCCTTTCCCCGTTCTCCAGAGGGTAATCCTAATGTATAATACTGCGATGGCGCTCCATAGTATCTCTCCCTAAACCATCTTGTCATACAGAATCGTCCAAAGGCGATTCACCCCCCCCCCCCAAAAAAAAAGGTATGCGACCATGCATTAAATAAACTCTCAGTAATGTAGTTTTCCTTGGGAGGTCCGCCAAGTGTAGAGGGGATTATTCCCCAAGGAAAGTCGACGGGCATGACTAGTCACCCCACGTCTTAATTAGTTTGAAGTTTGGTTCCCTTTAAGGAAACCCCCACTCGGCCATTTCCCCGAACTAGTAGTAAAAGAGTTTCTTTAGTGCACACGTACTCAGTATTTTTGATTTCTGGTGGAAGGTAAAGAAATAAAGCCCTACATTTATTTCTCCTAATCATAAAGATTTACCGAATAAATCTTCGAGGGTTTCCTAGGTATAATTACTTCACAAAAAGGTCTAAAACTATATATAAAAGTAGCATCATAATATTTACGGCATATGATACCTTTCCTTTTATTTCAAGGCGACTCTAAAAATATAGTATTTTTTTAAAAATTGACTCCTTATGCTAGTTCCCTCTTTAAAGATGACACTATGGCATTTCATGCCTAGTTAAGATGATTTTACGAATTGGGAATAATCCTACCAGGGTCGTCATAGTTAGTAGATAGGGAATAATAACCTAGTTAAATTCTTACGGTAAATCCTTCAAGGACGAACCTTTTGCACTATCATAATTTAAGACGATATGTGAGGTTATGGTCATGGAGCCATGGATTTCTATCCATTTTTTCTCTCCCTTAATGGATTGTTTGTCGCATCGCATTAGTCTTGTCTAGACCTTCAACCGTTAGTCTATAATCAACCAGTTATTTATTTGAGCATAAGTAACAAAACCAACAAGGCCTACTGGTGGGGCCTTGGCCTTGAGCTCCTCACCAGGGCCTCATACATAGTTCACAATATACATTTACAATTCTAATAGGGATACAAGGAGGGATATTACATCCTCCTCCCCTTAAAAATAACACCGTCCTCGGTGTTCATACTTTTAGCAGTTCGCTTGCTTCGTCATCTCTATTTTGACCCTTTTCTAGCCTTTCAAGAATTTCTCCCAAGTTGTTATGGATCACACCTGAATTTTCGACTACAAAACCGGGTTTCAAGGAAAACGAAAAATAATAATAAAAAATTTATCATCAACTTCATAATCAAACTCAGAAACATAAATCATGAGTTCTTTACTGCACATATCACTTGCAATATATGGAATAAATCTAGCGCTCCATGATTGTATCCTGTTGACTAAATCAACAAACGTCATTCACTTGATCCAGGAAGTTCTTGCCTAACACCTTAGTGCTCACGCAGCAATCCTTTCTCTCATGTCTTGCCTAACACCTTAGTGCTCCCGCAGCAAACATTTCTCTCATGTTTTTCCTAACACCTTAGTGCTCACACAGCAAACATGTCTTTCATGTTTTTCCTAACACCTTAGTGCTCACGCAGCAAACATTTCTTTTATGCATACTAAGCAGCGTCCTGCCTCCCACATATACATTTTTTTATAGCTTTCCTAGGTCTTACAGCCAGCCGATTCTCCGAGAATCCTAGTGGCTGTTCGATCCCTGATTTTTAGGGAGTATTTCAATGCCATTACAACACTCTTTACACAATTCCCCTCAAGCCTTCTCGCTTGAGTCCCGGAATTTATTTCCCCACAAGCCTCCTCGCTTGAGTCTGGGAAAATCTCTTACGGATTTATCAATGATTTAGTCATATTACCCTTGTATAACCATACGATTTCTCTGACCCATTTGGGTCTAGTTCTTTATTCGACAATAATCATCAAAATTCAAAGAAATAAATAACAGTTTTGATGAGGATCCTAAATCCTCAACCCCTCATTTTAACATGCATAATATTTATGCTCTTGTCTTTCCACAAGCTCCACAGAATTTTGACCATCTTCCAAGTTCACCTGTTAGTAACACTTTATATAACAAAATTCAATATTGTAAGTAAGAAATTCATCCTTCATACTACAATATCCATACTTGATCATCTTTAATAAGCATTCTTTTTCTTCTAAGCATAACTAGATTAATATATAATTCCTTGAACACAACATAACATTCTTCCTATAATGATCCATGGATATTATGCTTACTTTACCTCGGATGTTAGCTTTCACCTTTTTAAACACCATTCCTATTTTAATTATATCATACCACCCATTATCTTCAAACATACTTTCATAAAGATAATCACATACATTCATGAGGGTGGTCACATTAATCTTTATAGTATGCTTCTCATATGCAAAGGTGCAAATTTAATTGTTTTAACACGTATTAGTATTACACTCAATATCTCATGAAATTCATATACAATAGGAAAAAGAAAAGAAGTAGGTTGTCAAGGTATCTATGCATATAAGGTATGCTTCTATCTTATAAGTTTCCATCATATAGCCTTTATAACAACCACTCAGAGTATCCCAACATCCATAGTAGAGATCACTGGAATATAAAATTATACCATATGCATTATATATACAAAACAGAATGGGCTATAACAAAAAAAAAAAAAGGATTTCCTTGTCGTTTATCCAGTAACAGATAGGTTAATCTAACATTCGAAATGTCATCTAAACCTCACTAATATATAAGCCAAACTTAATTGCGACTCGTGCTTACCTTAGACCTAAGGAAAACCCCAAATCAGCATGCCTCTTTTGTTATTTGACTGTACTAACATTTTACAAAACCTTCTCTACTCAATGGTCTTTACACTGCTTATTCTATATCAAATAAGGATATCCCTAATCACCTTAAATTAACAAAATTTATATGGGTTAACAAAAGTACCCTAATATAACATTCATTGTAACTATGTCCAAATCAAAATACGTGAACCTCCACAAATGTCCATCTTTGGTCAAATGATGGTAACAAAGCTCTACAAGTATATTTAATAAGTCTTTGTTCTTCTAGTATCACATGATCGATGTCTTATGATTGTCATTTACCTTTATTCGCTAGACAATCATTCATAAATCATGGACGATATCCTAAGTTTGACCTTTATGATAATAATTCAAAACAAGGCTCATTTCTTTTTAAAGCATAATTTACATCACCCCAAAATTTCTTGAGATCATGTCGATATGTTATAATTATCTAAGCATAATTAGTTCATGTAGATTTCTATCTAATCCCTCCCCTAGGTATTTTAGTAGAAGGTAGAATTCAGTCTAGTCATGATACTCATTTATGCTACTTGACCTATTATATCAAACCCTTTATACTTAGGGTGATCTATATGACAACACTAGAATCATCCAAATGAGTTTATATTACGCCTCCTCGTTAAAGTATTAGGAGAATTACTTAAATTCCCTTTATGATTTTTATATCATGTGTAACACAATGGTGACTAAAGAAAGTAGTTAAGGAAGGCAACTTTCTCTTGAAGCATGTTTGCATCTTAAACTGATCAAGCTTATGGGTTGAGACACAGACTTTTGTTTTTGCAGGTAGGCTAAGACGACCATCAACACCATCAGGACACATTTTAATCATTTACTCGAGGTTAGCATTGATTTTTTTTTGAAGACTAGCCTATATATATGGAAAAATTGAAGAGCCATCATACTACAATCAAACAAAATGATGAATTTTTAATAATGAAAGATCATTCAACATATACTCTAATCAATTAATCATCATCATCAAAGCACATTTTAATCATTCACCTATGACGAGTATTGCACAATTAGAAGATTAGTATGGAGAATTAGAAGTACTAGTGACCCTTAAACAAGGCTTTGAAAAACAAGTGCATGTCTATCATTCATGACCGAATACATGCAGTCACCCTACACAAGTACCATTAGAATGTTCAATTAAACCAATTAAAGTGAATTCCTTTAATTCATAACTATACCTTTAATATTTCAACCTCAGAAGGACTTTTTCTATGCATTTATTCCACCATACAAGACTAATACAATGTCATACAATCCAATAAACTTTCTATTCTTCAGCATGCAACCTAGTGCAAAATACAAGACAAAAATGAAGTATAATTTCTATACTTACAGTTTAACTCGACGAGTAATGGAATCCCATATTTTGTAATCGGATAATGTACTCTCGTCCATTTGTTCCCGGCATTCAAAACAACAATTTGTTTGTTAGTTTCAAAAACCTACATACTTCTTTACTTTATGATGAGCCCCTATTGGCCCGAGTGCTGAAACCTCAGCTCTGATACCATATGTGACATATCCTAATTATACAAGTAAGTATTATGGGAAAAATTTGATAAAATAAAACCTTTTCATTGAATTTGCTCAAGTATAAAAGTATTTGTGATAAAAACCACGTCACCAAATTCTTTCACCTTGCATCAGAAACATTTATAATAACCTCCATAATTCATTCTATGTAAAAACCTTCCATTATCCATAAATTATTCAAAATCTTCATCATTCTTGCATAATAATAAAAACAACTCTTCTTTATAATCCATCGAGAGGAGGTCTTCATGATTCAATAACCTACTTGGGTCAAAACACAAAAGTTGCTATAATTCTTCGTGCAAACATTACCTCATAAACATTGTTACCAACAACTGAATTTATCCATTTAATAAATATTATCATTTGCTTGACTGAAGAACAGATACATCTAGTTTGACGATAATCACCATGAGCACATATACATAAATCACGGACAAGAGAATACACACCAATCACAGACAAGAGAAAGAGACTCAATATACGGTGGTTCACCCAGCTCTCTGGGCTACGTCCACAAAATTTGTTGTATCATGTAATATTTATTCAGAATGTTACAACCCACACACAACATACTTATTGTGGTGACAATCTTCTATGACATGAAGCTTCTCTTATACTCCTCTTGTGGAGAGTATTTTTCTGATATATCAGTGTTAACAACAACTAATACCGAGATCTAATCTCCGGTAAAAAATAGTACTTGAAGCCGAAAATCAAAGTACAACCCCATCATTCAACAGTAACCACATTTCAGGATTTCCGTGAATGATCAATCAATTATACAAAACTGGAATCTGCCTAATCAAGGAACTTTAACCCAGTAATAATAAAACGGATCTACAGCTTCAAAAAACATGGGGGGGATAACTTTCATCTCTATGAAACAATAGACAAAAACGTATCACAATTTCAAAATAACTAGATACTGGAAAATAGAGATCTATCGATTGTATTTTAACATATAAACCAGAGAACCACCATTCAGAGGGCAGGACTTTCGATTTCATGCGGCATACTTGTATCAGGGAAATCACACTTTGGAAGGAGATCTCTCCCAGTTCAAGCAATAACTAATACCTATATATAAAAATACGTTCTCATGGAATCCTACTATACAGGATAACAAAAATGAAAAAACAACTACAGGGTTCTATCCCTTCCCACAATTCGCAACAAGCAATTGTAAGAAACCAGATCTTGTGGCTTCCTACCATACGAGATATCGTATAAGGAAAAACGGCTACAGGGATCGACTGGGAGCCACCGACTGTAACGGCATATAAACAAGACTAAAACTATCATAAAATTTCTGTGATGTATGATTAGCGATCTACCTATTTGTACACAAAGCAATCCGTAACAATCCTTAAGTTACACAAAATTTATACTCAGACATTCATTCAAATAACAATTTATTCACGCTTTGGCCAGAGGATATATACTCTGTTCTTCAAAGAAAAAATTAGCAAATTTGGACCTAGGATATATATATATATATATACTATCTCTGACGGCGATCAGGCTCAGGATATCCATAAATATTATCCCGATCTTTCTCGATGGAGATTGTATCACTAAAAATAATTCCAGGGGTCAAATAATTCCAAGGATTGAGATCGTAGCAACAACATAGTAGATCTACGGGGGTTCCATACCTACTACCATGACGTGATACAAGGTTGTATCCACACCGTTAAGATTAACACCCAGATCGAGAACTCACGGATCCATAACTAACCTTCACAATCCATAAGAGAACGGGATCGAGCTCTAATGGAGCTGTCCCTTCCCAATCTAACGCACAGTAAAGAAAAGAGAAAAAAAAACAAAACAAAAGACATTCCCTAGAATGCCGAGAGCTAGGCCAGTTCGCTTTACTCCCATCAGGGTATGATACATCCTTAACCAATGCAGAAAAGAAGGTTAACTACAACGATAGCCAGATCTCTCAACGAGAATAATATAGCAGAGATGGAAATCATATTTTAAGATATCCAATGCATAAAAGAAGTGTAACTACAGTGATAGCCAGATCGCTCAACGAGAATAATATAGCAGAGATGGAAATCATATTTTAAGATATCCAATGCAGAAAAGAAGTGTAACTACAACGATAGCCAGATCGCTCAACGAGAATAATATAGAAAAGATGGAAATCATATTTTAAGATATCCAATGCACAAGCCACTAAAATGCGAATATCACAAAAGACAGAAATTACTTACACCGTCACTTCTTGCGGCATTTTCTTGTTTCCAAGACCCTGCACTAATCCCAGAGTCTTGTTCCATCTCCTGTGCTTCCTCCAGATATTTTTCTCCACCGTCACTTCTTGCGGCATTTTCTTGTTTCCAAGACCCTGTGCTAATCCCAGAGTCTTGTTCCATCTTCTGTGCTTCCTCCAGATATTTTTCTCCCTGCGATCCATATTCCAGTGCTCTCAACAGGGTTCAACTTATATTCCTGCGATCTACAATCTGTGATCTCCCTTTCCCCGTTCTCCAGAGGGTAATCCTAATGTATAATACTGCGATGGCGCTCCATAGTATCTCTCCCTAAACCATCTTGTCATACAGAATTGTCCAAAGGCGATTCCCCCCCCCCAAAAAAAAAAGGTATGCGACCATGCATTAAATAAACTCTCAGTAATGTAGTTTTCCTTGGGAGTTCCACCAACTGTAGAGGGGATTATTCCCCAAGGAAAGTCGACGGGCATGACTAGTCACCCCACGTCTTAATTAGTTTGAAGTTTGGTTCCCTTTAAGGAAACCCCCACTCGGCCATTTCCCCGAACTAGTAGTAAAAGAGTTTCTTTAGTGCAGACGTACTCAGTATTTTTGATTTCTGGTGGAAGGTAAAGAAATAAAGCCCTACATTTATTTCTCCTAATCATAAAGATTTACCTCATAAATCTTCGAGGGTTTCCTAGGTATAATTACTTCACAAAAAGGTCTAAAACTATATATAAAAGTAGCATCATAATATTTACGGCATATGATACCTTTCCTTTTATTTCAAGGCGACTCTAAAAATATAGTATTTTTTTAAAAATTAACTCCTTATGCTAGTTCCCTCTTTAAAGATGACACTATGGGATTTCATGCCTAGTTAAGATGATTTTACGAATTGGGAATAATCCTACCAGGGTCATCATAGTTAGTAGATAGGGAATAATAACCTAGTTAAATTCTTACGGTAAATCCTTCAAGGACGAACCTTTTGCACTATCATAATTTAAGACGATATGTGAGGTTATGGTCATGGAGCCATGGATTTCTATCCATTTTTTCTCTCCCTTAATGGATTGTTTGTCGCATCGCATTAGTCTTGTCTAGACCTTCAACCGTTAGTCTATAATCAACCAGTTATTTATTTGAGCATAAGTAACAAAACCAACAAGGCCTACTGGTGGGGCCTTGGCCTTGAGCTCCTCACCAGGGCCTCATACATAGTTCACAATATACATTTACAATTCTAATAGGGATACAAGGAGGGATATTACATCCTCCTCCCCTTAAAAATAACACCGTCCTCGGTGTTCATACTTTTAGCAGTTCGCTTGCTTCGTCATCTCTATTTTGACCCTTTTCTAGCCTTTCAAGAATTTCTCCCAAGTTGTTATGGATCACACCTGAATTTTCGACTACAAAACCGGGTTTCAAGGAAAACGAAAAATAATAATAAAAACTTTATCATCAACTTCATAATCAAACTCAGAAACATAAATCATGAGTTCTTTACTGCACATATCACTTGCAATATATGGAATAAATCTAGCGCTCCATGATTGTATCCTGTTGACTAAATCAACAAACGTCATTCACTTGATCCAGGAAGTTCTTGCCTAACACCTTAGTGCTCACGCAGCAATCCTTTCTCTCATGTCTTGCCTAACACCTTAGTGCTCCCGCAGCAAACATTTCTCTCATGTTTTGCCTAACACCTTAGTGCTCACACAGCAAACATTTCTTTCATGTTTTGCCTAACACCTTAGTGCTCACGCAGCAAACATTTCTTTTATGCATACTAAGCAGCGTCCTGCCTCCCACATATACATTTTTTTATAGCTTTCCTAGGTCTTACAGCCAGCCGATTCTCCGAGAATCCTAGTGGCTGTTCGATCCCTGATTTTTAGGGAGTATTTCAATGCCATTACAACACTCTTTACACAATTCCCCTCAAGCCTTCTCGCTTGAGTCCCGGAATTTATTTCCCCACAAGCCTCCTCGTTTGAGTCTGGGAAAATCTCTTACGGATTTATCAATGATTTAGTCATATTACCCTTGTATAACCATACGATTTCTCTGACCCATTTGGGTCTAGTTCTTTATTCGACAATAATCATCAAAATTAAAAGAAATAAATAACAGTTTTGATGAGGATCCTAAATCCTCAACCCCTCATTTTAACATGCATAATATTTATGCTCTTGTCTTTCCACAAGCTCCACAGAATTTTGACCATCTTCCAAGTTCACCTGTTAGTAACACTTTATATAACAAAATTCAATATTGTAAGTAAGAAATTCATCCTTCATACTACAATATCCATACTTGATCATCTGTAATAAGCATTCTTTTTCTTCTAAGCAGAACTAGATTAATATATAATTCCTTGAACACAACATAACATTCTTCCTATAATGATCCATGGATATTATGCTTACTTTACCTCGGATGTTAGCTTTCACCTTTTTAAACACCATTCCTATTTTAATTATATCATACCACCCATTATCTTCAAACATACTTTCATAAAGATAATCACATACATTCATGAGGGTGGTCACATTAATATTTATAGTATGCTTCTCATATGCAAAGGTGCAAATTTAATTGTTTTAACACGTATTAGTATTACACTCAATATCTCGTGAAATTCATATACAATAGGAAAAAGAAAAGAAGTAGGTTGTCAAGGTATCTATGCATATAAGGTATGCTTCTATCTTATAAGTTTCCATCATATAGCCTTTATAACAACCACTCAGAGTATCCCAACATCCATAGTAGAGATCACTGGAATATAAAATTATACCATATGCATTATATATACAAAACAGAATGGGCTATAACAAAAAAAAAAAAGGATTTCCTTGTCGTTTATCCAGTAACAGATAGGTTAATCTAACATTCGAAATGTCATCTAAACCTCACTAATATACAAGCCAAACTTAATTGCGACTCGTGCTTACCTTAGACCTAAGGAAAACCCCAAATCAGCATGCCTCTTTTGTTATTTGACTGTACTAACATTTTACAAAACCTTCTCTACTCAATGGTCTTTACACTGCTTATTCTATATCAAATAAGGATATCCCTAATCACCTTAAATTAACAAAATTTATATGGGTTAACAAAAGTACCCTAATATAACATTCATTGTAACTATGTCCAAATCAAAATACGTGAACCTCCACAAATGTCCATCTTTGGTCAAATGATGGTAACAAAGCTCTACAAGTATATTTAATAAGTCTTTGTTCTTCTAGTATCACATGATCGATGTCTTATGATTGTCATTTACCTTTATTCGCTAGACAATCATTCATAAATCATGGACGATATCCTAAGTTTGACCTTTATGATAATAATTCAAAACAAGGCTCATTTCTTTTTAAAGCATAATTTACATCACCCCAAAATTTCTTGAGATCATGTCGATATGTTATAATTATCTAAGCATAATTAGTTCATGTAGATTTCTATCTAATCCCTCCCCTAGGTATTTTAGTAGAAGGTAGAATTCAGTCTAGTCATGATACTCATTTATGCTACTTGACCTATTATATCAAACCCTTTATACTTAGGGTGATCTATATGACAACACTAGAATCATCCAAATGAGTTTATATTACGCCTCCTTGTTAAAGTATTAGGAGAATTACTTAAATTCCCTTTATGATTTTTATATCATGTGTAACACAATGGTGACTAAAGAAAGTAGTTAAGGAAGGCAACTTTCTCTTGAAGCATGTTTGCATCTTAAACTGATCAAGCTTATGGGTTGAGACACGGACTTTTGTTTTTGCAGGTAGGCTAAGACGACCATCAACACCATCAGGACACATTTTAATCATTTACTCGAGGTTAGCATTGATTTTTTTTTGAAGACTAGCCTATATATATGGAAAAATCGAAGAGCCATCATACTACAATCAAACAAAATGATGAATTTTTAATAATGAAAGATCATTCAACATATACTCTAATAAATTAATCATCATCATCAAAGCACATTTTAATCATTCACCTATGATGAGTATTGCACAATTAGAAGATTAGTATGGAGAATTAGAAGTACTAGTGACCCTTAAACAAGGCTTTGAAAAACAAGTGCATGTCTATCATTCATGACCGAATACATGTAGTCACCCTACACAAGTACCATTAGAATGTTCAATTAAACCAATTAAAGTGAATTCCTTTAATTCATAACTATACCTTTAATATTTCAACCTCAGAAGGACTTTTTCTATGCATTTATTCCACCATACAAGACTAATACAATGTCATACAATCCAATAAACTTTCTATTCTTCAGCATGCAACCTAGTGCAAAATACAAGACAAAAATGAGGTATAATTTCTATACTTATAGTTTAACTCGACGAGTAATGGAATCCCATATTTTGTAATCGGATAATGTACTCTCGTCCATTTGTTCCCGGCATTCAAAACAACAATTTGTTTGTTAGTTTCAAAAACCTACATACTTCTTTATTTTATGATGAGCCCGTATTGGCCCGAGTGCTGAAACCTCAGCTCTGATACCATATGTGACATATCCTAATTATACAAGTAAGTATTATGGGAAAAATTTGATAAAATAAAACCTTTTCATTGAATTTGCTCAAGTATAAAAGTATTTGTGATAAAAACCACGTCACCAAATTCTTTCACCTTGCATCAGAAACATTTATAATAACCTCCATAATTCATTCTATGTAAAAACCTTCCATTATCCATAAATTATTCAAAATCTTCATCATTCTTGCATAATAATAAAAACAACTCTTCTTTATAATCCATCGGGAGGAGGTCTTCATGATTCAATAACCTACTTGGGTCAAAACACAAAAGTTGCTATAATTCTTCGTGCAAACATTACCTCATAAACATTGTTACCAACAACTGAATTTATCCATTTAATAAATATTATGATTTGCTTGACTGAAGAACAGATACATCTAGTTTGACGATAATCACCATGAGCACATATACATAAATCACGGACAAGAGAATACACACCAATCACAGACAAGAGAAAGAGACTCAATATACGGTGGTTCACCCAGCTCTCTGGGCTACGTCCACAAAATTTGTTGTATCATGTAATATTTATTCAGAATGTTACAACCCACACACAACATACTTATTGTGGTGACAATCTTCTATGACATGAAGCTTCTCTTATACTCCTCTTGTGGAGAGTATTTTTCTGATATATCAGTGTTAACAACAACTAATACCGAGATCTAATCTCCGGTAAAAAATAGTACTTGAAGCCGAAAATCAAAGTACAACCCCATCATTCAACAGTAACCACATTTCAGGATTTCCGTGAATGATCAATCAATTATACAAAACTGGAATCTGCCTAATCAAGGAACTTTAACCCAGTAATAATAAAACGGATCTACGGCTTCAAAAAACATGGGGGGGATAACTTTCCTCTCTATGAAACAATAGACAAAAACGTATCACAATTTCAAAATAACTAGATACTGGAAAATAGAGATCTATCGATTGTATTTTAACATATAAACCAGAGAACCACCATTCAGAGGGCAGGACTTTCGATTTCATGCGGCATACTTGTATCAGGGAAATCACACTTTGAAAGGAGATCTCTCCCAGTTCAAGCAATAACTAATACCTATATATAAAAATATGTTCTCATGGAATCCTACTATACAGGATAACAAAAATGAAAAAACAACTACAGGGTTCTATCCCTTCCCACAATTCGCAACAAGCAATTGTAAGAAACCAGATCTTGTGGCTTCCTACCATACGAGATATCGTATAAGGAAAAACGGCTACAGGGATCGACTGGGAGCCACCGACTGTAACGACATATAAACAAGACTAAAACTATCATAAAATTTCTGTGATGTATGATTAGCCATCTACCTATTTGTACACAAAGCAATCCGTAACAATCCTTAAGTTACACAAAATTTATACTCAGACATTCATTCAAATAACAAGTTATTCATGCTTTGGCCAGAGGATATATACTCTGTTCTTCAAAGAAAAAATTAGCAAATTTGGACCTAGGATATATATATATATATATACTATCTCTGACGGCGATCAGGCTCAGGATATCCATAAATATTATCTCGATCTTTCTCGATGGAGATTGTATCACTAAAAATAATTCCAGGGGTCAAATAATTCCAAGGATTGAGATCGTAGCAACAACATAGTAGATCTACGGGGGTTCCATACCTGCTACCATGACGTGATACAAGGTTGTATCCACACCGTTAAGATTAACACCCAGATCGAGAACTCACGGATCCATAACTAACCTTCACAATCCATAAGAGAACGGGATCGAGCTCTAATGGAGCTGTCCCTTCCCAATCTAACGCACAGTAAAGAAAAGAGAAAAAAAAACAAAACAAAAGACATTCCCTAGAATGCCGAGAGCTAGGCCAGTTCGCTTTACTCCCATCAGGGTATGATACATCCTTAACCAATGCAGAAAAGAAGGGTAACTACAACGATAGCCAGATCGCTCAACGAGAATAATATAGGAGAGATGGAAATCATATTTTAAGATATCCAATGCAGAAAAGAAGTGTAACTACAGTGATAGCCAGATCGCTCAACGAGAATAATATAGCAGAGATGGAAATCATATTTTAAGATATCCAATGCAGAAAAGAAGTGTAACTACAGCGATAGCCAGATCGCTCAACGAGAATAATATAGAAAAGATGGAAATCATATTTTAAGATATCCAATGCACAAGCCACTAAAATGCGAATATCATAAAAGACAGAAATTACTTACACCGTCACTTCTTGCGGCATTTTCTTGTTTCCAAGACCCTGCGCTAATCCCAGAGTCTTGTTCCATCTCCTGTGCTTCCTCCGGATATTTTTCTCCACCATCACTTCTTGCGGCATTTTCTTGTTTCCAAGACCCTGCGCTAATCCCAGAGTCTTGTTCCATCTTCTGTGCTTCCTCCAGATATTTTTCTCCCTGCGATCCATATTCCAGTGCTCTCAACAGGGTTCAACTTATATTCCTGCGTACAATCTGTGATGTCCCTTTCCCCATTCTCCAGAGGGTAATCCTAATGTATAATACTACGATGGCGCTGCATAGTATCTCTCCCTAAACCATCTCGTCATACAGAATCGTCCAAAGGCGATTCCCCCCCCCCCAAAAAAAAATGGTATGCGACCATGCATTAAATAAACTCTCAGTAATGTAGTTTTCCTTGGGAGGTCCTCCAAGTGTAGAGGGGATTATTCCCCAAGGAAAGTCGACGGGCATGACTAGTCACCCCACGTCTTAATTAGTTTGAAGTTTGGTTCCCTTTAAGGAAACCCCCACTCGGCCATTTCCACGAACTAGTAGTAAAAGAGTTTCTTTAGTGCACACGTACTCAGTGTTTTTGATTTCTGGTGGAAGGTAAAGAAATAAATCCCTACATTTATTTCTCCTAATCATAAAGATTGACCTCATAAATCTTCGAGGGTTTCCTAGGTATAATTACTTCACAAAAAGGTCTAAAACTATATATAAAAGTAGCATCATAATATTTACGGCATATGATACCTTTCCTTTTATTTCAAGGCGACTCTAAAAATATAGTATTTTTTTAAAAATTAACTCCTTATGCTAGTTCCCTCTTTAAAGATGACACTATGGCAGTACATGCCTAGTTAAGATGATTTTACGAATTGGGAATAATCCTACCAGGGTCATCATAGTTAGTAGATAGGGAATAATAACCTAGTTAAATTCTTACGGTAAATCCTTCAAGGACGAACCTTTTGCACTATCATAATTTAAGACGATATGTGAGGTTATGGTCATGGAGCCATGGATTTCTATCCATTTTTTCTCTCCCTTAATGGATTGTTTGTCGCATCGCATTAGTCTTGTCTAGACCTTCAACCGTTAGTCTATAATCAACCAGTTATTTATTTGAGCATAAGTAACAAAACCGACAAGGCCTACTGGTGGGGCCTTGGCCTTGAGCTCCTCACCAGGGCCTCATACATAGTTCACAATATACATTTACAATTCTAATAGGGATACAAGGAGGGATATTACAACAAGATGGATCCAGGAAATTTCCAAGGATAAACTAGATGAAAACGACACACTTGTGAGCTTTGACGTAGTATCCCTATACACAAATAACCCAATTACTGAAGCCATCAACACCATAAGAGATCTCACCAATGAAGAAACTGCCCAACTAGTTGAAGTAGGCCTAAGATCGACATTCTTCACCTTCCAGAATGATTTCTATGAACAAATTGAGGGTGTAGCAATGGGTTCATCCCTCTCCCCAATTGTAGCCAATCTTTACATGGAAATATTTGAGAAATGTGCTTTGGACTCATTCCCCCTCAAACCGAAAAGATGGAAATGATATGTTGACGACATCGATGTAGTGTGGCCACATGGTAGAGACACCTTAAACTAATTTATCCAACACCTCAATAGCCAAAACAACAACATTAAATTCACCATGGAGATCGAGGACAACAATTGCTTACCATTTCTCGATGTCCTGGTCTCAAGGAAGGAAGATGGAACCATCTCCCACCAAGTGTTTAGAAAGAGGACTCACACAGATATATATCTTCATGCCAACTCCCATCACTTCCCACCTCAAAAAACTAGCGTGATCAATACCTTGGTAACAAGAGCTCTCAGACGAAGAACACATTAAAAACAAAATTGATCATCTAGAATGTGTGTTTGAGGAGAATGGTTATAACGACAAACAATTCAGAAAGGTTGTTGCATCAGCCAAGAAACCCAAGAAAAGACCTAAGGACAATTTTGAAGACAACAACAACAATAAACTCTTCCTCCCTTCTATAAAAGGCACCACTGACAAATTGGCTAAAACCCTTAAAAGAAACAATATCCAAGTCTTCTTCATCCCTCCCAACACTATCAGAAACATGGTTGACTCTTTAAAATACCCTATTGATCCAAGAACATACAAAGGTGTCTAATCCATACCGTGTTCTTGTGAGCTACATTACATTGGTGAGATCGGGTGTTGAATCCATGGAAACCAGATTTAAAGAGCACATTGTTGACCTAAGACATAATAGACATAAGAAGTCAGCTCTTGCTGAACAGTCACACTTAACAGGTCACCATATATGTTTGGAAAACGCCAGTCTTAGCTAGAGAAGACAACCTAATGAAACGGAAAGTGAGAGAGAAGATTGAAATTAACTTAAACCAAAATTGCCTTAATAGAGATGATGGCACAAAGCTCAGTGACTCTTGGAAACCGCTTCTTCACTCCCTACAACATAGAAGATCCTCATGAATTATTAAACTAACCTAAGTTAAAATTAAAACTAAAAATTAGTAAGTATTTACATCCTTAGAACCCTTGTCATAAAATTTCCTATACATTTAAATTAGTTTAAAGATTAATTTAAATTATAAATTATTTAAATTCACAATAAAATCTAAGGATAAAGTTTATTTCACAATATTATAAATTTTATAATAAATAATATTAAACTAATGTAAATAATATGAACTAATAAATAGTTATAAACTTTCTTATACATTAATTAGTTCAATATTATAAATGTGATAAATTACTTAACTTACAATAAATCCTATAGGATAAAGTTACTTAAGATCGTCTTTAAATGGTGGAACCCTAAAATAATAAATTTACCCCATTAGATTATTATATTTTTTAAAATTTTCATTTTATTAATACCCTAGATTATAATTCTTACACTTAATATACAAAAATGGAGTTTCACAATTATATTAGACATTATTTTATTATTTTATTATATTTCTTTCTCACATTAAAGTTTACATTTAAAGTTTGTATAATATATTAACATTAAATCTTATAAATTTAATTAATTTACACTCTATTTTTACACTTAAAGATTCACATTTAAATTAAACTTTATATTTTTCTCTCACATTTATTTTACCTTAATTTTTTTTCAAACTCATTAATTTCCCTAGAAATAACAAGCCGACCAACCTTAGGTTAAAAAACCCTAAATTAAATTACTAAAACTAAGAATCATTTCTTCATATATTTATGGATATCTTATGGGCATCTTTATCCTTGTAGGCTTCAACTGTCTCCTGATGATGAGAGTAGGGATCAAAACGTCGAGTTTCAAATTCGTTTAACGTAGCTCCTCTTCACTCATAATTGTTCCTGCGTAATGACTATTTTCAAACAAATTACCTATCAACAATGCGCCTATATCCAACACATCTGCATAATATTCTTGCAATAGCTTCCTCTGCTTCTTAGAATTCTTTTGTGAATAGAATGATATCAATCCTCCCTACGTATTTCCTATTCCCTTTGATCTAGGAAATATAAGACACTAGTTGACGAGGCAACTCATAAGAAATTTCCCGTTCGCCCTTAACTACTTCCAAGACCACCCGAGATTGCCATTGCACAATTTGCATCTTATTACAGCTTTGGCTCTATGATCCGCTTCCATACTGGCTAACTTTTATATGAATAGTTCTGAGAATGAAAAGAGATCTACTCTTCAGATCACAACACCCTATTATCCTTTTGATCCTTGATCCTTGGACTCATAAATATTACATCTTTCAAACTCTCACATACATTCCCATACATGCCTTCGAAAGATAACATATTTCTATTCACAATAATTCCCACTACCATCTACTTTCATGTATTTCTCCACTGCCCATGGGAGAACCGAGACTAGTAGAGTGGACTCAAGGAAGCTAAGGTCGATCTTCAATCCCCATCACAAGGTCTTTAATCCTCTTTACAAGGCCTTCAAACCTTCAACAAAGATACATCCACCTGAAAATCATATTTCAATCACTCATATGACTAACATCAGGTATATAAAGGTATGTGATACATGATATAAATATATTCTTATACAAAGATACTTTTTACGTTCCAACAAATACACGATCAACAACAAACATGTATATATACTATTCATCTAGATACATAAAATAAATCTTCAAGATACATGATACATGAAATAAATAACACAAAATACATTAGTATATACAAGGTACATGAGATATATATACTTCTTCAACAAAATAATTGAAATGCATAATTACCTGAATCTTATTCTAATCAATTCAATCATATGAAATGCATCAGGTGTATCAATCAATTTCATGAAGGGCATCAAGTATACCATTCAATCTCATGAAGTGCATCAAGTGTGTACTCTTTCTTCATGAAATGCATTCCAGTCAATCAATCACATCAAATGCATATATTTTACCTACAGATACATGAAATCGATCATGCATATGCTCTATCAACAAAATGCATGAAATTCATCTAATATATATGAAATGGATTCCAATCAGTCAATCACATGAGATGCATTTACATGATTTACCAACCAAATAGTTTCCCTACAAGGATTTACAATGATACTTTAAAAATATGCCTTTCAACAAAGGTATTTGATATACCACAATGATACCCTAACAAAATACTCTCTGCAAAGATCACAAGGATTTTTTTTCTAACAAAGATCGCAAATATGAGTTGAACATTTTATGCACTTAATGTAATAGGTAATTAAATTTATATGCAACAATTCCAATCTAACTAAGAAACCAAAAGGGGCCATAACAACTAGTAGTTAAACATACTACATTTCATATCCACACAAAGCATAAGTCTTCTTTAGAGAATAGTAAAAAAGCCAATATACATCAACTAATAGTAATTAGTATCAACCAATATCAATCATACATTAGTCATATAGGCGTCGGTCCATAATACCTCAACCATATATCAATCATATGTTGATGATATATCAATCATACACCAATATCAACCAATGACAACCATACACGCATCGACTACTCATACAAACATCAATCATAGCACATCAACCAAAATACATCAACTAGAATACCTCAACCAGAATACATCAACTAGAACACATCAACCATAACACAACAATCATAATACATAAACTAGAAGCAAAATACATCAACCAGAACACATCAACCAGAACACATCAACCATAACACATCAACCATAACACATCAACTATAAGTAAAATACATCTAGAATACATCAACCATAACACATCATCCATAACACATCAATCATAATACATCAACTAGAAGTAAAATACATCAACCAAAATACATCAACTAGAATACTTCAATAAGAATACATCAATCAAATCAGGATACATCAATCATACCAATACCAACCCATGACAAAAAAAATAACAACCAATAGAAACCATATGAATAACAATATCATCCATACATCATCCACTCAACATCAACCATCGTTCATCAAGCATACACATAAAAATCATAACAACCAAGAACAACCAATAATATCCATACATACAATAATAATAATATCATACATGTATCAACCATTCATCAACCAACGTCAATAATTAACAACCAATAGTATCAAACAACATACATCAACCATTCAAACATCATACATCGACCATAGCAATCATTTCTAATAGTTACTATTTATCATAACATTATATATAATTATTAGCACATGACGATATATATAATATCCATATATTAATAATACATGTATACAACCAACAACATCACACAAACATTGCACTTATGTAAACACTCAACACATAAACAATCATACATCTTGCCTGCATACATTTACTCCATCAATATAAATGTTATACATACTTTGATGTCAATCCCATATAATCCTTTTATATTAACCATACATTACATTACTAATTATTTACACGTAGCACACTACTTAATATACTATCAACCAAAGTAAATACATAGTCACCTCAAGCAACAAAACATCATGCCACCAAAATCTTCTAACATTTTGCAATAAAATAATTACTATCTATACAACACACCATCATACACTCATACCATACACCATACTTACTATTACTATGTATTATTTCTATACATACGCCCATTTGTCTACATACATATTATAATTCTTCAATCATACACATGAGGGTGTATAAATCAAGAGGGTCTGCCAAGTACACAAGAAGGGTGTATCACATACACATAGGTCAAAACACAAGGTAACACTTTTCCCACAACCCCTTGCTCGTAACATCATCGTTCCTCATACTCCTTTTTGTGGCAATTGTCGATCATATTATTTTATTTTATTAATTAATAATGTTCAACATAATAAAAATAATAATAATGTGCAAACCATAGTATCGACACCTTGTGCCATAATATCCAACATAATAACAACAACAACATGTCCAGGGGCTAAACCAGAGGGTCATTACATATACCCTTATTTGGTTATGTTGGAGCTACATGAGTGTAATTTTATGTGCACTCAGCTCCCAATTACCTTGAAGTTCAATTAAGACTAGTCGGTGTCCAGTGGTTGCAATTAATCGGTTATTTTAAGGATGCCTTATATTGAAAAAGGATTGTGTAATTAAAGTAATTGGTGACAGTATGCGAGTTTTAGCATGGAGATGGATTATGTTTAATTGCGATATGTCTTTACTAGCAACCATTAAATAGTAGTATGTTATATTTCTTTTTAAATCCAAATAGTATTGCATGTAATTACAGTTCATGTTGACATCAATATAATGTATATATTGTAGTTTATGAAAATATATATTACTAAATTCTCACATCCCTCAATTATGTTGTATGTAGTGTAACGATATTTGTTTCAAAAGAGGTTTTTATCTATTATATTTAGATTCAATTGCTGATGGTTGATGGTTGTAGTTTGTAATCATTGATTAATTGAAACTTCATTCGCTTAGTTGAGTTCTGATCTAGCTAGCTCTATCCACTCCATTTTCTGTTCTGAGCTATCATTCTCCACTTGATTTGTTCTAATATAGCTATGTTTTGAGTTAACAGCTTCATCCATTTTGTGCTCATATATGTTCCTAATCCCTCTTCACATTGATAAACTTCCCCACTTTCTTTAGTGATTTAATGCCCAAGCGGATTTGCCTACATGTAAAGGTTGTTTAAGTACTTGATTATGTCGTTACATCATTTCAATATATACTTAGAAGCATATTCATGTACTCATGGTCGGATCCACTTAAGAGACCCAGTATTTTCGACGAGCGATCACGGTGTTGTGTGGCAGATAATTTCCATGTGGATAAACGTTCGTATCTTTGTTGTTGGGCCGTGTGTGTGTGTGTAACCTAAGTAATCCCGAATCCAAAGTATTCAAGGTTCAATCTAATGGGGGTTTTGGCATTCCTTGATGCAAATCATGTTGGATGGATAGCAAAGAATCCAATAGATGTAATGTTATGTAATCTATGTTTAATTAGGTTGGTTAAGTAAGATACTTGATATTTCTGATGATATTGTTTTATAATGTTAATTTATACAATCTTGCAGCATTCTATGTTTACTTGGTATGGCTTATAAATATTTATATATTTTTTATACTTTTGAAGTTTGCAAACCAAGGCTTGCAAAAACTTCATGATCTATATTTGACTCTGGCAATTGAAGAATTTTGTGGATAGCTAGTGGATTAATCTGAGGACTCATGGTTGGATTCTAATATATTTTGTACGACATATGAAGTCAAGTCGAAGGTGAATCATTATTTAGGTAGCAACGGTTCAACGTGACTTCAGGAAACATGTGATGTAGGGAGAAGTTGGGAAGTAGAGCGTGTGTCGTGCAGTCAAGGGTTGTTGTCAGAGGACAATTATTTAACTCGTTTCAGATCGTTCGATGTGCTAGTGATGATCTTAGCAGACAGCCTCTCAGGGTTGCCTCCGAATGAGTTCAAAGGGGGAAAGGTACAACACCTTCTACCTATTGGTATGAATTGAATCCACGGGGGCTTCACTAGGGGGCCAATATAATATCATGTTCGTTCATATTGGGGGTATTAAATAAACATAAAAACCAAAAAATTATATTGCCTATATATTAAGGGGAAAATGGGTTTATTTATTTATTATAACAATACACAAATACATTGGGGTATATTTTATATGGGTGGGCTGCCAAATATCCCCTAAAATGGCAATGAGGCAAGGCTTGGGCTTACCAAAGTTGCAGGGAAATTGCGTCGAGGCTAGGGGTTTTGTGGTGAAAACATGGTTAAGAGGCAAGGACTTCCAGGGAAATCACGTCGAGGCCAAGGTTTTATGGTGAAGACACGGTGAAGAGGCAAGGGCTTGCAGGGAAATCGCGTTGAGGCTAGGGCGACTGCGTTTTACAGGATTGTGTGATAGTTATTTGCGAGAAATGGTGGCAAGATTCGCTGCCTGGGAAGGAGTCTATCATTGCTCAATGTCTCCCTTACTTTCTAGAAAAATATCTGTTAGTGGGTCGGAAGATCGATGTTCATAGAGTGTATTCAATGAGAGAATCTTTCACTTTCTTTGATTTCATGGACAATAGTATTGATGATCTAAAGCACATGCCGGTTCAATGCGCTTTGACCTCGTCGTATCTGAGAAAAGAGGATGGGAGACGCTTTCTGGAATTTATTTTTGGATTGAATGCTCAACTGGTAAAGGAACTCATTACCATCTTTCGTTCTCAGATCCCCTTTAGTTGGAATTATGTTCTGGAATCTTACGGGGAAATTCTGTACAAGGCATGGAGGTTTGCAAAGGGTTCCTTGCTTGAAGAGATCGAAAACAATTGCATTCAGGGTTAAGTTGAAGGGGCTATATATGCCTCTTCTAAAATTCTTTCTTCTTCTATCATAAAGGTTTTAGGAGGGTTTATTAGCCAAAGGACTCAAGATGGTGTCGAGGATTTTCTTTATCATCTCCAAGAACCTGTACTTTTCAAGGCTCTGTAGGTATGTTCCCAAGGACTAGATTTTCAAAGCTATTCTTTAATCAAATTGTGCCCATTCATTGAGCAGGAAGTTGAGGGTGTTTGCAATGAGGAGACCCTATTTCGAATCTGGTGGACACCTCTTACTTACCAATCTGAACACTGAGAATTTAACAAGTGATTGCCGATACTAGGCCACATACCAATCACTGTGCTTGCTTGGGATCCTATGTTATTCTGTTGTATCAGTACCCAATGGTCCAAGCTGTTGATGCTCAAATTCCCAAAACAGAGATCGAACACACCCACAAATAAATACAAAACTTTAACTGTGATTTTTATTACCAATGCAATGTATATTTACAATGTACAAGGTGCATATTTACATTAGTAAGTTTGGACGATCGAAGGACTCTACATAGATTAAGGCACTTTCTAGTGTGATCAACCGAACACCACTTCCGAGATTACAATGACACTGCTACCGAAATTTGTCAATATGTGTTGTATGCTGAAGCTGTCACTCCACAATATCAAGTATAATAGTCATAGGCAGCGTGCATTGGTTTGAAAATTCTATTAAGTGCTTTTAAGGATTTTTATTTCCAATGCAGTGTGTATTTAAAATGTACAAGGTGCTTATTTACATTAATAAATATGGGTGATCAAAGGACTCCACATATATTAAGGCTCTTTCTAGTGTGATCGACCGAAACACCACTTCCAAGATTACAATGACATTGCTACTAAAATTTGTCAATATGTTATGTATGCTGAAGTTGTCAGTCCACAATATCAAGTATAATAGTCATATGTAGCATGCACTGATTTGAAAATTCTATTATGTGCCTCTAAGGAATTTGTTTTTTGGCAGGTTGCAAATTCAAATGTTCGCTGCAATGCATTGCTTCTGCTAGTAGACATTTTCCCTTTTGAAGATCCAGACGCATCAAAAGAAGAGAAGGAAAGTTTATTGGAGAATCAGTTTGTGGTCCTTGAGAAATTGCTTGTAGATGATTGTGTTAATGTGCGTTCTGTGGCTGTTGAAGGTGCTTTCCGAATTCTTCGTCTATTCTGGGGAGTTGTGCCATCTACAATTACTGTGAAACTTCTATGAAAAAATATGGATGAAATGGCACATGACACATCTAACAATGCAGTCAGGTGTGCAGTAGTGGATGGAATGATATATTTACTTGATAACCCAAAAAGTCACGAGTTGTTGAAAGTATTACTTCCAAAGTTGGCACCATTGCTTGATGATCCTGTCTTGTGTGTAAGGACAACAGTTGCATTTCTCCTTTTAACCCTGAAAGACATTAGAGCACTTCAATTTGATAAAGTATGTCCTTCATTTTTGGT
Organism: Larix kaempferi; assembly: GCA_027924585.1. Classification (NCBI taxonomy): domain Eukaryota; kingdom Viridiplantae; phylum Streptophyta; class Pinopsida; order Pinales; family Pinaceae; genus Larix; species Larix kaempferi. Next base: position 57,250 of record BSBM01000147.1, read on the forward strand.
TGTTGGTTGAGCATCTTGGAAATTGCACAGCATGATTTTTATTATGCAAATCAGTACTTGGTTAACTTAGAAGAATGCTTCCTCATTTTATAAAACAACTGGAGTGCATTTCTATTCATCGTTTCATTTCAATTTTTTTTTTCAATGTAGGTGGTGAACCTGGATTCCATACTATGCTCTCTTGTAACTGACCAATGTTTGGCCGACCAACTATTAACCAGGATTCTAATTCCATCATACTTCCCCTCCAAAGTGCTAGTATCCGAGGCATGCAATCGTTTCATTACTCTGGTAAAAAGATCTCCCCTCACAACAACAAGGTTTTGTGAATATGCCCTGTCTGAAGGGGTTCCTCCAGAATATCTCATTGAATTAGTAAAAGTCTTAATTAGTCTTCTCATGATACCGATCGATTTAGATACCAAGGAAAAAGAAGGCATCTTGCTTTCGGTTATAAATCTTTGTTGTAGCTTAGCCAAAAACCAGTCATGCAAGATAGCCCTTTGTGAGTTATTTTCATCTGATAACTTCAATTGCATGTTAATTTTTGCTAGTACTCCATCAGCTTACACAACTATATTGAATATTGCGTCAATTATTCCACCCAAAGATATATCATAAGTTGTTAAACATTGTACCCAACTTATCATGGACTATAGCGTTGTTCTTCAGAATAAAACAAAACAGGAAGAATTTAGAGAATCTCATAAGTTAATACTTGCATGGGGCGGGTTTGATGATCTCATAGGAACTTTGTCAAAAATTCTCCAGAATGCCTCAAATATTGCTGGTTCTGGCAACGTTGCAAGTGAAGTGAATAGGTAAAAACAAGACAGATCATAGAAATCACAGAGGAAAACTAAATGGCCAGTAAAAATGTCAACGAAATGGAATATGATGAAAGGGAGAGTCCAATCTCATCAATATAGCAAGGACCATAATGAAGAAAGTCTTACCATTTCACAAAGGAGGACACTCGAAAGGCCTTATTAGCATCTTCAAAGTTAGAACATCTTTCTTCTGGCCTCAAACTTACTGTTCAAATGATTTTTCATCTGCATTCCAACTTTTCCGAATGCATGGTTGTGTCACCTCTTCGAGCATATATGTCTCTAACAATGCATGCAGCTCTTCAATGGAGCTTTCTCAAAGGTGCAAAATATTCTTCCAGCAAAACCAAGAATAAATATTTAGGCACTTCAACTGCTTCATCTGCTGTAAGTGTTAATTATATATTTTACTTGTATTTTTTATTAATTTTATTTTCAGGAAGCTCTATGTTGGTCATGGCAAATTGATGAAACCCATAATTTAAATTGCTGTGGACTCGTCACTCATGTATTAGTTATTTTGAGTACTTTAGAATAAGATTCAGGGACTGCCTTCTCTGTATCTACAACCAAAGAGTTGAAATCATCGTAGACAACTGAAAGGAAGTTTTGTCACCGTTAGTCACTAGACATGCAATTTGTCGAATTCCTTAAAACAAAATACATGTGTATGGGTATTCCATTCTTCTTCTAGAATCTAATCATGTTTCTTCCCTTTGACTAGTACCTCACTAGGTACTATAAAACATTATTGACAACTCTCTCTACACGTCTGGTGAGAAATTGGTTCATTCTCTGTATGCAGCAACAACCATACAACTATACATGGACCATTATGGTTCTAGTGGCCAACTCTGGCCCCTCTGTTGGGATAGCCTGCATCTCTCATACGCACAAGCTTGTCCTCTATTTCATTGTACTCTATTTTGTACATACCTTAGATTTTAGAAACAAGGTTGTAGTATGTACACATAAAGAACAAACAATGCTAGTCAAGATAGAAGGATGCTTATGTTCATGCACTGAAGTTTCATGTGGTAGAGTGGGCATCATCTATCAGCTTTCTAGGGGCATTTACTTGCAGTTGTCTACTGGTCTGTCTGTAGCTCCTTTACTACCATGTTTACTTTCCCACAACTCTGGAATTTGCTATCACTTGTATAACTAGAATATGACGAAGCAATGTTTCCATGGCCAAAGAGTCATGTATAACTTAGAAATTGTCATATGGAATTGTGATCTATTATGTGGTCTCTTGTTACGTATGAATTTGTATGAGGGTGAATTATAGAAAATTTTGTCACAAACCATGCTTGACATTAGCCTTACCCTGCCTTATGAGTCTATACTTATAGAGCTAAGAGATTATTGATGATATAGAACATATTTCTATTATGGTGTCTTGAATTTCCAGATTAATGTTTATGTAGATCTAACCATTAGTTTTTTCTGGTTTGATCTAATCTCAAGATATGCAGTGTTGACAATAATGAGTTTTCATACAGTGCTTTATTTAAGTAGATCTGCTAACAATTAACCTATTCTTTAGTTATTAGCTGTAGGAATCAATTCTTTGAGTGCAGATCTGCTCACCATATCACGAAGTTTAACATGGTATCAGAGCTATAGCTCTGAAATCTTCCAAGAATCTGTGTATGGTTAAGCTGTCAGGAATATGGAAATTTCAATTTACATATGAAATTATGAATCATAAGTCTGAATATGATAAACCAAGTGGAAATTCAAATTACATATTTGATATTGATAATAGATGTTGTAAGTTTTAAACCTTAACAGTGAAGTACAAACATATATCGATTCTTAAGCATTTACAGAAAATACACAATGGCACACACATTACACAGAGATTTTCACCTGGAAACCCTTAACCGGGAAAAAACCAGCAAAACTTAGAGCCGCATAGCTCCTTTCTCATTATATGTTTATTTTACATGTACAATACAATAAATGGTATTCTGCAGCATCTAAAACCCTAATTCGTTTACCCGAATTAGGTTACAACCCTAATTCCTTTTACCGGAATTAGATAGAGTACAATGGGTCGAAAATCGCGAAAAAGCAAAAAGCAACCCAAAAAAATTTTGCGCTCCGCGCGGACTCCGGGGGCCTAACGGCCCCCTCCGTGTCGTTTCGGAACCTAACGGTCCGAAACGAAGGGGGTGGGCCCTGTCGGGCTACCCCCCCCTCTAAACCCCCCCCCTCCGGACGCGCCCGGCGCAGGCGAATCGAAGGTGCCGTAGGGATCGTGTTGTACACGCAGCGACCATGTGAAGAGATATAACATACCCAACATTCTCCCACTTGTTGTTCTCTTCACATACAGGAGAAATTTATGACTTCAACAATTCAGGGCAACAATGCCCATGTTCTCTTTGCACCAAGAGAACTTCTGAGTACTCACAGACTTTGTCAAAGAGTCAGCAACATTTACCAAAGTGTCAACCTTTTCCAGCAACACTTTGTTCTGTTCAACCATGTCTCTGACGAAATGGTACTGCACATCAATGTGCTTTGTCCTCGAGTGATAAGCAGGGTTCTTTGCCAGAAATATTGCACTTGAGCTATCACAACCAATTTTTACTGCATTCTGAACAAAACCAATACCTGAACACAATCTTTGCAACCATACAGCTTCCTTACTTGCATGGGTAGCTGCCATGTATTCAGCTTCTGTAGTTGAGAGTGCAACTACAGCTTGTCTTCTACTCATCCAACTGATTGCTCCTCCAAATAGATTAAAAACGTAGCCACTTGTAGATCTTCTGTGATCAAGATCTCCAGCCCAGTCAGCATCAGCAAATCCTTGTATATCTATCTCTCTGTTTAGACCGGGTCTTCCTTGGTAGCATATTGCAGAATCTGTAGTGCCACGCAAATACCTGAAGACCCTTTTTACTGCAGTCCAATGTTCCTTTCCTGGTTTTGACATGTATCTACTCAAAACTCCCACTGCATGGGCTATATCTGGTCTAGTACAGACCATGGCATACATCAGACTGCCAACTGCACTAGCATATGGAACATGAGACATGTCCTCTACCTCTTCTTGTGTAGTGGGACACTGTTCTGCAGATAACCTTACACCTACAGGAATGGGCACCTTCACTGGTTTGCTTTCCTGCATATTAAATCTCTTCAATATCGTTTCAACATATTTCCTCTGATTTAACCAGAGTTTCCTGTTTTCACGATCTCTTTTTATTTCCATGCCCAAAATGAAATTTGCAGCACCAAGATCTTTCATGTCAAATTCAGATGACAGCTGATTCTTGACATCCTTGATGATTTCTTTGTTGTTTCCAATTAGCAACATATCATCAACATACAATATTACATAAATAAAATGATCACCAATTAGCTTAAAATAAACACAGTGATCAGCTTTGCTTCTTGAGAAACCAAGTCCCAGTATATAAGTATCAAATTTTTGATACCACATTCTGGGAGATTGTTTCAAACCGTAGAGAGACTTTTTCAGCTTACAGACAAGCTCCTTTCTTCCTTTCACCACAAACCGTTCTGGTTGCTTCATATAGATCTCTTCATTAAGATTTCCATGTAGGAAAGCCGTCTTTACATCCATCTGTTCTACTTCAAGATCAAAAGCAGCAGAAATAGATAAAAGAAATCTAATAGAAGTCAATTTTGCAACAGGTGAAAAAATCTCACCAAAATCGATGCCCTCAATTTGGGAGTAACCTTTCGCAACTAGTCGAGCCTTGTACTTCTCCACTTTACCTGCTGCATTTAACTTCTTCTTGAATACCCATTTGCTTCCAATAGGCTTTCTTCCTTCTGGCAACTCAACCAGATCCCATGCCTCATTTTTGTCCAAGGCATCCATTTCTTCTATCATGGCCTTTTTCCATAGTTTACTATCTTCTGAATCCATTGCCTCTTTAGCAGTTCTAGGATCATCATCAGTAATAGATAACACAAAATTAGAACGAAAATCAGGGGGACTGTACCTTTCAACTTGCCTTCTTTCTCGGTCAGATCTCCTCAATACCGGAGTCTGTGGATCCGCCTCTTCATCTGATTCAGATGATTCTACCTCCTCATCTGATTCAGACGAATCTGGTTCCTCAAAAGAGTCACCTCTTTCATCCTTGATATCAAAGTGTAGCTTCTCTGAATCCTTTTCCTTTGGTACATCCTCAATCCTGGAAGTGCTTTCAACTTCTCTGAAGATCACATCTCGACTGTAAACTGTTTGCCTTTTTACTGGGTTCCACAGCTTGTAACCTTTCACTCCATCCTTGTAACCAATGAAGATACATTTTTCCGCCTTATTATCCAACTTGCTCCTTTTCTCCTTTGGAACATGTACAAAAGCATCACACCCAAACACTCTGAGATGAGAGAGAGAGGGTTTCTTACCAGTCCAAACCTCATGAGGTGTCTTGTCAACCAACGCTGATGTGGGTGTCCTATTCACTAGGTAACACGCAGTGTCAACAGCTTCTGCCCAGAATTGTTGTGCTAGCCCTGCACCACTGAGCATACTCCTTGCCTTTTCCATCAATGTCCTGTTCATCCTTTCTGCAACCCCATTCTGTTGAGGTGTGTATGGAGTAGTCTTTTGCCTTGCTATTCCACACGTTTTACAGAACTCCTCAAATTCACTTTCACAGAATTCTCCACCGTTATCTGTTCTGAGTACTTTTATTTTCTTCTCAGTTTGATTCTCTACAAGAGCCTTAAATTCTTTGAATCTATTAAAAACCTCAGATTTCTTACGCAGGAAATAAATCCAAGTTTTCCTTGAGAAATCATCTATAAATGAAACATAATACACAGATTTACCAAGTGATGGAACAGGCACAGGTCCAAAAACATCACTGTGTATTAACTCTAAGATTCCTTTAGCTCTTACAACACCAGATGAGAATCTTACTCGATTCTGTTTACCATATAAGCAATGTTCACAGAAATCAAAATCTAATGTGAAATCAGACATGCCTTCAGCCATACTTTTACCTTGTAATAGTCGAAGACCCTTTTCTCCAATATGTCCCAGCCTTCGATGCCATAGCGATGTCTTCTCACTAGAGACAGTAAGGACTCTGTCTCCTTCATTTTTACCCTCAGAAACAATAGTGCTGTTACATCCATTTTTGAAGGTGCTTCCCAACAACTTGTATAGAGTTCCAATCCGAACTCCCCTCATCAACACCAATGACTCTCGAACCATTTTGCATGTGTTCTTTTCAAATAGAGTTTTCACACCTGCATCATCCATTTTACTTACAGATATAAGGTTTCTAGCCAACTTTGGAATGTGCAGAACCCCGGGAAGAGTCTTAACCCTTCCATCTTTGAGCAGTAGCTTGACCTTTCCTCGACCTATGATTTGCGCTACCGAGTTGTCTCCCAGAAATACATCTCCTCCATCATACTTTTCGTATTCAGAAAACCACTCCCTGTGGGGAGTCATATGATAAGACGCAACTGAGTCAATCAACCACGAATCATGCTCTGCATGTGTACTTGAAGATGCCAGATACACATCTCCTCCTTCCTCTGTAGATTCTTTCCCATCTGCGGATGGAGCGTCATTAGGTCCTCTACTTTTATCAGTAATTTTTGATTTACAATCCTTCTTGTAATGCCCAGCTTTTCCGCACTTCCAGCATTTTCTTACAGAAGGTCCTGGAGATTTAGATCTCCCTCTAGATTTAGATCTACCACCTGAAGACTTATTTTTAGATCTGTCTCCAGGGCGACCTCTTACAAATAAGGCATCCTTGGCTGAACTATCTATGGATTTCCGCCTCATTTCCTCCGATAGTAGGGATGCAACCACATCATCGAAGTTTAGTGTGGTTGCATTACTCCCAATAGCTATGACCAGATTATCCCATGAATCTGGCAAAGAGCACAACAGACTAATACACTTTTCATCATCATCAAGTTTAATACCAACAGATGTCAACTGACTTACCAGAGTATTGAAGGCGTTTAGATGCTCTGAAACAGAGTCTCCATCAGTCATCCTCAGAAGGTACAATTTCTTTCGCAGAAATAACTTATTTACCAGGGACTTTGACTGATACAGACTTCCCATTTTATCCCATAGCTTCTTTGCAGTGTCTTCTCCAGATACGTTCACCAATACCGAATCTGCAAGGCAAAGACGAATAGTGCTCCTTGCTTTCCTTTCCAGCTTTTCCCATTCTTCTTTTACCGCACCAGAGGGCATGGTACCTGGATCTACTGCGATCCATTGTTCTCTATCTACCAGAAGATCTTCCATCTTGAGCTTCCATAGCTCAAAGCTATGACCATTAAATTTCTCAATCTCGAATCTAGAACTGCTCGCCATTCTTTAAACAAAGAATAAATCACCGCTGCAAAGCTCCCACTGAAACCAGGTTTATCACAAATCCAAGATCGAGCCAAACCCCTGGAAACAAAGGCGTCCCTCTGAACCCAAAATTGCTCTGATACCAAATGTAAGTTTTAAACCTTAACAGTGAAGTACAAACATATATCGATTCTTAAGCATTTACAGAAAATACACAATGGCCCACACATTACACAGAGATTTTCACCTGGAAACCCTTAACCGGGAAAAAACCAGCAAAACTTAGAGCCGCATAGCTCCTTTCTCATTATATGTTTATTTTACATGTACAATACAATAAATGGTATTCTGCAGCATCTAAAACCCTAATTCGTTTACCCGAATTAGGTTACAACCCTAATTCCTTTTACCGGAATTAGATAGAGTACAATGGGTCGAAAATCGCGAAAAAGCAAAAAGCAACCCAAAAAAATTTTGCGCTCCGCGCGGACTCCGGGGGCCTAACGGCCCCCTCCGTGTCGTTTCGGAACCTAACGGTCCGAAACGAAGGGGGTGGGCCCTGTCGGGCTACCCCCCCCTCTAAACCCCCCCCTCCGGACGCGCCCGGCGCAGGCGAATCGAAGGTGCCGTAGGGATCGTGTTGTACACGCAGCGACCATGTGAAGAGATATAACATACCCAACAGATGTGAGATATGTGCATTGTCATACTACATCCAAAATTTTCCTAATGGCATGTCAAAATATGAAATAGAAAATTTAGAAAACATTGAACAATGAACAACATATCTTATTTGGCTTCCTAGAGCCATCTCTACTAGGCCATATACATTTGAGTGTCCTCAGGCCTTCCCAAAATCGAGGTACCTCGTCCCCAAGCGTCTCTAGGTGTCCCCAAAATCAGGGTACCCCATCCCCTCTTTGAGTCTTGAGTTAAACTCATGGTAAATTTAATACATTTCAAGATTACCTAATGAGAAGCAGTAATTTGCAAATTTGAAAGATTCTTTGATTGACAAATATTATATTTGGTAATAGGTTTTTAGCTGCTACATATTTACTTACTGTGCATCTATGAGATAGTGTTGTGGTCTGAGCTCTTCTACAATAAGCCTATAACTTTAAAGCACCGTTTACTATTTAATTTTTTAATGAGTAAATGGCTAGGGTGCTAAACAGGATTCATTGTCTGTACCGATCTCAGGTCTTTACAAAGGTGGAGTTTGGAAGATTCATGTGGAATTATGAGCTGGTTATCCATACTCATCACCATCAATTGGTTTTGTGAATAAGATCTCCCATCCTAATGTCGATGAGGCATAAGTACCCACTCCAAATGAATGAAATACTTTTTAATTTTGTTACTTCACATAGCTAATTCATTTTAATTTAGTCATCAATTTCAATTGTGTTGGTTTAGGTTTGATCTTTGGATTTTGTTTGGGGTCACATATTGAAGAAGGGATTCTACTGGGATTTTGCAAAGTATCTTTTGCAAATTATGCTAGGATTTTAGTTGGGCATGAGTTTCCACCAATCTCTCTTCTTGTTGCACTCCCGCTTCTTGTTTCTACAATTTGGCTTCCCCTGTTTTACCATTAGAAGAACTTCATGATAGTTCAATTAGCCTCAGACTGACCCCTGCCACAACTAATGGACATTCCCATGGCATTCTCAATCAATATCCAAATGGAAAGGATATCCCCACCCCATTCCTGTGTCCTCAGTATGCAGGGGATGCATCCTCATGAACTCTGGTTTGTACTTTGTAGTACATGCAATCTATGAAGCTTATGGAACATTAACTATATAATCTAACTGTATAACAGAAACTGTTACACTTGGTCATGCTACTTGTGTGATGCTATCAGAGATACATGAAAAGGCTATCTGTACTCTATGCACACAAGTAGTAATGTTTTAACAAACATAAAATTTTGTAGACTATCCAAACAAAACTGAAAATTTTAACTAGACTGAAAACTGGTTGTGCCGAGTCACTGTAATTGTTCCATTTGAGTCATTTTACTAACTAGGCTTCATCTTCTTGGAACTTCAGGCCTGGCTCCATTTTTCTAGACGTTCTCAATCAAACTTGGACTCCAATCTATGGTAAGGAGAGAAAGGAATAAAATCTAACCTTGCAACTTTTCTTGATTACTCAAAAATTGAGTGTTTCTTTGATTACTAAAAAATGAGTCTATTATGTTTTTTCATCTTAGTTTACAACAATCTACTATACTCCATCTTTTTGTCAATTTATTGCTTACTTTTTTATTGGTATTTCAGATCTTGTGAATGTATTTGAATAATTTCTTCCTCAACTTCTATTATATCCTAATCCAAAAGATCCTTTAAATGTGTAGGCTGGGGCCTTAATGATGCAGGAAAAAGATGCTTATGACTAGAAGGTGAAAGGTGAATTCATCAACGCTTGTCCTAATTTGCATTAAAATTTACTCCAACAAATTTGCTGATTCACTTCATGTATTTATGCTCATTACCCGAGTTATTTGTTCAACGTATAGAAATATTTCTTCAAGAACATTCTTGTGGGTGTGTTTATGCAGTTGGCAGACAACTAATTTTCCATTCCCTTAAATTGAAATCTTAGATACATAGCACATGCATAGTTTTATTTGGTTGTATGAACACATTAAAAACTAGGCCCTCTATTAGCTCAAGCACTACAAGATTGATCGACTTTTGGGTGAAAATGTATGCTAATTATGTTTTAATATATAATCCTTAGCCTATTTTTATCATTCATTTCATTTTTGCTGTGTTTTAGAATACTGTATTCATTATGCGAAGGTAGAAGATTTGGGAGGGGGACAGGTAGAGGAAGAGGAAGACGACAAAGATAGTGATACTGAATCTGACTGAGGTGATGAGGAAATGGTTGGCCCTGGAGACAATGAAATTCTAGATCCAGATGTCATTGAAGTTCAAATTGAGATGAGCCACAATGTGAACCCAGATATTATTGAAGTTCAAATTGAGTTGAGTCACAATGCAATTTTGGGGAATGAAATTAGCATTATTGGCTTGGAATTTTAAAATTTTCATTGGTATCCATTAACAGTGCTCTGAATTTTAAGAAATTAATTGATATTCATAAGAGGGGTATCATATCAATATACTAGGTAGAAATATAAAGGGGTATAAAAAATGTTAATGAAAAAATTGATACACACAATATCTAGTGAAAAGGGGGGTTTTTTAAATTGATAAGGCATATTGGGAGGGGGTTAAAAAAAGCGATTTTGGAAGGCATTTTCCAATATTTAGTGAAATTAGGGGTATTGTTTCATATGCCATGAACGAACGTGCTATGATAGTATTGAGTGAATCCCCCATGATTGAATCCGAGGATGCAGGGAGCTAACCAATCTTCACCTACCCATCATCATCCGCAAGTGGGGGAGGGTACGAGACTAGGCTACAGCTACACGCCACTGCATGCAAACCATAAACAAGTCCTGGTAATTTATGATGACTCCCGTCATATGAGTTTTTTCTCCATGAATTTTTGTAAGGGGGCTCGGACGAAGGATATCCTGCATGATAGCCTTGTATCTATGTATAATTTTGCTGAACCTCAGGGTGGAATATTTATCGAAAGGGTTTTGGGGATAGAAGAATTAGCAGCTGGATTCACACTATAGGAAGGGGGATTGTCTCGTAATAAAATAAAGAAGAAAAAGAAGGTACTCTCATCCAAGGGAGATGACATTGAAATGGTGGCAGGGAAGGGTATCGCAATTATGGAAATCCCATGATACTCGAGCAATATGCTCATAGGAAAATTATGTGGAAGAAGGTTCTTAGAGGATGATGTGAATGCATGTGTGAATACTACATGGAGCTCGATGATTAAGTATTTTCCTTATATTCTGTGGTTATCCAGGCGATGGATTGGCATTGACTTCAAAAACCAGGAGGATGTAGAAATCATACTGTAGAGAGTCTGGCTTAACGTGAAATTGGCACTTTTGTTAAAACCATGGCATCCTCTATTCAAACCAAGGAAGGACTCACTGACATCCTTCACTGTCTGGGTCAAATTACCATTCTTTCCACAAGAAGTTTGGTCTATAGAAGGGTTCAATTCCATAGAGGATTTGATTGGGAAGTTTGTAGCTGTTGATGCAAACTTTTTTAACATGAATCAATGGTATGTGGCAAGAATTCTTGTGGAGGTTGATGCTCGACAAGGTTTATTTGAGTCAGTTTATTTGGTGTCTAGAGAATTCATATTCACCCAACAGTTGGACTACTTGAGCGTACCATTTTGGTGTTCCCAATGCCACATCTATGGGAATGTGGTGGCAGTATTTTCTTTATAATTTTTATTTTTTTTGGAAAATAAAGGACCCTCTTTTCGAGGATGAAATCATTACTCAATACATGGATGTAACATGACAAAAAAAATAGAGTGGGAAAAGGTGACACAATTAGATTTCAAGAGGAGGACGTGATTCGAGACGCGATTCTTCCAAAGAATGATCCATATTTGAAGGAGAAGGTTCCTTCCTTTAATGAGATGGTGGAGGGGATGGGGATGAGGAGCACTTAGCTAGAGTGTCTAGGAGAGCTATGGCATGGATGTGAGTCCAAAGTGGAGAAGCAAGGGAAGCATAAGAGTCAGAAGACCCATGAACTAGAGCAAAAGCCATTGGGAAAAAACGATGATGTGAAATTGTGGGATGACCAGGCTAGAGAGGAAGCATACTGGCATGATTCAAAGCAACATGAGGATTTGGTAATTGGCCTAGAAAGTTATTCTTCACTAATATTTTAGTCGAATATGTTTATGTATTCCAAAAAGGGTAGTCGCTTATTAGGGAGTATCTCTTGAGGCCCCTATTTTCTTTGCCCGCGGTTGAAAGGTATCCTATAGGAAGACAAGTTGGTAATGGAGGATCCTCCTTGTAGTATTTCTGGAAAGGTTGGGTGAAAATATCACATGCATCATGCAAAGGATAAAGCCATGATATAAATATCCCAAGGTCATCAATTAAGCATGACTAGGTTTGTTAGAGTAGGAAACACCCTTGGAGGTGTTCCTCAAAGAAACTATCCTCAATCAATGTTCGCCACTTAGGAGGGAAAGCCAAGATTATAGCCCTAAAGTGTTTGGTGGATCTGGAAAACCAGATATTTTGTTACTATAGGAAATAATGCTGGAAGGAAAGGAAGGGACTAAGAAGTTGATGAAGATAATGCATCATATGTCCTTTTTGGCATTGGACGCTGGCATAAAGTCGAGTGGATTGGTGACAGGGTACTCAAGAAAATTTACTTTTGAAAATTCTTTTTCTATGGATTGGTTTTGGGGATCGAATTGTATAGTCAAGAATTGAACAAAAAGTTGTTGGTTCTAAATATCTATGGGTTGTATGAGAGCAGGTTGGAATTTTGGACGTCGATGTTGGCCAAATAATTCTTTAGAGTGTACAATATTATTGCAAGAGGGGATCTGAATCTTACTTTGTTGGAGGATGAAATTTGGAGGACAACTGCGAGGGAGGATTATCTAGCTTCTACTTTTAAGACTTATTTGAGGACATTGAGTGGACGGATATCAAGCCCACTCCAATAAATACCACATGGAGTAACAAGCACTAAGGAGTACAAGGTATCTCTAAATGCTTAGTTTGATTTTTGATAAAAGAAAATTATGCATTTGATTTGGGTTTATTTAGAACTTGGATGGGACCATGTTTATTCTCAGACCATTTCCATATCTATATAGAACTAGGAATCAAGGAATATAAACCAAGGTCCCCATTTAAATATAACTCAAGTTGGTCTACATACATTGAATTCCAAACCTTTGTATCTCATAAATGGGGGCAAATCATAGAGCCTATCAGGGCTATTTTTTTTTTGTTTTATTGGATAATTTGAGAAGATTAAGAGAGGAGGTGGTTAGGTGGAACCAAGATCAACTTAGGGCTAGGGAAGCAAAATTGGTGGGGATAGAGAGTAGATTGGAATATTTGTATGAAAATTCTCTGATACTATTTTCCTCGGAATCCTTGTGATAGGAGGTGTTGTAGGGTGAAAAGGAGAAACATGAACTATTAGAGGAATTCGAAATTGAATTGATACTGAAGAGTCATGCTCTTTGGTTATTAGTTGGGGATCAAAATAAAAAATATTTTTTAGAAGTTTGTGGCACATAGACATAATTATAATACCATTTGGGAGGTGCAGGGCTCGGATGGTCAAGCAGTCAGAGGCTTAAATTTTTTTGTCAAATCAAGTGGTGGAGCATTTCAATATTCTTTACTTGGATCCATGATTTTACGATGTGGGGGGAATTATTCAGGTGGTAGGAAAGTTTCCCTTAATGATCGAGCCAATAATTAATATGGAGTTATTTCAAGAGGCGACGAAGTATGAATTTTTAGTTGTCATGAAATCATTCCAGAGGAACAATAGTCTAGGGCCAAATGGATAGCCTCCATAATTCTTTGTGTATTTTTTTTACCTATTGGGGTACGATTTATTGAAAGTTGTTGAATTTACAAGAGGAAATAGGTCAGTACCAGGGTTGATAAACTCCATGTTTTTATCCTTGATCCCAAAGAAAGGAAAGCCTGCATAATTTGTAGACTTTAGGCCTATATCCCTGTGCAATGCCCTGTACAATATTATTTCCAAAATAATAGTATTTCATATCAAACCTCATCTCTCCAGTTATATATCCAAGGAACAATTTGGATTTTTAAATGGTAGATTAATCCATGATTGGGTTCAACCTAAATATGACTAATTGGATCATGGGATGTGTGGCATCCCCTTCCTTTCCAGTGTTTATCAACGAGCCAGACTCAACTTTTTTTAAATCCTCCTATGGATTGAGACAAGGCTTCCCTCTTTCCCCATACTTGTTTATTTTGGTTATTGGACATTTGAGACAACTCTTGTCCATGAGATATCCATGCATAGGATCTCACGGATTTCCTTCAATGGTAGGAATAACCTTATCCATGTGATGTTTGTGGATGATATTTTATTTTTTGTACTCAAGCAATAGGGAAATTTCATAGGATGGAAGAGAACCTAAACCTTTTTTTCAATGCTACTAATATGGAGATCAATGCAAATAAATTGACTATTTTTATTCTAGACAGTCAGAGGGGGGAAGGTGGATTCTGGAGAGACTACTTTCCTTTCAAATTGAGATCAATGGAGGAGGGAATTCCATATCTTGGATTCTTGATAATGCCCAATATGTATGGTAGAAGGGATTGGTTATGGCTGATAGAAAAAGTGCGAGAGAGGATATTATTGTGGTGTAATAGGTGGTTTTCTAGAGGGGGGAGGGTGGTCTTAATCAAATCTATGCTTGAGGCTATTCCATTGTATTGGCATCGGATGGCAGTGATCGTAATGTAGACCTTAAATGTTATTAGGAAGTTATGCTTTCACTTTATTTGGTGGAATAGTAAGGAGTATATGGGATTTCACCTGGAGAGATGGAAATAACTGGTAGTTGCCACTAGCCTAGGAGGTTCAGGGATGAAAAATATATTCCTGTTTAATAAAGTTCTGGCTATAAGTCTCTGTGGTCCTTCTTAACCAAGGATAGTTTCTTGAAGAATATTTGATTTCAAACTATATATATGGATTCGATTATAGATTGGTTCAGGATGTGTGTTAAGAAGAATCCTATGGCCTTAAATCATTGGAAATATCTCACAAAATATTTTGAGATTCTAGCTCCTTATTTGGCATGGAAGGTTGGGAATGGTAGATTGATTTGTGTTGGGAGTGACAATATTATGGGATGTCAAGAGGGAGATCAACTGTTGATGGAGATCATCAAACACCTCCAAGAGATTGGGCAGCCACTTTGGACATGGTAGAAAAGGAAGATAGGAATAATGTGTGGAGGCAAAGATGGCTGTCTACGAGTGATTTGGGATTTTCATAGATATGGAAGGGATATTGGGACTCCTTATGTGGCAAACTTACACAAGCCCATATCCACTTATCTAGGGAGGAGGACAAGCTCAAGTGGATATTTAATATTGAAGGAGGAGTATATACAACAAATATGGGATACATATATGCGTTAACTGAAGATGGGAGGAGGCCTCAATGGTGGTGGAAAAAAATTTGGAAAATTAAAGCTCCTCCGAAGTCAATACTTATCATTTGGATTATTTTGAAAAACATGGTTCTCACTTGGGATAGGATGTAGAGATTCATTTTTCAAGGATCAAGTATTTGTTCTTTGTGCAAAGAAAAGGAGGAATCGATGACCCACTTATTTGTGGAGTGCACATTTTCACCAAATAAGTTTGGATTGAAATAGGAAGGATGATGAAGTGTTCATATATATGGGCAAGGGAAGCAATGGAATCCTACTTCAAGAGATTCTATGAGGAGTCATCATTTAAACATATAAGATCACTTCCCCTGATCATTGCCTAAGGACTGTGGATCTATAGAAACATGATCAGCTTCAAGGTCCAAACTCACCAAGCGTTTTAGGTCACTACTTAGGCATTCTCACGATCCCAATTTTACAAGTCTACTTCAATTCCAAGACCAAGGAAAGCGATTGAGTTTTTTGAAGTGGATGAGAGTAGGCCTTGGTCCTTCTTCTATGGATCCAATCAGGAAAGTAATCAAAAGAGTGGATTTGGATTTCTTTTGAACCTGATGAAGTGGCATAGATTTTAGGGGCAAGGTTGTTTGGGGCTGGGTTGAAACAATATGGTTGGATCTCAAGGATTGTTCTTTCTTCTGTGACAAGAGGTCAAATGTAATATCCAGAAGTTGTAGGTATTTGGGGACTTGAGGATGGTTATCAACTGTATGTTAAGATTGGTAGAGGTATCTAATATTTTCATTGAGCCGCTAGCTTATCAGTTGAAGCAAGTTAGTTGGCTTATCCTTGGGGTTCATTTCCAGCACATCTTTCGGAAGATTAACACAGTGGAAGATGAGTTATCCATACAGAGTCTAGAACTTCATACTAGCTACCTCATGTTGGAATATCTCTAGGGAGGCACATCTATGAGCCTTCTAGACATCTCTTTATAAATCTTGTGTGCCCAATTGTATTGGGGGATCTAAGCTCCTCAAAACAGTCAAAGTTTGATTCTATGTTTCTATATTTGGAAGCTTTTTGAAGCTCCTATTAAGGTCAATTATTATAGCAGTGTATAAGTCTCTCAGGGATGGACAAAACTTTTGCTTTTTCTGCCATATGGCGTTGAAGATTGTATTTCTCATTAATGAATAGAAACACATTTTTTCCCAAGAATATATATAAATATATAGATTGTATTCAAATGTTTTTCAATTAGTATATTTCAAAATGATGTCGTTATGTAAATGGTGATTTATATACAATTGTTAGTCTTGTTCATGTTACACAGATTTGATAATTGATAGATTAGGTAATTCTTATCATTATATAATTAAAATTTGTATCACATGATTGGCATAAGCGGTAGCATGGATATTCTTGTATAAATATAATTTCGTTCTATTTATATTTTATTTATTGGTTGAATGTGTTCTAATGTGAGTTATTTAAATATTGTTTATAATTACTTTTATGTCATTAGTATAAAAATTATTCAAATTAATGCATAAATGTGTTTATAGTAATTTGTAATATTTGGGCAAAGAGATGTCGACGCAATTAAAGAAAAAAATGGCGTAATAATGAAAGATGCTACACCTATCTTCAGATGTAATATATTAATGATTATCTATAATGTAATTACTAAATATTATTGTTTATTGTTTCATGAGAGATTTGGTCACTAATGTATCTCTAGCATATATATGTATAAATACTTGTATAATAAAATCATGAACTATCCAATTTTAGTGTATAGTTAGGACCTCATGCATTCACTCTCTAACATAGTTTATGATCTTCTTCATTAATTCTAGTTCCTTTCCCCATGTCCATAGGAAAAAGGAGACTTTTAAAAACATTATGATACACAATAAACAATGCCATGTGAAGGTATACTAATTAAGAAACATAAGATAATCTAGGTTTTGATTGGGCTTTAACATTTATAAAAAATAATGAAGGCAATATATTGCCTAAATTTTAGAGGTGAAGGGACATTTTTAATATGTTAAAACATATCTAGAGACATTTTTTATATGTTAAAACATATAGATATTGGGGGAGTTTAGAAATAAGTATGGATTAGGATGGCAATGGTGGGTGTTTAGAATTAGGTATTGTGGTGGGGTTAAATAGGGTGGCTTCATAGTGCACTAGAGTTTGCATTATTCAATATCCATAATGACATATTCTTTTACCTTGGATGCAGAACTCTCTCTATGACATGGGAATCTCATGTCATTTACCTTGGATGTAGAACTCTCTCTATGACATGGGAACCTTTTTCATCTAGAACGAATTATATCATTACTTGGGAATTACAAAACTCATTATATTCCCGATTTATACAATATTACTTGTTATGTGTGTTCTCTCCTCAATTTGACACCTGCTAAAATTGAATATTTGACCAAAAATTTCATTTTAAATTTGAGGATTTAATTAGCTAGTTTAAGGACTATAAAGAATCCTCATATTGTAAAAACAAATAATGGTTCGAACAAATTCACATTTATAACTTATAGAAATGATTTTCCCCCACCCACAAAGAGGGTTATGTAGATGTTGATAATAGTAATGAATTAAAAGTTAATATCTGTGCTACTAGTCTCTTTGCTTTGTTGCTCCTTTGGAAAAGAGAAGAAGAGACATATTTTTTGGTAACTTCGATCAATATGACCTTATTACATGATGCAAAGCAATACCAATGGTTACAATCTCCATTAATTTCTAACCAATGCCAAAAATAGACATAATTTTAAAGATAATTTAGACACTTTTGATCTCAACTTCTCTACTCGACCAACTATTGGGTAACTGAAACATGAACAACACCAACACTTGTAACATACCCCTTTACTGAAAACATTTTATGTTTGAAGAAGACATTATCTTAACTTTTATTGTAAAGTTTTATAATTGGACAAGTGTCCAAGGATGACTGTAATTGCACAATATTATTATTTAAAATAAATAAAATAGGTGACACTCACCCAAGGAGAGTTGTTGAAAGAGTGTTTACTGACCCACTAGGTGGAATGGAATCTGGGGTAGAAGGCAATGGACAAGTGGCAGCATCATGAGGCAAGTAACTAGCTGTTGGTATGGGACAACTCCCTTGAATTGTGGTCATAATGCCCTGAAAGAGGGGACTGGAGCTTGAGGATCATTTCTTGAAAACTGACCACTAAAGACCTAGGCAATCTTTTTAAGAGCCATCGAATTTTGGACTGAGGTTCGTCACTTTTCCTGACGAGGAAACTTACCTTATGGTTCTTTTGTATGCACACAAGATATTCGATGAGGGGAAGTCTAGGTTTTTGATCATGGTGTAAGTCTGCCTTGTTTACTACTGAGTGCAAAGTTTTTACTGCTGAATGCAGAGATTGAGGTTTTTGGAAAGTCTCTATTGATTGTTGGTTATACAAATTGAGTGCCTTGCTTCTACACAGAGTTCTTCTACCTAGTGGTTCAGTAAACAGGCTCGGGGGTCCAAAGGAGGCAAGTAGTTTGGCTGCTTCTTCTGGAGAAGGTTGGGAGGAACAGGCCTCCTTGGGTGTTTGTCCACCCTATCTACAGTTACAGGTTCTACTTGTTATTTCATCCTCTAAGTATTTAAATTATTTTATGTAATTGTTGATTTAGTACTCTTTAGCTAAATAATGATGATACAGAAGTATAAGTGTGATTTTCTGATCTATTTAGGATTTTGTAGATTGCTGAATATATTTATGAATTGATGGAATAAATTCCCTCTCTCTATTTTTTCCCATACTATTTTCTGTATTGTACTCCAGTACATAGAAGCAAGATTAAGAATAGATGAATAATGAAGTAGTGAGCAAGATGAATGAATAGGCTAACTCTATTAAGTTTCCCTTCTTTATTTTTATTTAAATTAACTCTGTCATGTTTTTCCTTTCTCTGTTATATTCTGTAAATTTAACAATATCTTATAAATCTCAGTCATAGAAGATTTTTAGTTACACATTTACTGTGCAGACTGTAGAATAGTTTCTTTCTACAATGAAAAAGAAAAAAATAACAGAAACACATGCAGTTTCAGGTTCTTGTATCAATCTAGGTTTATTTACAGGTTAACTATTTTCCTTACAAATAATGTTATTTACATTTTTATCATATCATGTTTCCTCTTCATATATTTCTTTTTGTTTATCTTTTTGTTTAAATTTAACTGCTGCCAAAGACAAACATAACAGTATTCATAGCATTCTATTATATCTCTACTTTTGTACAAATAGAATAATGTATGATTTAACCTTTTTCCATGTTCCTAAGGCTATGCAAAAGACAAAACATAGTTGTAGTCTCCCACTATTCCACATATCCATTCAAAACATTTATTAAGACATACATCCCCTTTTTGTATTATAACCCTATAGTAACAAACAGTTACCAATAGTTATGTTTTGAAAACACTTATTCAAATAAAAAATTCTGGTTTGGACGAATGTTCCATTTGACAGAACTGTAAAACACTTATATCATCACTTATAGTAAACATTCAACACTTATCAAATATTAGAAGTTACAAGATAGAGACAAACCATTCAAGGGTTTCTTCCTTACATCTAAAGATTATTTGTTTTATCCTAAGAGAATCCAAAAATAACAGTAGTATTGAAACAAGTTCATGGGCAGCCTTGTGGCTAAACCCTAAACACTTTCTAAGCACTAAATTATTTGTCTATTCAAACATTCAAGATATTACAGTCATGATACCTCAAAACTTGTATCAAGCCTAAACTAAAACAGGGGAACCTTCTTAGTACCAACATCAAAGTGAGGGTTTACAAACTTAGTATAACCATAGATGGCATCAAAACCAAATAGATAAAAGAGAATAAGTGTTAATTTTAAGGTTCGACTTCTCAAAAATTTCAAAGCTACTAGCTAAACCAAACAGGTTCAGGGTTTCGAATGCACAACACAAGGTTTAAACCTTTGGCTCTCAACCATTTTTTTTAACACACAACATTTCATAGGAAAAATATTAAATTATCACATATTCTGGAGCATTTCTCTCAGTTACAACACACGTAAACATCATTAAGATAAAGGAACCAAAATATTTTATTAAACTAGAATAGCCGAGGGTTAAACCCTCTCAACTATTTTACATTCTTTTACAAAGTATCTACATAGAAAAACACTATAGGCTTAACGCCGAAGTGGGTTGAGGATTTCATCCTCCCCACGCTGCCAGTTGACTCACAAACATCACAATGGTGGTCACCTTCCACAACCATACATTAAAAATGAAGTCTCGGCTAAGAACCAAAGCAAGGACCAACAGTCACCGAGGCGAAGCCAATAAGGAAAACCACCGAAGCTCCCCAGTTCCTATGCAGTGCCATCACTCAACCTCGAGCATGGAATCTAAGAGCCGAAGAACACTTTCCACACAAACAAAGTAGGGTTAAAAGGGTATCATAAAAGAACATTCATTAAACGAAATAATAACAACCGCAACTCTCAAGCTAACAGAAGGAAATAGGTTTCGAGACCTATACATTACCTTGCAAAGAAAAACCTGTGTCTAAAACTTAGCATGGTTACACTCGACAAGAACCAGAACCAAATCACCGTGGCAAACTCAGCAAGTGAGAAAAAAACCCTAAGAGCTCACAGTGGATAAACCTGCAAGCTGAAGGTCGGGGTATCGAACCCTATAGAAGTCCCTCTTAAAACATCTTAGTAAACCCTAACATTTCGCAGCCTGTCGGCCTCTCTAAACCCCTCTCCTGTCAAAATGAATGCATTGTTATGCTCTCATCGATGTAAGCCCAAGAAGTTAGGGATAGCAACAATCCCAATGAAAAACCACATGAAGTCTGGCCACGTAGGATGCCATTAGGCATTCCACTGAGAAGACCTTTATTGCACTTTATAAATCCAGCTACTGGGAGTATGAAGAACCATCACCTTGACCACGTATCACATTGATGGATCGAGCAACTATATGGTTAAAACATTATATTACCAATAGAGTAAAGCTACCATAGTATGGATAACCCAAAGGTCAACCACCATCACGAACCAAGGATACGTGTGACCTGCCTTTATCACATCTACCAAAGTATATTTAAGTTAGGGTTTGATTTGACATGCTACCATTATAATATAATATGGGTAACAATAACCTAAGATCGAAACTCGATGCATCACCCAAGTAATTACATTGTTTGCTACCAAATCATGTTCCAAAGTTTAGGATTCAACCTTTTAATATAACCATTATATTATAACATGGTGACATTATTATCATACCATCAAAACTATAGCATAAATAATTGTCACATTGATACATTTCTTTGATATGATTTACTAGAGAGAGTGCTTATAGTGTGTAGTCTCAACTTTAGACTATTAACAAAGTATGGTAGAAATATTATCTTCTAGGTTATGCACTTAGTGCATAGGATACAAGGGTATATTTAGGATTATACTACCAATATCCAAGCATAGACTATGTATCTATCAATGCATGTTTGATACTAAGAAGTCAGCTATTCAAAACAAAAGTTCCAGTACTGTCCACGATATTTCAGTGCAAGCAAAGGTGTTTAGAACAATCATATATTCCGAGAGATGAATCATTTTCATAATTACTTAAACCACTTGAGAAAAACTAAGAGTTTAGCTAGGATAGATCTCACCAGAAACTATTCATTATTTAGTCTATTTTCTTCTTTAAACAATGAAGGATTTTAGAAGCAAAATAAGACTTTGTTATACATTGAGATAACATTTCTCTTACCTATAATATGCAAACAGAAGTTTCAATGCTTTAGCCAAATAGATAAGTAAGCTTCGGGGTGTCCATAGGACCCCTTCATCATCAACAAACAAAGAAACACAGTTAACACATATAGATAATGACAATAGCAAAGGGAACCTATAAAGCATCGACATTATTTCAAAGTAATCATAAGTACTCATGAGAAGTCTAGTACATAAGACTTGAATAAAGAAAACATCCAACAACATCTTTGGATCATATAAACACTTTCCGCATTTGTCACAAAGCATTAGATGTCCATTATCCTTATGATATTATATTTTAGAATGACATTTAAAAGAATAATTAAGCATTTATTACATTTCCGTACAACAAGTTCAGTAATAAATGCTACATTAATTTTTTTAATTTTTTTTGTGATTTTTGGGATGTTATAACACTCTAGTTTGATAACAACACAATGATAGTAAGTAGTAAATAATCCCTAATTAAGTCATGGTAAATCCAGTCTTTATATGGTGTTTAACAAAGACCTATTATAGTCTAACTGTTAAATAACCCTCCTCTGCATGCAGTGTCAATGAACTTACTATCTACTCTTAAAAGGTAGAATATAACCTCCAACATTTGAGAAAGGGCTTTGAAAGGTGCAGGAAGTTTGGCATATCCCTAAATCCCAAGAAAGCTTTATTTGGAATGGTGGAAGGTAAACTGCTGGGTCATATTGTATTTCCTCCAGGGTAAAGGATTTATCCCATTTGAGTAGCCAAGCAGCCGAGTATCGCTCCTTAACCACCTTCTACCAGAAAGAGCATATGGAGACGGGAACAAGTTTTAAAAAGGGGGCGATACAAAGTCTAGAATCTCCATTAATTTTTAAAAACTACCTTGATTAAATTTAATTAAAAAAAACAAAGATTGAAGTGTGCATAATTCTCATCTTTCCTATAAAATAGAACTAAAAAATTATTTTAAAAAAATCAAATGACATTGACCATAAATAAATATTTTTAATAAAATATACAATAAATCAAGATTGACAAAATGATTTTAAAATATATTCCTTAATATCTAGTTAATATTTTTAACAAAGTTTAAATATTTTAAAATATCATAAATTGAGGAGCAAGTTGAATCAATATAATATTTTGAATCATGAAAACCGTGTTATTTGACAACATAGAGGGAAAACATAAAATAGAAAGTCCACGCATGTTGAAAGATGCAACCTCCACGAGAACACTTAGTATTAAATGGTTATATAACGTTTTAATATTCTGTGAAGATCTATGTGTCCTAGGGGATTTGTCTTTCGTGCAATCTTGATGAGCACACTCAATATTATATGATATACTTAACCTTAAATTCAACATGCAAGATATACTTTGATTTGGACTTCATTGTAAAAACTAGAAATCGCTTGTGAAACTTGCACATTAGTTGGCATGGTGTTGGATGGCTTAATTTAAATGTGCATTTGTGACAAAAAAAGAACCTCATAAACTTTTTGAGATTGAAAAAACTAATACAAGTATTAAACTAAATATTTTAATAACTAAAACACTAGAGCCATGTATGTGATGTGAAAAACTCGTGAGAGATGGAGAAAATTAAGTTTCTAGAATAATTGTGAGCAAATAAATATAGATCTAAAATAATTGAAGGGATTGGAAAACTCCAAGAAGTTTATTTCACTCGTCTCACCTTACTTACAATCCAAATCACATATATTTAAATGATACGTATGATAGATTTTGGTTAAAAATGCATAGGCCAAAATCCTTCCACCCCATACACAATTATCAATTTCATCACCACTTTCTCCCAACATATTTTATTTCGTTTCTCATCTTTTATGTTCATTGCATTACAAAACCCCCAGTTGAAATCGATTCACTTTTATGATTTCATAGCGATGACAATCCCTAAGTTGCCCCCAACTCTCCACACACTACACACTGTGTTCCCACATTAAGTCATAAAATAATCAAATTTATAGTGATGTTATAAAATGATGTTCTTGAGCTTTGTAATTTTTCAAAATGACAAAAAAGTGTCTTTTTCTACATTGAAATAACGTCTATTTTCAATGCCAAATGTAGTTGTGATCCTACATATAGGCCAAACATTCCTTATTGGGTCTTTGTGATGGTCCAAGGCGTGTACATAACCCTTAAAGCCTAAAAAACTTATTAGGTCCTAGGTCACTTGTTTTTAGGCTGAAACCTTGTCCTTTCCCTTACCATAATTTCTCATCCAAACCTCAAAATGGTGCTCATATCCCACTTGCATGTTAAATAATTACTTTGAATGATCTATGCAACACTTATGCATAGGGCTTATGGGAATTGATATATTGGTAAAGTATGTTGTGCATGCCATAGGGCCTAAATCACTAATTCCATACCTTGAACCATGTCATAGGCTCCAAGCACTATTCCTATTGAACCAAACCTCAAAACGGTGCCTATGTCACACTTAGATATTATATTCTCTTTGTAGGGCTTGTGTGGTGGTTTTTACTCGGAAGTGTGTATGGCCCATAATGTAATACTCTCTATGAGCTTATAAACCTAATGTGTAACGGTTGGTAAGTTGGATATTTCAATAACATTTCATTTATCATTTAATTAAAATTTATTCGCATTAATGCTAATATAATAAAAGTGCACTTGGGGCATATTTCCCTAGGAGCACCATAAGGGCAATGAACCAACAAGAGGGGAAGTATGAGGAGTCCATTACATATTTTTTTTCTTCAGTTTATGCTACTACGTGTTCATGACCCAAGCCTCCATATTAATTTTCCTTATATGCCATAGGGGTGGACATGTATTCCCCATGCAAGATTAGAGTGCATGAAAGCCTTGGGGAGGGGTATTGCCACCCTTAGAAAAATAATTCATTCATTCATTAATCTTACAAGATTGAGTTAAGGTTTAGGGTAATATAATACTAGTGTACATAGTACATGGTACAACAACATGTTTATGATGTTTGTTGTCATGCATGTATGTGGAAATTATGGCTGAGTTTATGGGCAACATATGAGTTACATGACTTTTGTTAGTTTCCAACATGAGGGGTTTCTTGGCCAATGTGCATTCGATAATTAGAGGGATATGGTGAGGGACTATTTAACCATGAAGGAGATCCCATTCCTTATGTTGTGTAGGGATGAAGGAGAAATAGAGGTTGGTGAGTGGGATTGTTGTAAAAGAATGGGATGATATGTGATTCTTTGGCCATGATATTCATATATTGGCTGAGTGGTGAAAATTAAAGACACATCAAATAAAATTTCCCTTGTCGTTTCATTTCCCTAGATAGAAGTGGCAGCTACACTATAAGGTGGTATCTATGGTTAGGAGGAAAGATGCTCTGATGGATCCATTTCCCCAAGTACATCAATTAAATTAGATAGATAATTTAGTTGTTGTTGTTTAATTGTTCAATATTAATCTTTGTGACTCTAATGTGTTGAATTTAGGAGAACACAAGTCAAGTATTAGCATTGGACTCAGTAGTGCACATTGGGTTGGCTATTAAATATTTATATGTAGAGTTGAATCCTATTACAACCATATTTATAATGCAAAGGGAATAACTCAATCCCTGTTTAGTGAATTAATTTCCAATATGGATGTAATGGGTCTTGTGGATATCTCAAAAAAAAATATTAATATAGAGAATGTAATTTTAATATTTATGGAAAATATTAGACATGCAAAGTATTGTATTTTCATATGTACAAGTTGTTAATATTTCCATGTCTTCTTAGAAATAATGAACTATATGTTAAATTATTTGAATGTATACATTAGTATTGATATATGTTATTATGGGAAATTTTATTTTCATTTGAATGTATACATCAGTATTGATATATGTTATTATGGGAAATTTTATTTTCATTGATTAGTTTTATTTTCCTAATAATTCAATGCAATAATTTTGATTAAATATTCATTAGGTCACTAAGTACACTACACATGAGCCATAGAAGAAACAAGTTGTTCTTTTTTATTTTTCATGTGCTATTAGTTTATACTCCATTTCATTCATCTAAAGGATTTTGTTTGAGGCTAATTATTTTATATATTCATTGGGTGGGTGTTTGTTTGAGGCTAATTATTTTATATATTGGGTGGGTGTTCTTTCTTGTAATATGTGGGTGATGGCATCAGTAATGACCCATTTTGGTGTTCTTTCTTGTAATATGTGGGTGATGGCATCAGTAATGACCCATTTTGTTTTTAATCTATCTAAAGGATTTTGTTTGAGGCTAATTATTTTATATATTTATTGGGTGGGTGTTCTTTCTTGTAATATGTGGGTGATGGGATCGATGATCACCCATTTTGTTTTGTTTTTAATTAGGTGAGATTTTTTGTATGGTACCTTCTTGTTATGATTTTATATATTTATGGAGTTTACAATTTCATAATGGTTTCTTGTAATATGTGGGTGATGGGATCAATAATGCCTCTATTTTGTTTTTAATTAAGTGAGATTTTTTTGTATGGTACCTTCTTGTCATGATTTTATACATTTATGGAGTTTACAATTTCATAATGGTTTCTTATTATTATAGTGTTTATGTTAATTAATATATTATTGTACATTAATATATTTCTTTAGTTGTTTATTTGCACTAGTATGAACTTGTTTATATAGTTATTTATTTAGTTTGGATTATAGTTGTTTTTTGAGTAGTTTATGTAAGTTTTAAATCTATGAAGAGAAGTAATGTATATAGGCTCTTAAGCAAAACAAAGATTACACAAGGGCACCCACATAGTACACAAAGATTTAATCTGGAAATCTTTAAAGGGAAAAATGAACAAAAATTAGAGCCGCACCTTTATTCTTCTTATTATGTTAATTAACCATCCAGTACAATACAATATTTAGGTATTCTGTAACATCCAAAACCCTACTATGTTAACCCAAATTAGATAGAGACCTCAATCCCTTAATCAAGATTATATTACATATTTTTAGAAAAAACCTAAAAATAAGCCAAAAGCAAAAACAAAAACAAATTAGATAAAGGTGGATCATAAGATAATCCAACCCACACCCACATGTAAAAAATATAACACATACCTAATAGTTTCAAGCCAAGCACCATGGTTAATTATGAAATCACCATGGTCAATTATGAAATATTATGCATAGAAATTTTCTAATAATTTATAATATACATCTATTATGTTTTTAATTTTGCAATGGATATATCCATCTAAAGGGGATTTTCCGATAATTTATGATATACATTTTTTATGTGTCTAATTTTGCAATGATATAGAGATTGGGAGGGGGAAAATAGATTTGTTTGTCCATAAATATGTGTAGCACTCTAAAAGATATATAATTTTTTTTTTGTTATTTCTAATAAATTTATAAAATTAAATAAATATTTGTTATTTCAAGGAAAGGGAATATAATTTCATCCATAGTGGCTTTTTTCAAGATTTCCTTTCCTGGCTCGAACATTTATGTCCAATAACATATGTAAATATTAGTTGAGATGATAAAGTAGCTCAAACATCACGAGGCCATATCCCTATGAATAATGAAATAATGACATTATTTTTTCATGCACTAATCTCATTCTTAGTTTATTGCAAAGATATGATCAAGTATGGTTTGGATGACTTTAAAGAGGCATTCATTGCATATTAGCGTTGGAAATTCTGCCCCTTTTTTAATGCTTGCATTGATTGAATGGCCTTGTTTCTAAAAACCACTGATTTATCTACTCTTTGGGAGTAGCCTGCACCCTCCCCCTCTCCCTCTCCCTCTCCCTCTCCCTCTCCCTCTCCCCCCCTTGTATTTAGATTTCATTGATGTTATCAAATGAAATATATAGCCCTTGTTCTTTGCACGATAAACTATATTAATTACTTAAGATTTGCATTGTACTCTTTGGGAGTAGCCTGCACCCTCCCCCTCTCCCCCTCTGTATTTAGATTCCATTGATGTTATCAAATGAAATATATAGCCCTTGTTCTTTGCACGATAAACTATATTAATTACTTAAGATTTGCATTGTATTCTACGTTGAGATATAAAATGACATGGTTTGAGGATTTTTTAAAAATAAATATGCATGTACCTTCAAATCATAATAATTCATTGAGTATCCATTCACCATCATCGACAACCACCATCGAAAATTGCTTCATCTATGTTTGATATTTTTATTTTTGACCACTTTTCAACAAATAACTTATCAATTTATCCCTTATTGAAGATCTTTTTATTGGAAAAACTTTGCATATAATGGTGTGTAATTTTAGCATGCACTACCTAAGGAGGACACCCCACAATAATCCTTATATCTTAGGAGAGTGTCCTCCTTATTTTTAACAAATTTAGTTAACATTTATTTGATGGGTGTACTTTTTCAGTTTTTGGGTTGTGTGCATTAGATTTTATTATGATTTTCTCAGTCATTGGGGTGTGTACATAATTTTTAGACCTATTAAATATTTAGATAAGGAAATTGGTTAGGATGAATAATATTGATCCATTTTCCTTTGATGCTCTTCATTTTATTTGTTTTATCTTTGTTATTTCTGGGTTATATTACTTTAGGTTGTGCACTTTTTTCTTCAAGCTATGTTTCTCCATAGTGCGAGGTCACCACTCTCATCAATTGGTATTATAGGCCACTTTCTAGAAATTTGTCTATTATAGCCTTGGGTTCTTCAAGATACCCTCCAAGCCCACATGTTTTACTCTTTCAAAAATAGTTATTTTCTAAAGAGTGTCCTCCCACACAGATATCACTTCAATGAAAATATGACATCATTATTCCTAAGAATTTTTTTCTATCTATTTGATTTATCTACATTCGGATCCCTTTTCATTACAAACCCTAGATTTTTTGTTCTTAAGGCTTCTTATATCTTAGTCTCAAGATTGTCAGGGATCCAAAATCCCCCTAAAAAGCAATACATTTAGAATCTTTTGAGCTTATGAAGATCCATTAGAGGAAATTTGGATGAAAAATGGGTCTCCTAAGGAAAATAATAAAATAATAGTAGAGTGAGAGAGTAAAAAAACTACTTTTTTGGATCACATTTTGAACTTATCTTCTTCTAGGTTTTCTCAAATTTCAAGCGAGAGCACTAGTTGGATGCAGAATTAAATTCTACATCCAACGAGTACTCAAATTGCATACTTTTGACAACATCCACATCTTGAAAAATGAAAATACATAACAAAAACTTGTTTCTAGTGAGAGAAAAACGTGTTTTCCAAGTATTTTAATTTTTTCGTGATGTAGATGATGTTAAAAGTATGCAAGTTGGGTACTCGTTGGATGAAAAATTTAACTCCGCATCCAATGAGTTCCCCCGCTTGAAATTTGAGTAAATCTACAAAGAGAGCAGTTGAAAATACGATCCAAAAATGTAGTTTTTGTTTTTTTCCCTCAATTTTTTTATATGCACCTCTTTTGAATTTTTAAGCATTTTGATTGGCTAATACATGATGACATGGAATTTGAATTAGGGTTGGGCAGACCATTTTTCATCCAAATTTCCTCTAATAAACTTTCAACCTTAGAACCTCATGTCTAGTAGGGCATCACATTTCCATCCCACTCTTCTCACAAAAATGACTACACACATGGATAGTTCCTCAAAAGAAGAAGAATATTCTATCTCCATCATTTTCCAGGATTTAGCTAAGGTTCTCATTGAGGCCCTAAGATTCAATTTTGTGGCTCCACTTATAATTTTTAACTAGATACCCACATCTCATTTTCCCAAATATGGAGGGAAAATGAATAGACAACTTCTAGACTCATGGATCCATAACTTGATTGCATATGTCAAGACCTTTCCAGAGATGAACAAAGATAAGTGTTTGCTTATCCTAGGAAATCACTTAGAAGGTGTGGCACATGCATGGTGGAAATCACATTCTATAGCTATAGCAATAGACATAGAAAGTTATGAATAGACAACAAATAACACCAAATCTAGGTGCATCAAAACATGGGACACTTTCTATATTGCATTATAACAACATTTTTACCCTACTAGATACCTACATAAATTGAAATTCAAATGGTTATAGATACAATAATCCCCAAGACAAATGATCATCCAAAACATGTATTGAGGTTATTAGAAAGATTTGGATCCAACTCATTATCACAAATTCTGAATAGGTATTGATTCTTAAATTTAATTTGTGTTTTCTAGTGATTTTTTGGCATGAAGTATATTTTATTAGAGCAATGATTTAGTTCAAAACGTCCTTCATGCTTTGCAGACTTCAACTGTCTCCTGATGATGATCCCAGAGTAGGGATCGAAACGTTGAGTTTCAAATTCGTTTAACACAGCTCCTCTTCACTCATATATGTCCTCCTATTTCTTTCCTCCCTACTTTGTATCCTCCTTCCAATGATACTCAAGCACCATCCTTCCCCAACCCTATGATCCATAAGCATAACCCTAACCCTAATCCTAATTCTAGTATGCATCCACAACCCCTGCATTGGTGTCATTTCCACAAATCCTACTTTCATTATGCTTCCAATTTTCATGCCTTGCAATGATAATGTTCCCCAAAAAATCTATAAATTATTGACCAATTATGAGAACACTTTGAAACTGTATAAGATTTTATAAACTACCTTACATCCCCTAATCCCTCTAATGATCTTGAAATAGTCCATCTGCCTAATTCTATTGTATCGGATCCTTCCTTACTTCTCATGACCAAAGGAAATTTCTTTGATATTCTATTTACCCACATTTTTCAAGTGAAATACCAACTAGCCATAATCATCCTTGACAATGGTAGCCCAAAAAACTGCATATCCTCAAACTTTGTAACTCATCTTTAACAAAACACCACAACTCACCTTTTTCCTTATCATATCAATTAAGTATGTACAACATGATATGTCTATTCTTCTAGTTAATAAACATTGTACCGTCACATTTTTCATAGGACCTTTCCAAGACACCATTGAATGCAAAGTTTCATCAATTGAATGTTCTCACTTACCCTTGGGCATTCCACACCAATGCCATCGAGTTACATGATATGATGTTAGCTAAAAAACTTATTAACTCTCCAAAGAAGGGAAAACCTATGAAATTACCTCCATTGTCCCTGTAATTCTATAGTCCAACCAATCGTCCTACACAAATTCCTTTATTTGTTCATTATCCTTTGCACCAAAACGTTTCCTAATCACATCCTATATGTTCCCAAACGTCTAAAATACCATCCCTGCTCTGAGATCTCCTTCCTTATCCATACCTCACTCGGTGCAATTATCTAGTCCCCTCATTCTCTCTTCACAATAAATCATCCATGTTTACTCATATCATAGCCTTATCAAAGAACATACCATTATCCATTATTACCCCTACTCACATCTTTCCAATTCTCTCAATCTCCCTTCATATACCTCAAACATGCCCATGGTGCTCTCAACTACTATAGAATCAAAATGTTAGCATTATCACCATATCAAAGCTATCTATAGAATCCACCCTCATTTTAAAACATACAAGAACACAAATTGTTGAGAAAGAATAAGAATGCTCTCCTCAAAATAGCCACATCAAGTAACATAAAAATACTTCCAACTTGCACATAATCCAATCCAACATGGACAACTTCTACCTTCTACTAAAACTTCGACACTTTCCCAAGTGAAGAATCGTTCTAGCTCTTTGCTTGATCCACTACAAGAGGTAACCCAACACTCTCTCACTCTTCGAGTCATTTAATACAATAGATATCACAATTGCAATGCACCTTTGGGACTTTATGTTTATATACAAAAATTAGTGTTGCACACTTTTAGATGTCCAGATTCACTCCCTCATTATAGTTTATAAATACTTGCTAAGAGAAATACTCAACGCAAGTGGATTTTATAGCATGACCCTAATCTATTTTATATTAGCTCACAAGTTGGATGGTTATCTCCAACAATGGAGTAGTGACATAGATATTATGGCATGTGGCATGCATTACTAAGGTTTAATATTATAATTCATTGCCCTTATAAATCCGACACACTCTTTCTCTCCTGTTAGGATATTTAGACACTTAGGAGTTAGTTAAGATCAACTTGTGTAATATATCCGTTAGGGATAGTTTGTTTCTTTAGTATGCATTTGTGAATACTTAATCCGACGGTCACGATATGTTCCCGACATAGAGTGATCCGATGGCTCAACTTCTCTTAGATCATACCTAACCTTGATCCGTGGCTTAACACCCGATTGGTCCATGATCTCTATTTAAAGAGCATGGAGGGTCATTGTTTAGTTGATCGATTATGAGAAGCTCATTTGTAACTTTCTTTCTTTGCATAATAAATTGTCCCGTAGAATCTATTTGGTCGGGGCCATGGAGTGTTTCCCTCAAGAGGGTTTAAACCACGTCAAAACATCGGTGTGTTGATCTGTGATCTGTTTGTGTGAAGTGGTTTCTCTTGGTGTTCGGTCCTTTGGTAGTACCCTGTGTACCCGAACATCTCCCATAGTTTATGCCACCTTCATCATAATAGAACCATAATCACATATTGATCCCTCTTCAATGCATTTCTCTTTTGGATTTCCCTATACAGGTTCTATAACCTTAAAGGCTCCATAAAAATACCCATAGGTTTGTGACCCTCAAAAACACCAATTTAGTTTAAGTATGCAAGATTCTTCCCAAAGTACAATATAGTAACATACTATGTATGTATAGGCATCAATAACCATCACTTAAATCCACACATTCAACAAGAGAACTATTTGTTATACTCCTTTATACCTTATCATATATCCATTTTCCATGTCATCTCTATTCTAGGTAGTAGGGGATGACACATGGCTATCTATCACATTGGGTATAAATCCATATAGACATAGCATATGTGTTGCAACAAAACACTTTTCCATTGGGTTCATAATATTTCTAGCATGAACAGATATAGAAAATGTTCTATCCAGAGATCCTATAGCTAGTAAACATCTAATTTATACGGTTTTCATCCATTCACCTACCATACAATATGTAGTGGAAAACCAACACTCAAATTTGATGGATATTGATTCCAAGATTTTCCAAATTCAAGACACAACCTTGTATCAAAATTACTCTACTTTTGTTGTGTCATTTTCTTATTTGCATGTTACTAGTTTAACATGGAGTGCCACAACACTTTTGGAAACAACTTAGGAATCAAAGAGAACAATCACTTAGATCCTATATTTCTTTAATCTTGTTGATTTAGATTACCATATTCTCTAGTACACTATATGTTATGTAGGTATCTAGCTTAATTTCTCCTAGGTGTATGCTTCCTAGAGAGATTATAGATCTCCAAATTTTTTCACTCAACACTTTCCTTTTCTCTCTGCACATGTAACCTCGTTGAATCAAC
Organism: Larix kaempferi; assembly: GCA_027924585.1. NCBI lineage: Eukaryota > Viridiplantae > Streptophyta > Pinopsida > Pinales > Pinaceae > Larix > Larix kaempferi. The sequence goes on from BSBM01000147.1 coordinate 90,707, forward strand.
AAAACACATACACATGGTCCCAAGAATGAAAACTATACAACCTTACCAAAAGGTATATCCAAAAAATACTAGTCACATCAACCGTTCAATCTTCCATCTTAGCAAAATATTCTAAGAAAAAATACCTCTTAATCTTATAGCACCACACTTAACATTACTAGACATATCTCACAAAATTATGTATTCCCCTAATTCCATCCCTAAACTAGGAGGAAATCAAGGACACTTTCAATTTAAACTAGGAGGAACTAAGAGGTAATGTTAGCATACACTCTATAATGAGTATGCATCCATAACAACACCCAACTCTTATTGGTGTCATTTCCAACAAAATTAGTTAGCATTTATTTATTGTGTAAGCATTTATTTGGTTGCACCTTTGCAAGATTCTCGTTGCATGTATTAAATTTTATGTTTATTTCTCTTAGCGGTTAGGCTACATGCATCACTTTGTGGAGCCATTGAAAAAATATATAAGGCCATTGGCCAACATGAATAATATTAAGCCATTTTTTGTTTAGGATCTTCATTTTATTTTTTATTTCTCTCTTGTTCTTGGGTTACAGTGCCTCAAGCTATGGACTTCCCTCTTTAAGCTAGGTTTTTCATTTTGAGAGGTCGCCACTCTCATCCTATAAGAAAATTGTTGACGACCCTTTTATTGATACTCTACTCGATGTCATTCTTGTCCATAACATATTTTTCAATATCCCTCTTGTCAATGATCCTACTATGTTGACATCAATGATACTCCCATCGATGAGCTAGTTCCAATGGCCTCCCATTTACATTTATGGGTGGGGTTGAGGGGAATCATAGTTGTGGTTTGTGTGGGTAGAGTTTTCCATTATGTGTACCAAGTTCAAGAATGTGTATGCACACTTTGAAAATATGTGCATCATAGTAATTCCAAGAGTCACCAAAATGATTACATCTACATATAAACAATGACACACATGACATTGGGAAACACACAATCAATAACTATTATAGAAATAAATCAACATTAGAAGGTGAATGAGCATTTTGTAACTACTATGTAGTTCTATGTATAAAATGTATGATGGACATATTAAAAAATACTTTCTTCCCTTCTTATTTCATTGGGAAATTGGAATCCATGGCATGAGTTTGGTTAAAGAATGTTGTGGACATTTCATTGCTTCCAGATTTTGGCCAAGAAGGCCTGTCCATGTCATGGGCTACTGGAAAATGTACATCAACTGTAGGATCAATATGTTTTAGAAATATAATAAAATGAACTACATGATCTTGTTCCTATGATTTTACAATGAAATGAGTTTTTTCAATCTAATCACAAGAATCAATCATAAGCTACATCTTTCTCGGTGACTGTTGATTGAGCAAGTTGATGCAAAATTATTTCATAAGAAACTTGAATTAGATTATTTATGCACTCAATTCCATAGTGGTGTTGAATCGGTTACTTTATGGTTTCAGTTTTCCATTCTTAATTGATCAATGGGTACTTTTAAGAATAAAAGTCATAAAATGTTTTTATTATATTGTTATATTTCAATTAATAAACATTTCACTATAATTAAACATGAGATTTTCCCCCTAATTTATGTACTTTTAAAATATTAATTATGTAATATGAAAAATTGGATCTTATATATGCGAAATACATATCTTAAAAATGAAAATGTACAAAATTTTGAACCCAATAGATTATCTTTAAAAGACAAGTTAGAAAAAATGTTTTGCAAGTTTAGGATGTTAGAAGAACTCTCAATGCGTTTCCTAAACATATCCATGTAGTATATTTAAATGAAAAAAGAACCCTAATTCGAAAACCAATATTGGGACATTTATCTTTGTTGACATATGTGGAATTATTAAATTTCGAATGGTTGTGTTGAATTGCAATATAAATGTTACATATTAGTGTGTTGGGGCATTGAATGCCGAAGTAGTAGAGTTAATTGTTGTTTTAGTCCACTCAAGTCATCCATAGTCATTGTTGTTGAACCACAGTAAAACATGATTGTGTCAAGTTGTGAGACGAAGAAGTCTATGATATGGTTACATTTTTTATATATATTCATCTTGATTAGATTTTGTCGACAAGTATCATATTCCTTAATGGTTATTTTGGATAACAATGCTTATGAATGGTTTCGTTATACAATATGACATTCCTTAAAGGTTATGTTGAATTATAACATCGGTCAATGACACAATTTATATTATTTATTAATATATCATTATCATATATTATATAAAAAACATTTACATTTATAATGTTTAACTATATTTAATTTACTTAATTATGAAAAATCATAATTAAAAAATATTTTTAATTCAATTATTAAACATTGCATAGTTGTACATCAACATTTCCTATTCTTATTCACCTAACAAGAAACTTCGTTATATTTAAAATGCAAATAAACATATTCCATACACATACACATACACAATTGCTCTAAATAATAATCCATACACATGCGATTGCTATAAACAATAGCCTATACACATGAAAATGCCATTATGGTTTCACTTCAATGTTATAAATAATTTGAATTGTTGATAAAGATTGTAAAGGCCAAGTGTAATATTTTTTTATTAAAAAGAATCTAAGATTCGCTGTGAAAATTTTTAAAACAAATATATGAAACGATGATAAATGTAATATAAACTAAGTAAATTGAATCCTCTTTGTTAAACCACTTAAATGTGTCTTACCGTGTTTTCACAATAAATACTTATACTTATCTTTAAAATATAAACAAATAATTAATTTAAAAATTAATATTAAACAGAATTATAATATAATAACTTCCTCCCATATTACACTCCACCTCCTTATACAGTATGCCTCCTTACTCTTGAAGAGACAGATATTACAAATTTGGCATGATATTGATAACGATCCCTTAAAATACAATAAATGAAAAAGCATTGAAAATCTCCCGGTCCCAAAACCAGACAAATTAGCAATAAAATAACAAAACCAGACAAATTAGCAATCAAACAAAGGACTTTTGAATGTTCATCTACAATTAAGCTAAATACAAAAATCCAATGTGCAGACCCTTAATTAAAATATAATTTAAAGCTTGTGGGCTGCACATGTTTGAAATTTTCTGCTCATTGAACACTTCCACGCCCCTTCTGCCCTTGTTTATTTGCCTGGTCGTCATAATTTATGCATCCCCAATTATATTTTATGCAATTTTGTTGCTGTCTCACACAGCTGGCCTGGATTGACTCGACGCCTGAGAGTCGAATCTCTCTGCTTCTACCACAGCTATAAGAAGCCCGCAGTCACACACTTTGTTCCCCACTTTCAATTCTATTGCATTCTCTTCTCTTCTTGTGCGGGCAGCTAACTTTTCTAATCATGAAGACTCTCGCATATACTGCTCTTATAGTACTGTTTCTTATTAACACTGTGCATGGGCAGCTAAGCTCAACGTTTTATGACGTTTCGTGCCCGGACGTGCAGTCCATAGTGAAATCCGCAGTACAGACAGCGATCGCCGCCGAGGCACGGATGGGGGCGTCCTTGCTCCGCCTTCACTTCCACGACTGCTTCGTCAATGTAAGAAAGCAAATCGAGAAATGAAGAAATCCATTGAGTTATTTTTTTTTAATGATGAATTTTGGTTTCGGTTTCCTACAGGGTTGCGATGGCTCGGTACTGTTGGACGATAACGCCACGTTCACCGGAGAAAAGACTGCATTCCCAAATATCAATTCCCTGAGAGGATTCGACGTAATAGACACCATCAAATCTGCAGTGGAGGCAAGCTGCAGTGGAATCGTGTCTTGTGCAGATATTGTTGCCATTACTGCTCGCGATTCAGTCGTTGAAGTATTAATTCCTCTCTTCTCTTCTCGATTTCTTGAACTAATGGTAAATACAATAACTCATAATCAAATAACGTTGTTCGCTCGTGTGTGATAGCTGCAAGGCCCAACATGGACGGTTCTGCTGGGAAGGCGAGACTCCACGACTGCGAGTTTAAGTGCTGCAAACTCCAACCTTCCAGCGCCAACTTCCAGTCTAAGCGCACTGATGACATCTTTTCAAAATCAAGGTCTTTCTACCACGGACCTCGTTGCACTCTCAGGTATAATATCACTCATTCTCTATCCTTGTTTTAATAAACCATATTGCGTATCATTTCATGAATGTTTTTGACATTGAACAATAATTGTTATTCATATACAGGTGCTCATACAATCGGTCAAGCGCGGTGCACAGTATTCAGAGCTCGCGTCTACAACGATACGAACATTAACCCTACCTTCGCTGCATCTGAGCAGGCAAACTGCCCAAGCGTTGGTGGCGACGACACCCTCTCGCCCTTAGATTTGACAACCCCTACCACATTTGACAACAATTATTACAGTGATTTGACAAGCGAAGAGGGACTTCTCCACTCCGATCAGGAACTGTTTAATGGAGGTTCTACAGATTCTCAGGTTACTACGTACAGTACCGATCAAAGCGCTTTCTTTACCGACTTCGCAGCTGCCATGATCAATATGGGCAATATCAGTCCCCTCACTGGCACCAGCGGAGAAATTCGCCTGAACTGCAGGAAGTCCAATTAATGACTCGGTAAATTGTATGCCTCATACGTCTTGGACTATGTTCCTTCGCAATAAGTTGATTGTCAAAGCAATAAACTAAAATTTGATGATATTATATTCCCAGTGACAGAGAGACATGTTACATGGCGAAATTAAATATAGAAGTATTAAAATGTTTGTAAAACTATTTGACCGTGTATCGAACAATTAAAAGAGAATAAGTTGACCGTGTTCATTTCATTTTAGTTTTATTTATGATTTAAGGTAAATCCTTCGCATTTTAATAAAATATTAAGTAAACGAAAGCTTTACAGAGGGATATGGTTTTGGATCATAGATTTTTGAGGTAAATATCTATAAAAGTAAATAAATATATATATATATATATATATATATATATATTTTTTTTATTTTTTTTAAGTACAAATTAATTATATATATAAAATTTATAAACTTTAAAATAAAATGTAAATTTGTTTAAAGTAACATATTTAAAAATGAAATAAAGATTAAGGATTTTAATGTTGTTTGGTATTTTTATTTTTATAATATTATAAATTTTAATTTTAATTTTCTAAATTGATAAGTCAATAAATATATATCTTTGATTGATATATGTAAAAATAGCATTATTATTAATCAACTTACTCACTCAAGTCAAGAAATAATATATAAATTATTTAAAAGTATATGTGATATTTAATTTATTAAAAGTTAAAATTATTTATTTATTTATAATTTTTTTTAGAGTTAAAATTATAAAAATATAAATAAATAAAATATAAATTGTGATTATTATTAAGATAATTTTGATTTTGATAGTAATTATTAATATTTATTTTGAAATCAATTTTGATTTGAATAAATATTATATTTTAAAATAGTATTTGTACATTAAAATAATATTTTTAAACAAATATCCGGTAATATTCTTTAATATAATATAATTTGAAAAATATATTATTATTATATTTCATAGTATGAAATTTGATGAGGACAATTTTATATATATATTTAAATGATGGTTTAGAGGGATATATTCATTCGGAAATTTCTAATATGTTTTATTCTGGAGAATCAAGTTCTCGCTAACATTACAATCATGACATAGTCAAAGTCCACTCCTAAAAAACAAGTCTCACAAAATAAAATTTGAACCCGAATAAGAAAAACAACAACATTCCTCCCAATTATATATATATATAATATTAAAAAGATTATAACTTAAAATATGTTAATATTTATTATGTCTATAGTTTAATATGTAGCTTTAAATAAATTTAAGCGACATAATGATTCAGAATATATGTTTTGAATTAAAATTCAAATTAGAAAAATAAATCTCACAAACAAAGAATATCATGTACACCGAATTAAATTTAACAAACTGTGATCATAAAATAAATTTATTATTATTAATAATAAATTTAAAACTTTCAAACATCGTCATCGAAATCTTAGAGTTTGATAAAATAAAAATAGTGGTCGTCCATATACCCTCCTATATCTCTCTCGTAAAAATTGATAAGGGGTGCTCGGAATTTCGGCAAGTTTGTTTTCCTAAGGCATCCAAAGCTGCACGTCTTCCCCTCTCATAGAAACGACTTTTATGTATTGTTTAATCAAAGCGAGCAAATATATCAAATATATCTAAGTATTTAAAGGGAGAATGCATGCGATGTTTTTTTTTGTTTCCCTCCTAAAAAATATATTATTGATATTCATAAATTGAATCAAATAATACATGATTAGGTCTATCATAGAGCTTTATTGTCTACAGATTTTCTCTATCAAAGAGTGCTTCAGAATATACAAAATTCATCAAAAAAAGCCAATAGTCTAAAAGTCTTGTGCAACATCAAACTAGAATCATATCAAGATATTATATGAACCAGTATCAATTAGCTGATTCTCCCAGAATTCTTCCCATATCAAGATATCCTCCTCACCTTCAAGAACCAACTTAGACAAACAGTCAGCCAGAGCATTATATTCCCTATAAACATGCTCCAAAGAAACCGAACCGAGAAGCCAGAGTTCATCCTTCATTCTCCTACACCAGCTGACCAAATCCAGAACTTTTATGTCAAATTCTCCACATGCCCATTTAATAGTCACACGAGAATCCCCAAAGATATTCACAGAAACTAATCCAAAGATATTTGCAACTCGGACAACACACCAAAATGCCAAGAGTTCTGCCTTCATATTTGAACCTCTACCACACTTTAGACGAAGGGAATAGTGATGAAACTGATTCAAAAAGATAACTCCACCAGCACCACATTCACCAAAATTTGCAGCCCCATCAAAAAATATGACAGGATCCTTGATGGTGTAATGAAACTCTCTAATATTCCTTGGAACCGAAACTGGTAAGTCTGTCGGAAACTGCAAATAGTGTGAGAGGATGCTATTGAAAGCACTCTGTACATTCGGTGCCTGATCTTCGAAAGTAGAAGGACCACGCAATTTATAAACAATACCATAAAGTTGATAGAACTTGTTCCAAAGTTCCACGGCAAATGGACACTCAATAAAGAGATGTGTAACAGTCTCCTGATCAGATTTGCATAAAATACAGCAATTAGGACCAACCCACCCGATGCTAGTCAAATTATCCCAAGTCTTCAAGCGATCAAGTAACAAGAACCAGCTAAAACATTTCAATTTCAAGGGCATATTCCATTGCCAGATCTTCCGGTACCACCAGTTATTTGGAAAAATAAATCTTCTTCTGATAATGCAGTCATAAGCTGATTTAGCTGTAATAATACCCGAGACTTCATTACCACCCCACAGTACCATGTCATCATCAGCATTAAGCCGAATACCTGCAACATTTAAACCCTGAATATAATTTTCCCATTCTTCTATCAAATCCGAAGGCAAATTTAAATCACCAGCATTGAGCCAGTATCCAGAGACAACATTTTTGACAACATAATTAATAGTAATTCGCCCAGTCCTTCTAAAAAAAGTAGCCAAAGCATTTGAGAACTTATAATTTCCTTTGAGTCCAAGCACAGGATCAACACCAATCGCCACCTCCGAGCCATTACCAATTTTCCAGCAGAGATAATATGCAAACCAACAATAGACCTTCATAAATCCTCTCCAAATGGGGGAGACTCCCCGCACCTTCTTCTTAGATTGTCTTAGCCAGAAAGATATCTTGGTGTTGATATATTTAAAGTATATAACCCGAGACCAAAGGGATCCACCATAAATAGCCCTCCACATTCTCTTGATACGTAATGCATCACTGAAGGCAGACAAATCCTTTAAACCCCAACCACCTGAAGTATAAGGAAGAGATAGTCTCTCCCACCCAACCAAGGACAAACTGGCTCGTTTCAAACCTCCAGTCCAAAGGAAATTGAAAAGAAGTCTCCGTAAAGAATTAATAATAGAGCACGGAAGAGGGAGCAGTGAAAACCAATAGAACGATGTCCCCAACAACACAGATTTTGCCAGAGTAAGTTTTCCGCCAATGGAGAGTAGCCTATAAGTCCAATGTGAAATTCTAACTTCAAAACGCTTAATCTACCAATCCCAGTCTTTAACCAGATAACCATTAGGCTTTAGGTGAAATCCCAAATAAGTAAATCCATCATACATCATATTGCATTTGTATGGGAGAAAAGATAGGATATCTGAAATTATATCATTGACCACCTGATTTGATAGAGGCAAGACTTCAATAAACTAACCTTCATGCCAGAAGCTTTACAAAAGAGATCAATAATACCAGAGAGCAATCTCCATTCATCAACAGTCGCAATCCCAACAATGAGTACATCGTCAACAAAAAGAACATGTGTCAGAAAAAGTTCTTTTGAAATTTTAATACCTTTGAATTTACCTTGCTCGTGAGCTTGCTTGATCAACCTACTTAAACCATCAATCACCAAGAGAAATAGAAGCGGAGACATCGAACAGCCTTGACGAATACCTCTTGAACAACTGAAAAATGTTGTGGGAGCCCCATTAACCAAAATAACAATATTCATTGTACTAACACAGGACATAATCCAGTTAATAGCTAAAGCTGGCACACCAATTTGTATCAAGAGAATCCTCAGAAAATCCCAATTAACCCAGTCATATGCTTTCTCAAGGCCCATTTTAAGCAATAATGTGCTCTGATTCTTGCACTTAATAGAATGTAGAATTTCTTGAGTAATTCCAACAGCATCATGAATCTGTCTATCTTCGAAAAACCTGAATTGTCTAGAACACAGGCTTAAGATGACCTGCAATTATCTTAGAGACAATTTTATAAGCAAAATTACAAAGTGCAATGGGTCTGAAATCTGCAAAGGTCTTCGGATCATTCACTTTTGAGATAAGAGTAATAAAAGTCGAATTCAAAGCTCCTGATAAATACCCCTGTTTTCTCGTATATTCCACCATCCTGACAATATCATCCCCCTTAATATCCAAGAAGTGTAGAAATAGCTCTACAGTCCAGCCATCTGGCCCTAGACTTTTCTCTTTAGAAATTTTTTTTAGAGTTCTTTCCACTTCTTCAAATGTAACCTCCGAACATAAGAATGCTGCATCTTCCCTGTCAAAATATCGTGGATAGAGTCTAGCCACTTTAAGTTGAGAGGTCAAGTCACAATAATTATCATCTGAGTAAACCCGACGGAAATGTCTTAAAGCTTGAGACTGAAGACCTTGAACACCAGAAACAACCGACCCATCCTCATCTTCCATTCTCCATATAGTATTATTATTTCTTCAAGCAGAAGCAAAGGAATGAAAAAATCTAGTATTTTTGTCACCAGATTTTACCCACAAAGCCCTACTTTTTAATCTCCATTCCTTCTCTTCCATTACATAAATTCTTTCTTTTTCAGCTTCTAACTTTTTCAGCAACTCCAACTGAGGACCAACTAATGGCTTAATAGTATTAAGTAGATAAAGATTCTGCAGCTGAGAATCCACTTCCACCAGACAACATCTGTCACTTTCTTTCTTATGATGAATCCATCTGGAAACCTCACCCTTAAGAATTTTTAACTTATGGCACAATAGATCAATAGAATTCAAATCCAAATCATTACTAGCTTTTGTCCAAACATCTCTGACCAAACAATCAAATTCCGGATATGATAACCAGGAACAGTCGAATTTGAATGGATAATTTAAATCCAAAAACTTCTCCTCCAATTGTAAAAAGATAGGCCAATGATCCGAGATTTTGGACTCACCAACCCAGGAACGATAACGACTACATCTTTCCAATAATGAAGAATTCACCAGAAATTTATCAAGTCGTTTGTGAATACCATCACACCCGTCTCTACCATTTGACTAGGTTGGGACCAAAGCCCCTATACAAACATCAATAAGATTGTTGTCAATAAGAAAATCAGAAAAGAAATGTGCCAAATCATCCATTTTAGCCTTTGAGCCCCAAACTTCTTGTGCCAATCTAGTAAATTTAAGATCTCCCGCAACCATAAGATTATTCATTTTTAAAATCCCAGAAGACTGTAAACCAAGCCAGAATACCTCCCTATTTTATATGGAGCATTAAAATTTAGAATCGAAAGAGAAAGGTCTGAAGCCTTGCACGACCCTTCCAATAAAATACCCCAGCTAGTCTAAAAAACACTGAATGAATAGATTCTAGGGTCCTAAGCAGTAACCAAACCCCCAGACAATCCATTAGAACCAACAGCAGAGATTTCCCAACCCGGCAAAATCCCCGCAACTTTAGAAACAACTAAAAGATCATCACTCATTGTCTGCTGTAATAACAAAATACTAGGCCGAGAAGTAGCAATTAAATTGGATAGAGCCCTTACTCGAGCAACTCTACCCAAACCATGAATATTGAGGGAGCAGGTAGACATCAGGATACATTGTCACAGGGGGAACTAGCTCTAAGGTCCCCAGACAAAGCAGTCACCTCCTCCCTAGAAATATCCCCTCCAGAATGTGTGATAGTCCCCAATCCAATATAAATCCCCACAGAATCATCATTAATATCAGCCAATCCCTCATTTAATCTAATTCTATCTGACACCGGAGTAGTAACAAAATTCAAATAATCTTCCATATTCTTCCTATTCCTAGCAGATTTCTTGGCTTTCCAAATAGTGACATTCTGGAATCTAGCAGAATTTACTGACTGTACATGAGGATTGTGAGAAGGGTTGTTAGAATAAATAGCTAACGGAGTAATCACATCAGAATGTGGCCTATAGCCAACTTCCTTGAATAAAGAAGAATCATCCAAGGTATAAGGACCACGCTCCAATAAGGATGAATCAACCCTATGGCCTCCCAGAGAACTGACCGAAACCCTAGACCCTGACACATTACAGTTTGAAGCCAGGCCAGAAGCCAAAATATCTCCACAAGCAACATTATCAAATTCAGAGGCTTGTCTCTTATCATGTGATAAAGGAAACTCCACCCCATCAGACGAAGACAAAGCATTCTCCCCAAATAAACCCCGATAGATTTTAGACCTAGTAGGAAGGGAATCATGCCGAATGACAGAAGACGAGACCTCCCCTTTCCCAAGATTCAACACAATATCACCAGAAGCAATTTTCTTGTCTAAAATATCATCTGCTACTTTTTCCAACATCAAATCTTCCTTAGGGACATATGGAATAGGAGAGCCAATACAAGGAGAATTTTTACCCGATTTTGCAGCACAATCGTCTGAAACCCCCTCCGAGCTAGCAGAGGCTTTGACTGAGGAGCCAGAATGTTCAGAAGATTTCCACCAGTGCTCTTGAACAAGAGTCTTCGGACACGAAGCTTGAATATGTCCGGTCTTCTGGAAAATATGACAACAAAAAGGGATACAGAAGTAATCCAACCTTTGGCGCCAAACCCTAGACCCCCACACCAGCTCCACCTCCGTAGGAAAACCTTTAGCAATTTCAAATTCCACCATCACCCGAGCAGACCAACGAACAAATGAACAAACTGTCCGACCGAGTTAGTAATACCCATCAAAATCTCTTCAGTCCAAAGCTCAATAGGGAGGCTAGGAATAAGGAGCTAGAGGTGTCGGATATTTTGTTTCTCCCACAAAGGGTCAAAGCATAAATGCCATCGCTTCAGGCATAGGGATCCTTCCTTGAAACACCAGAAGCACTTAAGAATAATGCCTACATGTTCAGGCTTGGTGAAGACAAACATTAACCACCCATTCAAGAGCTGCATTACCCTGGGCATGTCACCCACAACTGGTAACCAATATCTTCGAACCCATTTCACCAAATCCTTTTGTTCCCCACTTGTAAATTCCAGGCAACCGACAATGTCCCGAGTACTCAACATTTCAATGCAAGTCAAGTTAGTATCCTGTGGGATGAGGAACTGGGCCAAACCTTCCCGCACCGTCAACGCCTTCATAGACCTCCGTTCCCGCGCCTTCTTACCCTTGAAACGACAAGGCCAACCAAATTGTGACTTAGGAATATCCTCCGAAACCGGCGCAATGATAACAGGATTATCAGAAGGTATAATATCATTCCTGCTCTTCCCCACAGAGGAATATGGCAAAGAACCCCCAAAATCCGCCAAAGGGGAAAACCCTAAATTATTATGCTGTCGTCCCATTAGGGACAAAACCCCAACCAACGCCGATAGGTGTCTCAACCAAGTACAAAGTGACTGGCAAATGTCCACAGAAAAGAAAATGATAGAAACAAAGTTAAGCTTGCAGAATGGAGACTCCATTTCCCGGTCCATCCCTCAAGTCTCTCGGCAACAAGAAAGAAGGCAGTCCAAAAGCGTTAGGGTTAGCCATTATACCCTAAGACCGGCCAAACCCGTCAAAGGCCAAAAGAAATCTACAACTGTCTACCATATCAAGTAGGGGAGAAACATGGAACCCACTAAAGAGTCTGCCCAAAAGGCCAAAAGTCTGAAAAAAAAGGGAATAAAACAACCAAGATAACCCGAGTCCAAACAAGAATCAACAATGAACCGAGCTAGTGAAATGGGACCACCAAACCAAAAAAGGAAACTGAGAACAGAAATATCCAAGAAATCAAATCTTAAGCAACAACATACACATTATTTCCCACTTTTTTTATACTTGGCTGGTACTGGGCTGGTTCGAATCGAACGAGCTTAACTCCAAGTCGTTGCATACTCAAAAAAAGCTCCTATGATACCCATTCTCAGCCTCCTTCTGAACCAGCACAGCTCGAAACCCTACTGCAGTCATCCTAAGTTAGAAGGAATCGAACTATACATAATTGTATATTGTCTACTCTTGTGTTTATTCTACTTGTTCATTATTTTTTACCCCTTCTGAATGCATGCGATGTTATTCTTACAGCTGTGTACTTTTGTCATATCTATTTCGCCACGTACCGCAAACAACCTCCAACTTAAATTTACATTATATGTGTCAAAAGTATAATCTTTTAAAATCATAATTAATTCGCCTTCAATATGGCACGTTTCTTCGTCACTAAAATAATATTGCATCCTTGTTTAGAGGAAGCGCAAAGTATCTTCCCTCATCTTTATCTAACAAAACATATGCAAGTCCTAGAATCTTCGTTTCAAATGATAATGGATCTATTTTTTTTTGTTACAATTGCATTGGCTATTTATATTGCATTTCCTTTCCATGTCGTCTGGATAACACTAACACAAATTGCAATTTTCGTTTGCTTAGGTTTGTATTCTAGATCTCCTCAAATTTTTAGTTTGTTGAGAATATTTGGACAAGATTTAAGCAATTTTTACTAGTTGTCACTATAAACCTTAAGTTAATGTTAAGAATAGATAAATTAACATTTATTTAGCAAAAAAACTTATAACTCAATAAAGATAGAGAAGTCACCAAAAACACCCAAAATAAAATTTTTAACTTGAATAGAGTAAATGCTAAACTTATCTCATGGCCATTAATATTTACTTACGAACTACATAAACCATTAAAAAACACTCCTTGCACAAATAGTACATTACTATATGAACACTCCTTGCACAAATAGTACATTACTATATGAGGTGAGGATTGGTAAATTTGACTATAAGGTTTGGTGAGGGCCCATGAGATTTAGAAGCAATTGTTATTTTTTTTTTCTATTTTCGTGATTGGATAATCCATACATCAATTCATTCATCTCAAAGCTTTCTTTATTTTTAAAATTGATTTTTTCGTGGTTTGGTGATGAGATTATCAATGATCTATTTTGTTTATGATTGCTTAAATTTCAAGAAGTGCTTCCTCTTCTTCATATATATTTTTTATTTATGTATTTAATTAAATATTTTACAATTTTAATTTAAAGTCAAATTTAAATCAAATTATATACATCTCATGGTGTAAAATATTAAAATGTTCTACAGCCCAGTGCTTAGCTCTACAGTGTTAAGAGTTTTTGTACTGTTTAGTACATTGTTCTCGTTGAGTACCATGGTCTTGTCCAATCCTTTATTTTTTTGTGTGGCACTTCTTTGTAATATAAGTAACTCTTTTAGATTTGTGTGTTTCTTTATCTTGACTTGTGGATGGTTTTTGGGCGAATGTGCTTACTAGACAATGAAAAGATAAATTGATGGATGTTGTTATTTAGATGTTGTTATTCAAAAAAAATTATATGTAAGTGATGTAGATGTGTTAATTAAATATCCAATTCAGAATTGGTAGTTTAGCAGGGAAAAATATAAAATATGAATTTGTTTATCATTACCAAAATTTCAAAAATTGAACATCACACAGTAACAACGTTTTTGAAGTGGGAAGTATCTTCAAAATATTAATGAACACTCTTATAAAGTATGACAAATCCGGCCTCAATAGACATAGGTTTAACATTGCAAATTAAAAATATGAAATATGAATTTTGCAAAACATCACATAGCAACAAGTTTTTGGAAGTATGAATTATCTTCAAAGATTAATGAAATCGTCATATGAACAACTTTTTGGAATTATGAAGTGTCTTCAAAGATTAATGAAAGTGTCATATGAAGTATGATAAATATAGCCTTAATAGACATAAAATTAATATTTTGAATTAAAAGTATAAAATAGAAATTATGAACTTGAAATGGTAAACATGCCACAATGACTTTTAACCTCCACAAAACTATTTATTAAAGGCTATGTGCATTAGTTATTGATATAACGCCTTTTTGAAAATCAATTTGGTGATTTCAAAATACCTTTGTATAGGTTATATGTTGGAGGTAACGTAGTTTCATTCTTAATACACATTCAAAACACATATATAAATTACAAACTCAATATATTCAAAACACATATGTATAGGTTATATATGCGTACACGTTACAAATGAAACCTAATGTTCAACCAACCTAAAAAGTGCTACAAAGCATACATTGCAGATCCTAAAATTCATATATTGCAAACCCTTCGGTACAAATAAAAGGTACCACTAGATACCACTCTATTCTCCAAATTTTCTTCAAAATGGAGCAAGCCCTCATCCAATTTAATTTTCCTGAGTTTAATTCTCGATATATGTGAACATTGAAAAGACAAAAAGTTGAACTCAAAGAATAAATTCTTTTTGTTAAAACACCAATGATCAAGACATAACACTTGCATATTTGAATTTCTTGTAACTGAGTCTATGATCACTTGTGAGTCCCCTAGAACCTACAGAGATACAATACCAACACCATAGGAAACTTCAATAAGGCCCATAGGGAAATAAGTTCATCCCTAGTGTTGGATCCATAGCCACATCCTATCTTAAGTCTAAAAAAATGTTTCTCATTTAATTTAATGAATATACCACCACCACATTTGCCAAACTATGCAGCCCCATTAAAGTTTCCAATAGTGATTGTATTAGAAATCACTGGTTCAGAGATAATTCTTTGCTTCTTTAATTTTTTACCTATATAGAATTCCAGAAAGAACCCTATGATTTTTTAGCTAACCATAATTGGATTTTGTTTCTTCTTGTTGAAGATAATAACTGATAAATTTCTTCCCTTCCTACATAATGATCAATGGCAATTTTGATTGCATTACCCCTTCCTATTTTCCAAGATAATCGTCTCCCAAACCAGGGATAATGCTTGACCTCACTCCAAAGCCCATTTCCAAAAATGCCCCTCCAGAAGCTCTTAAGACTTAGTGCTGCATTAAACCATTGAAGGTTCTTGATGCCCTAACCTCCTAGTTTTTTGGGTAAAGAATAATTTTCCCAAGAAACCATATGTATTTTATTAGTATTTTTTTTTTAATCCTGACCATAAAAGTGCATGATTTTGATTCTCAAGAGATTTATTATAGACATAGGTATCTTTTCCAAAGACATCCAATATACTGGGATACTAAATAGAACACATTTATCATGTGGCAATATCATGAATGTAGGGGTTAATAGAAAAGGTGGTAGGAAATCTCAGTGTGATGCAAATAAGGATTTAATGCCTTCAATCATCGTATTCCTTATCATCATCATCTGTGTCATCATCGTAACAATACTGATTAAATTCTTAGATCATCATGATAATATTCGTCCTCATGACAACATTGTCATGTAGTGACACCAACCTAATCATTCACTTCATCAACCTCATCATCCTTATCATCGTTTTCCCACCCGTGAGGTACACCAAGAGCTGTTGTTTGTGGCAAAGCGGTTATCAATTTTACCTGATCCGTGGAGTGAGGGATACTTCCCCAATACGCAAGCCGAAAAATAGCATTGGTGGCCGAGTGAATCCCCTGAACCATTAGGAAGCCGAGCATACCTGGGGTCCATATCTATTTTCAGCTTATAAATCGCATATTTCCTCTGCTCAGAACTGTTGCCGGTCACTTCCGCACCGTTGCAGATCCATCTGTTTCCGATCACTTCTGAGTCGTTGCAGATCCATCTGTTTCTGAGCACTTCCGCACTGTTGCAGATCCATCTGTTTCTAATCCCTTCTGTGCCGTTAAAGATCCATTTATGAAAAAAATTAAAAAAATCTGTTTTTCCACCATATCTCCCTTGTTTTAACTCAGTTTCCCTTGAAACTTCCCAAACACCCCTGCAATCCCATTCTGCATATTTCATTCCTGAGGACCCTATCCCAAATTCCACTTCCCAATGCCATAAATTCCACATTTGTCTATTTTTAGGGTTTTCCATAACTTCTTCGATTTTCACCCAATAGCCTTCAAATTTTACCATGATGTTAATTTCATATTTCTGCTTCTTTGTCCCTCTCTGCCAAATTTTCTCATTCTTTCACCCCACTTCTCAAATCCCCCTTTTCTGGTTCCCTGTCCCTTTGAAAGTGTCCAAAACCTAGTCAAACCCAAATTACCCATCAAAATTTTTCTCAAATCCAGATTTTCCTTTACTAAAGCAATTTCTGTTTTTGTTTATCTACCCACTCAAAAAAAAAACTCTTGGTTATGGTTGTCACCCGCACAGGAGCAAAAACCATGGAGGAAGCACTTGCAGCCATCCAAACCAAACTCCAGGATCTAGATGAAAAATTTCTCTGCCTCCATCTTCAGCATTCAACAATGAACAATAACTGACAGCCAGAATTTTTTGCAGCCACTGGGTTCTCTTCTTCCAACAATTTTCATGGGCCGAAGCTTGATTTTCCTCGCTTCAATGGTACTGATCCGACTGGATGGATCTACCATGAAGAACAATATTTCATTCTGCGTAATACTTTTGATATCCAGAAAGTTCCACTTGCATCCTTTCATTTGGAACAGGAATCCCTTCAATGGTACTGTTGGTACATCAAAGCTCATCATGAGCCAAACTGGATAGATTTGTGCCAACTACTTTTGCAACAATTTGGTCCTAGTGCTTTTGATGACTTCACACGAGCACTCACTAAACTTCGCCAAATTGGCACAGTGAGAGAGTATCAAACATAATTTGAGAAACTGGCCAATCACATAGAAGGATTGTCTGATGCATTCTACAAGAGTTGTTTTATCAGTGGTCTCAATGATGAAATCCACTCAGAGGTCAAAATGATTTGTCCCAACACAATGATGGAAGTCCTAGGGTTGGATAAGTTGGCAGACGCCAAGATCGTAGCCCAACAATGATCCAAACCCACCTTTGTTCCCTTCAGAAATATGGGTTCTCAATGACCTCCCATCACACCAACTCCTTAACCAACTCCTATCAAGCATTTGTCTGAAAAAGAGATGCAGGCACATAGAGAAAAATGGCTTTGTTATAATTGTGATGAGAAATTCACCCGGGGACATAGATGTGTTCATCAAAATCTCTATCTCTTAGATGTGGATTCTCCGCCTGCCTCTGAACTTGGTGAAGAAGCTCCAAATACAATAGATGATCAGGTCGACATTCAGCACCTGCCTATTGACTCCCCATCTCATGACGACCCACCAAAGATCTCTCTCCATGCTGTAATCGGCATCACCACTCCACAAACAATGCAGGTCAGGGGTGACTTAAAGAAGCTCCCTCTTACCATACTCATTGATTCTGGTAGCACTCATAACTTCATTGACCCTCGGTTTTCCAAACAGGCTGATTGTTTTGTCCATCCTTGCTCCAACTTTGAAGTCATGGTTTCCAATGGGGGCACCTTACCTTGCAAGGGGAAGTGTCACAATGTGTGTATCTCTATGGAAGATTATAACCTATGCTTTGACATGTTTTCCTTGTCCTTAGGCAGATGTGATGTGGTTTTGGGCATTCAATGGTTACGCACTCTTGGCCCCATTTTATGGGATTTTGCTGAACTTTGGATGTTGTTTTCAGTCAATGGGAAACAAAAAAAATTTATGGGCTTACAACCAAGGTCTCTTCGCATCATTAGTTCACATCGCCTAGAAAAGATCATTAAGAAGAATTCACATGGTGTCATCGCTCAGCTCCATTCCATTCAAATGCACCCATCAACACTCTCCACTACTTCCTTAGATAGATATGTAGGTGTCTTTGCTAAACCAGTGGGCTTGCTGCCTTCAAGAGACCTTTCCGGTAAGAATTTAGCCGCATCTACATCTCAGAAGGAACTGATGGCTATTTTTCATGCAGTACCAAAGTGGTAGCCATCCCTAGTAGGGAAGTATTTTTGCATCAAGACTGATCTCCAAAGTCTGGCAAAGTTTCTGGAACAACGGGTCTCCTCCCCAGCACACCTGAAATGGGTTATCTAACTCATGAGTTCTGCCTATGCAATCACTTACAAGAAGGGTAAGGACAATCTGGTGGCAGATGCTCCTTCTCGCATACTTGCTGACCCAGTTTCTCTTACAGCGATTTCTCTGCTTGTTCCACATTGGTTGCAATCTGATCAACAGGGCTATCCCTTCTATGAACTCCATGCTTCTCCACCGACAGGGCACTCTGGGTTCTTCAAAATGTATGACCAGGAACAATGTAACTTCTTTTGGTGGGGACTAAAAATGACAATTCACCAAATGGCGGCTGAATGTGGTACTTTCCAGGTCAACAAGGGTGAAATGACACTCCTTTCGGGACTGCTCGAACCCTTGCTCATCCCTACATAGATTTGGACAGCTATTTCTATGGATTTCCTTGAATCGCTCTAGTGGTACAATACCACATCTAAAATGACACCATATGAAGCAGTCTATGGACAGGCACCACCAGTTCTTCTTCCATACACCCTCAACAGTTCCCCAGTTTAGGAAATTGACTCGGTTCATCGAAACAGCGATCAGATTCTTCTCATTCTGCAGGACAATCTTCACATGGAAATAATTCGACTGCAACAACACGCCGATCAACACCGTTCTAAGTGCCATTTTCACGCATATAATATGGTTCTTCTTCGTCTACGGCCTTCCAAGAAATCCTCCCTGAAACTCAAAAGGCGTCAGCTTCTCTCTCACTCTCTCATAAAGGCATTAATTCAGTGGCACGGACTGCAACCCGAGGATGCTACAGGGGAATGACTCCTTCAGATCCCGCATCAATTTCCACATTTAAAGCTTTGAGACAAAGCTTTTTCTAAGGGAGAGGGGATGTTAGGAACCCGTGTCAACCCTTCTCTTTACTTTGTTAGTATATTGTTGTTGGACGCATATGCTTTGTAAGTCATCCCGTAGTATTTGTTGATCCATAGTTTCTAATAGCCTATGGTATTAACCCATAGTATTGGACACATATGCTTTGTAAGTCGTCCCGTAATATTATATGTCCCATGGTATTGACCCATAGTATTGGGCATATACTTAGTATATAAGTGTGTGTTGGGGCCAATGAAGGTACCGTGAAGTTATTTGTATTGAGCTTACTCAAAGGAGGTTTCCCCCTCAAAGTGGCCTGTGATCAATAAAGGGATTCCGAGTTCTATTATTACTGTTATCTTGTATATTTTCATTAATTAATTGTTGCAGGTTCCTCACATATCCTTCAAATTTTGATCGCCAACCTCCAGTCAATGAGGTACTATAACTTATGTTTCAATGCAATATAGAATTCAAGTTAATGATTAATTTATAATGTTCATTTATTATTCTTTTACTGATTACATGCATGATGTCACAATGCACATGCTCATGTACAGTTGGGAATCAATGCTCTAGTGATGTTCACAGGGGAGTGGGAAAGGTCGATTCAACATTGTCCCAGTGAGGGCCCATTGAATCAGTATTGTCTTGAATATGCCACACATGAAGATTTGGCAAATCTCACCATGGACGCAAGCCAGATAGTTGACCCATCCACTTAAAATTTTAAAAATATGCCATCTTATAAATCACAAGTACTATTTAAATCTAGAACTCACTTACAGAGTTCAAAATTTTAATTTTTCCAATTTCAATCTTTAGATATCTTTTTTTATCACATGTTTTCCCCACACTAGGGGCATGGTGCACGAGGTAGCAATGGTGGGGATTCCCACACAACCCATCAAGGATCTAGTCCCCATATTGGATGACACTTGTTCATGATGTGCACTATTTTTATTGTTATGTATACACATATCCTTGTATTTTTTTATGAACTTGATGGATTATTTCGTATCATATTTTTTATTCATGGGTATATGATGTCTTATGTTTTTGTCGACATGATTTATTTATCTTATGTTTATGTTTATGTGGATGTGTGTACATGTTATTTATCTTTATCAAGTATGGTTATATTTATGCGCATATATGTTAACTTTATCTTATATTTATGTTGATGAGTGTACACTACTTATGTTTATGTTTATGTTGATGAATGTATACATGTTATTTATCTTATATTCATGTACATTATTTATCTTTATGTTTCTGTTTATGTCATCGATTATACAATTTTACAATTACAAGTTACAAGTTACAATTTTACTTTTAGTAGTTACAGGTTTATCTTATGCTCGTGTTCAATGTTTATGTTATTTATCTTATATTCATTTTTCATTTACAATTCATGATGTCAATTACAATCTACAAGTCACAATTACAATTATAGGTTATAGTGTAATATTTAAATACAATTTCACAACACCAACTCACAATTGCACAATTACAATTTAAGAAAAGGATAATTAGATTTACAAATTACTAATTTTATAATAGGGAATTACAATTCATGTTGTCAGTTACAATTAACAATAACAATTAGAGTTACAATTTATAATTTACAATCAATAATTACAATTACAATTACCCTTTTTGGGAAAGGATTCATATCACGTTAGGCAAATAATATTATTTTTCCTTAAATAGACTCATAGAATACATATTGAGACCAAGGTTTCACCCCATGTTAGACACATAATATTATTGTTCTTCAATGGACTCTTAGTTTGCAAATTGAGACCAGTTGTTGGGCATATGATATGTCAATTGCACTTAACAATTCGCAAAATAAACAAAGCAAAAAAATTAGCAAACTTGACTACAAAGGGGTTTGAGGATAATGGGTGAGATATAAAGGGCTAAGGGTCACAAATATTAATGATTTTTGGGTGGGTCAAGTCTGTGAGGGTAGTGGGTTAGACGTTTTTACATGGGTAACATATGTGTGTCACTTATGTGAGTGACATAAGAGTGTTTCTTAAGTAGATCAATGGATCCAAGGAAAATGCATTAGATATAAAGTGGTTGAGGTTAGGGGAATTAATTATTTAATGGCTAGGGGTTTAATGTAGTAGATTAGCATGACTTATGTTATCCCCATATGTGTATTGTATATCACATACACGTGTTTCCTATATTTGACCCTTAATCTGTTAATTTAATTCTTATGTAGGTTATGGGTTTATGTGTGTTGGTTAGTTTGATTAGTTGCTTATTTGTGTAAGTTAGTTTGGTTAATTGATTATGTGTGTCTCTTAAGTGTGTTAGGATTCTATGTGCATTAAATGCTTATGTGGATTAAGGCCTAGGGCTGTTATAGGTTTAAGGGGTAGTATGTGAGCTATAAAGGGGGAGAGGGTATGGGGGTTAGTGCTAGGGATCAAAGGGTTAGTTTATTTTTTTATGAACACTTAGGTGTGTTTACTATGTGCATAAAATGGTTGCATAACCTATGCACATACTTTATGTTTATTAAGTGAGGATCACCATCATAGCAAAGGTTAGCATGCTTCTATGGGTGACCAAAACTTAGATGGGTTGTTTACTTAAGTGTGTTGACTACATATGTGTGTTACAAGGTGAATTAGGTGGTTAGAGTTGGGGGGATAGAGGCGTTATGTGTTAGGGGTTTCAGGAGTAGTGGGTTAACTAAAGGTGTTTGAGGTTACAAGGGTTTAGTGGTATAGGGGTAAGGGGATCAATGTAGTGTTTTGGTATCCCTTATGTGGGATACATGAGTGTGTGGCATAACTGTGTTGCATAGGTTTTCACCTATGTGTGCCCTTTAATATTTCCATTAGATTCTTATGTGGGTTAATGATTTTTTTGCATTGATTACTTTGGTTAGATGCTTATGTGCATTTCCTAATTACATTTGTCTTATGTGATTTAGGTCCTTACATGGGATAACTTTGTTTCTCAGTGTAGTAGTTGGTAAGGTTAGGTATTTGAGGGTAGTGGGTGAGATGTAAAAGAAATATAAGTTATGGGGTTAATGTCATAGGGTAAGGTTGGGTTAGCGTAGTCTTTTAACCTTGGCCAATCCAGCCAAGGTGACCAAAGAATAACATGCTTGGGGCATTTTACACTGCAGTTCAATTGACCTTCAAATAGGAATCCATCACATGAACTACCATGGATGAATGTAGAATGAGCTTGT
The DNA here is from genome assembly GCA_027924585.1 of Larix kaempferi. Classification (NCBI taxonomy): domain Eukaryota; kingdom Viridiplantae; phylum Streptophyta; class Pinopsida; order Pinales; family Pinaceae; genus Larix; species Larix kaempferi. The sequence goes on from BSBM01000147.1 coordinate 113,446, forward strand.
AAAATACTAATGATAAATGCATCATTGACAAAATCCAGGATAACCTAATCACTCTTTAATTGATTCAAGACTAACCTAATAAACTAGGTGGTTAAGGCTAGAGGATTTAATAGTTTAGGTGTTAAGGGGATCGGGGATAGTGGGTGATCTATAAAGGGTTAGAGGTTATAGATATTAGTGGTTTAGGGGTGGGTCAATTCTATGAGTAGAGGGAAGGAAGAAAGGTGATTAATGGTTTAGGGGTTAGAGGATCTAGAAATTAGTGGTTTAGGGGTGGGTCAAGTTTATGGGTAGATAATTCACAATTATGGTTAGAGGGAAATAACAAAGGAGAAATCAATGAAAAATTTGGAGAATAGTAGTTGGATCGAGCTATTAAGCTCGAATCAACATTTTTTGAATGCTCGATTGAGCTAATATCTCAATGGATCTCTTGCTTAACTACAAATTAACCCTTGATCGAGGTTTTTAAAATAGGCTTTTAAGCCCCTTTAAAAAAAAAAAAAACCTACTCTTTTTTCCATACATAAGCCTTGTCCTAGGGTGCACCTTAGATGGAATACTTTATACTAACAGATTCATCAATGAATTGGTTATCCATTGACATATAATTTATGGGTTTCTGATATCATATGATATATTTTTTTAATTTTATTTTGAAACTTACACTTACAAAACCATGCCCACAACTTTGAATCAACACAAATAAAAATCAACAACATAAAAAAGTACACAACCAACAAATTTTAAAAAAAATATACACCACATACCACTGCATGCTCTACAAAAGGGTGTTTATTTATTTATTTTTGTAACCATTAAAAATGTTTTTACATACACACACATGTGCAAAATGCAATTAAAATTTTCAACGGTCAGTTTCGAAAATTTAAAATATATATAATTTTCCATTATAAATTAAAAAACATATGTGCACGCTAGTGCATTTTTTGTAGATTATGTTCATATATAAATTTTTTCAAAAATTATGTATTTATCACTAAATTATTTTTTGTGCACACAAGCCAGTTGTAATATTTTCTTGAGATTTACAAGAAAAAATCTATCATAAATGCAATTTTCGCATATTAATTAATATTATTAAATGTTTTTAAAATATAGGTGGAAAGACAACATAATTCTCTATAACTAGTTTTGTGGCTGTGTGTCGAAATTCACAAGGCATATCTGAGTTTTGAGGGCTTATATTTAATGAATGAGTAAAAATTTGAATTTTCACCGTCACTTTTGGCTAAAACGTGTTACTCTTCTTCATGGATTTATCCTAAGGAGAAGCCTACCACAAGTTTTTTACAGTACAAATCTACAACCATGGCGTGTATTTAAGAACCAAGACAATGGATATTGTTAAAATCTAAAACCCTTCATAGGGTATAAAAAAATAAAAATAAAAATGATCGAGAGGGTGCTCACTCATGGTGGCTGAGAAGTCAAACCCTGAAGTGGAGGTAAAGACACAAAGTACCTTTGAAAGGGATTCCTCCAAACCTTGCTTGACCGGGCACCTAGTTCAAAGGACTCTACATAAAAAAAACAAGAAATGTGTAATCACTAAGCCATGTTAATAAATAAGTTGAAAAGAAATAAATTGTACAAATAACCGACCAATGTCTCACCTATCATAGTCAAGTTTCAGGACAAGCTCGACCAAGAATACCTCCATGGGTTGACATCGCGCCCACTTTCCAAGCAAATAGTGTAACCATTAGTTAACCAAAAATAAACAAAAGGGTGAGTGCACAAAGCGGAGGGACCTTTTAGATGGAATGGTATTCTCAATAAACCCATTCAAGTTCCATAAAAGATAATTGATCGCAAGCAATCTTGACCCTACCAAAGCTAGTCCCAAGCCTTCCACATTGACGATATACATCAACGACCGATAATCAAGTGGTTTCTACCATGTTCGACTTCAAGACATTTTAATCACATGGTTACATTCGTATCATTGTGGGTTCGGGTTGAAGACCCTGGGTTAAGTCATATATCTCACCCAGATTGTGATCGAGATTGTTTGAGTCATATTACATGGATACACTTCTGTATTGGTCGTGGCTATGTTACCATCTCATCATGGATCTACGATTGTGTCTAGTAGCCATGATTGTGTTCAGTTGGTCTTTACTATCATGGATCTTCCATGTATTGGTCGACAACCATGTTGTGAGCCAGTTTGAGACATATATCTCAGAGTTGATTGTACTGCAGAAAATCTTTGTTTGTCACTCCAACCGACAATCCTTACTTCGATTTTTTCCATATTACAAACCATTTCACCTACCTTTTTTTCAGCTTCATGATTTGGGAGGATTTCTGTTACACCAAAATCTTGTCATCATGAGTTATGTGTCCTTTATATGCCCTGATCTCTAAAGTCCCTAAGCTAAAACATTGAAAGAGAAATTGTGGTCATTCCCTTTTACCTTTTGTTGTCACTTCAACTCACTCTGTTGTCCAACAAGGTGCATCAGGTTCAATGTGACGTGTTCTGCACCTTAGTAGAGTGTGTCAGTTACCCAATGCGCCCTTGTACAAGGTGCATTGAAATCTCTCTAGCGCATGTTTTCCTTGTACAAGGTGCATTGTAGTTGGTTAAAATGGATAAAGATAAGCTTTGAGCGACTTATCGAAGCTTGGATGGCGTGGAGACTTATGCCTACTTACCTGGAAATGTGGAATTTAACCCCCTTGTCTAGTGGGATGATCCCTTAAGCCTCTCCCCCTAATACTCAACCTCTCTTATCGCTTTTTCTCTCTATATACGAACACCCTCTCCATTGTTAAGGGAGGAAGGATAGGGTACCTATATGCTGGTGAAATTTATCTAGGTGATCCTCTTCATCCATTAGGAGGCTAAGCATTTGATCTTAGAGGCTAGGATTGTCGGAAGGAGGTTATGATGTCAAAGCATCGGTTGTAACATCTCTCCCTTTGTACTTATTATTGTTACATTTAATACAAGTTCTTTCCATAAAATTTGTTGTGTTAATAATGTTTAGGATTAACTTCTTTGACTGTTGATCTAGATCAATTCACATCCATGTGCTTTTATTGCTCGTTTGTTTCCACATGTTTTATCTGGTTTTGAAGCTGAAGATCTGAAGATCGGGACTTGAAGCAGCAAGGAGAAATGAATTGCACACTTGAGGTAAGCCATCTCTTGCATTTGTCTTGCATTTCAATTGATCTAGGAAAGGTATTTGTGTTATGTATTCATTTCTTCTAGATCCAAACCATTCAGAATAGGGAGATCTATTGGATTCCGTTCATAGAGATTGTTTGTAAACACCCCCTTCGGAAAAAAAAAATATTGTTACAAAATGCGCATGCGCTATGTAACTATAAAATGTGCATGCATTCTGTAAATATAAAACGCATGCGTGTTGTGTTTTGGCGGGATTTAAAATTCAAATTTAAACAAAACGCACACGCGTTACTTAGGACTATGCCCGAACCTCCACACAAGCTAGCATGGCATTCCTATGCATATGTGTCTACATCGAATTTACCATGTTTGTGCCCTGGAATATGATATAGCATGGTTAATTGAGCATTATATCCATTTTTTTAAGTGTTCCCGTGTTTAGCCATTGGTTACAGTATGCTACACACCATCATTTTTTATGAAATTTTAGACACATATAGAATTTTTTCTGTAGATTTTGAATATGTAATTTTTAAAAAGAATATATATATTTTTCTATTTTTTTTCTTATTTTTCTTGTGTTATGACTCCTTAACTCAAAGAACACATTGTTAGTGTTTTTTCCATGACTCTTCCATTTCTAAATCATTTTGGAAAAAAATTATATGGTGCACTAAAGGACACCAACCTATACATGCTATTAAAAAAACGTTTCAAAATAGTTGCATTAAGATCTTCAAAGGTTGCACCCACAATTGACATACTGTTTTCGAGGTTCGATCACTTAGATAATTAAAGAAAAAATTATTAATTATTAGTATTTTTGGGAAAAATAGTGGTGGACTAGTACTACTTGTTCTCTATATTTCTACGAGTTTTCGTAAGTTGATTCCATCGTTTAGGCACTCAAAGGATGCACCGTAGTGCCCACAAAAACATATACCTTATATTTTTTCCAAAAAATAAAAAGTGCATGTTACAAATGATCAAACTTCTGATAGTTAAGAACATTTTCAATAGAATATATATATATATATATTCAGAAACATCATTTAATTTCCTACGTTTCATCTTTTTAACTCATCGCAAGATTCATTGTGTATGTGTTTCAAAAAATCCATGTAAATTGATGGATGTTTGTTTTTTTAGTTTTCTATTGCATCTAACGTGTCAAAAGAGACCCTCGTTAGCTTGCACACATCCAAAAATATAATGGTAAATATTAAAATAGAAATGATATACTATGAATTACCTTCATAATTTCAAGGTTGAGACAAGGCAGAGAGTCAACTAAGTATGATGGGCAGGGTAATTTTTCAGGATTATAAAAGTATACTTAAGTATAGTATTCTAGACGATTATTTTGGAGTGAAAAAAACATATATATAGATTGGTAGGCGAATAATAAACATGAAACATACAATTTACTACCGAAAATTGTAAATTTTGGCGAATATTATGATTAAAAAACATATTTGATGTAAATATAGACGATATTAGAGACTAAAAATGGCCAAATAACGAATTTATTTTTTTGAAAAAAGCCCCAAAAAATACCTAATTGGTGAAATTTCGCTCCTAAAATTTTCCTTGATGATGAGTTCCTTGCATCATTAATGCATAAAAACATGTTCAACATAATTGCATCAACACAACAACAATGAATTGAAACATAATACGAAAAACCAACCTGAAAGAGGAGTTAAACATAGCCACCTAGGAGACGACAGTCATGGCCATAGAGGAGTTGATCCTTTCCAACTTCAGTTGTAGAGTGAAACTCACATGGCAAGAGCCGTGATGGCGAAACAACTAAAAGAAACCACAAAAAACGAGCGATCTCCGAATTAGGGAAAGGAGAGGGACACACTCAAGGCAAATTAATGATCTTTCAAACCTTGTCTAAGTCATCATAATAGTTACGTGTGCCAGGGCTATAGTGGAGAGTTAGTGTGGAAGGCCGACTATGCACAAGATGACCCACAACCCCAAGCACAACCAATGAAAGGAAGCCACATGAGCCAAGGATTAATGGCAAGTTGTTTTGGAGGACATAAGTGCACTATAGCATTATATCCATTTATATTTGGAGGGCAACGCATACGCAATATACCCTACTTTTAATTAAGATACAACTGAATGCTACCAAATCCACAACATTTACGACCAATGTTTCATATCAAAGTTACAATGGCGGATTATTTCGTCGGGGTGGTTGCTAGCTAGGGGGAGGCATATATCCATGCACACATAACTACTGTGCTACCCGTAAGTTAATTAGAAAATGACTATGTTAGGAAACCCTTAATGCCTATCCCAAATCGAAACCATCAAATTGATTTAATGGAATTATATATATATATATATATTAAATTGATTTAATGGAGTTATATATATATATATATATAAAGTTAGGATATGTGTATATAACCCCATACCATCGTTTGTGAGCTATATGGTTAGTTAAAATGGATTAGGCTAGGGTTATATATCTAGTAAGTTTAGTATGTGGGTAATGAACCAATACTACATTAATATAAACCATAGTCTATAGGACCATGCTAGCCATGGAATCCATGCTAAGGATATGGATTATGGAAATGGTCTAGATAAGAGTGTAAATAGACTAAGAGAACCAAATAGGAAGAAATAAATCAAGAATATGCTAAGTATTTATAGCAGAGGCATAATGCAAGTAGTATAGTGAGTATCTAGTGTTAAGTTAAGATGTTTTGAGAGGAACTAGTAGACACAAGCATTCATAACATAGAGATGGAAATGATGTATAATACTAATCCAAGTATCCAAATAAATACTATGTTAAATAATAGTTGTAGTTGCAAGGTAGCTAAGTGACAGAAGAACGGACTATCGACAAGATGATGACGATAACAGTCCTAGGCATGCATAATATATTTTTTTGAAATAGTGATTTTAAAAGATGTTACACATGGTTGGGGCCAAAAACGTAGTTCATGGGCCCTAAGAAACCTTCTATGCATCTAGGATAAGAGTAATGTGTTAAAAAATTACAAAAAAAAAATCTTTCTAAACTATCCTTGTAATTTTTCTTGTTTTTAAAGTGATTTAAAAAATTATATTTTTTAGTTCATGGTTTCGAAATGCCTGTGATTTTAACCCCACAAAAGAAAGGGTTTCTATCAATAGCACCCTTTTTCAATTCAGGGGTTGATTTTGACATTTTTGTTGAAATGGTGTTGGCTGTTAAGACCATAGTTTAAAAATAGTTGTAATTCCAACCTTGGAAAAAAATGGGGGTTCCATGGTACCGCCACTTTTTGATTTGGGGGTTGATTTAGGTTTTGTGATTGCAACGAATCCAATCGTTAAGGTCTGGGTTTAAAAAAAATATGTAATGTTGGCCTTGGGAAAAAAATGTTGCTACCGGTAACACCCCTTTTCAATTTTGGGGTCAATTTATGGTTATGATTGCAATGCCACTGGAAAACCACTGGTCGAGCTTTAAACAAACTTGTAATTTTAACCTTGAAAAAAAAAGGATTTTACTGGTAGCAACAATTTTATATTTCTTTGGTGTTCATCTTGTTTGACTTATGTCGGCTTGTCATATTCCTTAATGGTTATTGCAATGTTCATAAATTATTTTGTTGCAATTTGACATTCCTTAAGAGTTATATTGGATTGTAACATTCGTCAATGGTTATGTCACATCGAAACATTGATCTTGATTCATTTATGTAGAATTGTTATATTCCTAAATAGTTGTATTGCATTATATAATTATTATTTATTGAGAAGATTGCCAAATTTATATTATTCACTATGAAACTAAGTTAAGACTATAATGAATTAATATTATTATTATTAAAAACATATATATTTACCATGTTTTGCTATATTTAATTAATTATAATTAACCATAATTGAAGAACATTTTTGTTAGACATTGTGTAATCCATTCCATATTCTTATTCAAATAATAAGGAAACTTCACTGTATTTAAAGTACAAATAAACATGTTCCTTAATTAATTATAATTGACATTTTTGTTAGGCATTGCGTAATCGATTCCATATTCTTATTCAAATAATAAGAAAACTTCAAGTACAAATAAACATATTCCTTAATTAATTATAATTGATCATGATCGAAGAACATTTTTGTTAAGCATTGCTTAATCCATTCCATATTCTTAAATTCAAATAATAAGGAAACTTCAAATATAAATAAACATGTTCCTTAATTAATTATAATTATAATTAACCATAATTGAAGAACATTTTTATTAAGCATTGCCTAATCCATTCCATATTCTTATTCAAATAATAAGGAAACTTCCCTGTATTTAAAGTACAAATAATAAGGAAACTTCAAGTACAAATAAACATGTTCCTTAATTAATTATAATTGATCATGATCGAAGAACATTTTTGTTAAACATTGCTTAATCCATTCCATATTCTTAAATTCAAATAATAAGGAAACTTCAATTATAAATAAACATATTCCTTAATTAATTATAATTATAATTAAATTCAAATAATAAGGAAACTTCAAGTATAAATAAACATGTTCCTTAATTAATTATAATTATAATTAACCATAATTGAAGAACATTTTTATTAAGCATTGCCTAATCCATTCCATATTCTTATTCAAATAATAAGGAAACTTCCTTGTATTTAAAGTACAAATAAACATGTTCCATACACGTGTAATTGCTATAAATATTAACCCATACACATGCCATTGATATAAATAATAATAATCTATACACATAAAAATGTCTTTAGTGTTTCACTTGAATGTTATAAGTAATTTAAATGGCTGACAAAAGAAAGTAAAAACCACTAATATTTTTTATTAAAAAGAAACTAAGACTGAGTATGAAGATTTTTAAGATTTTTAAAACAAATAAGTGTAATATAAACTAAATAGAATTAAGCGAACATTTGCAATATCTTCAAGAGAAGTCTTAAGCAAACATTTGCAATAACTTCAAGAGGAAGTCTCCTCGTTCCACCATTTAAATGTGTCATATCCCGTTTTCACAATAAATACTTGTTCTTATTTTTTATCATATTTATTTTAATATTAAAAAAAATTAATTTAAAAATTAATATTAAACATAAATTATAATATAATAAAATCCTCTCGTATATTTAACCTCCATTAACGTGTCGTACACTACACCTCCTTACTTATACATTACGCCAGACGGATTTTAGAGATTCGGCATGAATAGATATTGATAATGATCCATTAAAATACAATGACAAAGAATCAGCATGGAAAACCAGACAAACTAGCAATCAAATAAAAGACTTTGCATGTTCATCAACAATTAAGCTAAATAAAAAATTCCAATGTGCATACCATTAATGAAAATATAATTTTACGTGGTGGCCCGTCGTCATAATTTATGCATACCCAATTATATTGTATGCAATTTTGTTGCTGTCTCACACAACTGGCCTGGATTGACTTGACTCCTGGGAGTCGATTTTCTCTGCTTCTACCACTATAAGAAGCCCGCAGTCACACCCAACTCTCAGACACTCTGCTCCCCATTTTCAATTCTATTGCATTCTCTTCTTTTCTTGAGCAGGCAGCTAGCGTTTGTAATCATGAAGACTCTCGCATACACTGCTCTTATCGTACTGTTTCTTATTAACACTGTACATGGGCAGCTAAGCTCAACGTATTATGACGTTTCGTGCCCGGACGTGCAGTTGATAGTGAAAGCCGTAGTACAGAGAGCGATCGCCGCCGAGGCACGGATGGGGGCGTCCTTGGTCCGCCTTCACTTCCACGACTGCTTCGTCCTGGTAAGAAAGCAAATCAAGAAATCCATGGAATGTTGTTGCGGATGCTTTGTTCATCGTCAGATCTCAAATTGCTTGAGATTCAATAGATAGTGAAACATCCACTACAGCATTCAATGTTGTGTTGCTAGATACTTGATTGTTATTAGATCTTAAATTACTTAAAATGTAATAAATAGCCAATAACTTAAGATCCAATAGATAGCGAAACACCCAGTACAGCATTCAACATTCAATGCTGTGCTACCAAATACTTATTAGTCATTAGATCTCAAATTACTTAAAATCTCTACGCACCCACTATTAAATGCTGACAGATACTTCTTTTTCCCAAATTAAAAAATCCATCAGTTTATCGTTACCGACTCTCTCGTGGCTTTTACTTCATTCTTCTCCGCCCCTTTTGCTTCAACTCTCATGATGAATTTTGGTTTCGGTTTCCTACAGGGTTGCGATGGCTCGGTACTGTTGGACGATAACGCCACGTTCACCGGAGAAAAGACTGCATTCCCAAATAACAATTCCCTGAGAGGATTCGACGTAATAGACACCATCAAATCTGCAGTGGAGGCAAGCTGCAGTGGAATCGTGTCGTGTGCAGATATCGTTGCCATTGCTGCTCGCGATTCAGTCGTTGAAGTATTAATTCCTCTCCTCTTCTCCATTTGTTGAACTAATGGTAAATACAATAACTCATAATCAAATAACGTTGTTCGCTAATGGTAAATACAATAACTCATAATCAAATAACGGTGCTCATACAATCGGTCAAGCGCGGTGCACAGTATTCAGAGCTCGCGTCTACAACGATACCAACATTAGCGCTACCTTTGCTGCATTTGAGCAGGCAAAGTGTCCAAGCGTTGGTGGCGACGACACCCTCTCGCCCTTAGATGTGACAACCCCTGCCACATTTGACAACCATTATTACCGTGATTTGACAAGAGAAGAGGGACTTCTCCACTCCGATCAGGAACTGTTTAATGGAGGTTCTACAAATTCTCAGGTCATTGCCTACAACACCAATCAGAACATCTTCTTTAGCGACTTTGCTGCTGCGATGGTGAAGATGGGTAGTATCAATCCCCTCACTGGCACCAGCGGAGAAATTCGCCTGAACTGCAGGAAGTCCAATTAATGACTCGGTAAATTGTATGCTTCATACGTTTTGGACTATCTTCCTTCGCAACAAGTTCATTCTGATGGGCAAAGTAATAAAATAAAATTAATGACTCGGAAAATTGTTGCTCCATACTTTTCGGATCATGTTTACTTTGTCACAAGTTAGTTGGCAAATAAATAAACTTAAATTTGATGATATTATATTATGTGATAAATCGTATCGAACATTTAGAAGAGAATAAGTTGAACTTTTCGGATCATGTTTCCTTTGTCACAAGTTGATTGGAAAATAAATAAACTAAAATTTGACGATATTATATTCCCAGTCAGAGAGACATGTTACATGGTAAAATTAAATGCAGAAGTATTCAAAGGTTTGAAAAACTATGTGACGAATTGCATCGAACATGTAGCATAGAATAAGTTGAACGGTTTTATTTTTATGTTAAAGGTAAACGCGGTTTTATTTTAATAAAATAATAAACTATTTAGTAGAAAATAATTTGCAAAGAGATTTGATTTCTATAAATACACGATATGTAGAAACATAATAGATGCGGAGATAGATCTATGTTTGTATATATGAAACTTAAAACACCATATAAATATAGGGAGTAGATTATTTATTAAAATTATATAAATATATGGATTATTTATTCTATGTTTTTTAGCACCTTTAAATATCACTATGTTAGCTAGGTTATGTAATTTTTATTATAGTTAATTTATTTGATTGGAGTTGTGTAAAAATTCAATGATTTAGATTGGATGATCTTTTAGCTGGAATTTGGTGTTTTTTTATTTTACAAAATCTAAATTTAGTTGTATTTTATTGGGATTTTGATGGTTGGAATTTTTAAATTGGTTTCTAACAAAATAATAATTTTTTCTTTAAATTTCCAATAGATTCAAATAAGACATAAAATGTCATCATATATATTTAACAATTTAATATTAACTAAGTTATAACTTGATTAATATTTATAAAATTTATAATATATAAGTTATTTTATAAATAAATTTAAGTTAACCTATCATAAATAATAATAGTACACTTTTTTTTCACTGAAAACAAAACTTAAAACATATATTTCCTTTTATAAATTATAAAATTTAAATATAAAATAATAAATTCTTAGAAAGAAAGAATCTCACACACCCGTTTAAATCTAACTAAACTGTGATCATAAATTACAATTTTATTATTAATAAAAAAATTGAAACTTTCAAACTGTGATCTTATCGTACTGTGTAGTTCATGTGAACTAGAAAATTGTGGAATTCGATTCGATTGTCCGCATTGGTTAACTAAAAGACTATGGCTAACTTGAAGTTTTACAACTCAGATGCTATGGCATCGATGATAACAACAATGATGTGGGAAGTTAAGTGTAGATCTATCCTGCTAACTTTGTGTTTAGATCAAACAGTTAAACGTTTTATTGAATCTAACACCAATCATTATATTGGGTGTTTATAGGCAGATCGATGATTTGGGAAACGTTTAGATGAGTTACTACATAAGGAAATATTGATATGGAAAATCACATAGCACCGACAATTTCTAAACATTGAATGCTTTGAGTCTTTTGACCAACGTTAATCATGAAGTAGTAATGGTAATCGGATGACAGAGTTTCCTAGATAATAAATCCGGAAAGAAAGCACACTTAAGGGGTTTCGTTCGTAAGCTCTGACATGAGCATTACGCTCGACCTTAGAGTTCAACATGGAGATCGGAGATCCCAATTCTTGTATAAACCATTAATTATCTCAATAAAAATTAATCATCATGGCTGACAAGAGATCAAAGATATGAATGGATTCAACGAATCCCAAACTTTGTAAAACGAAAAAGGTTAAAGGGAACAATAAATATGTAGATCGCACACAATAAAAAAACGAAGAATAACTATATGAGAGATCCTAGGTTCGATACTCAACATAACTTACAGAGTCTCTATCCTAAGGAGTTTGACCCGTGCTCCACGAATTTCCTTCAGAAATTTAGACAGAGGTGTTTAGAGATATCATAAATACCCTCACTCTCTAGAGGAATTCGTTTAAGTGCTTCATACACAGAGATTCAATTACTGAATTGATCACTGTTGTCACATCCCCTTCCATCAATCCCACTCAAGGAAGGGAACATGACACTTAAGTCTGGGCTTCTAGCTCCATGATCATTTTTCAATACATAACAAGTAAAATACATGTGCAGATGTATAATTCAAATAATCACAGCGGAATAAAAATTGTACTATGCATCTAGCATGCAATTTCTATCATAACTAAAACATGAACCAATTAAAAACATTGAATAATGAACTACAAGAGAGTACTTATCTTGAAATGAAGTAGTTACGAGCAATTGGCTATGCAATTGCAACGTTCCACCCATCTATAGGCCAGTTGTGCTCATCAATCTCTCATCACAGTTTCCACCCTTGAGCTGGGCATGATTTCCACAAGGAAAAAGGGGAACAACAACTAACACATAGCCAAGCCTATACACATCTCATTCAAGTCAGTATACAACAGGGTTTATCGGGCTATTAAGGAAGTAGGAAGGAAAAGTTGCTAAGCTAGTGAGCTCAACCACATATCTATTGGTACCTCTACAAGATCTAATTAACTTGGCACCGACAATACCTACACACCCAAAAAAAGGAAGTATTCCCTTCACTGCTACATAGTCCCTCAAGCCATACATTCCCTTTTAGTGCTCTTCAGGGTGTGCATAGAAAAGCAGCCAAATCCCTTTCATCTTTTTGTGAGGTTACACTCTTCACTAGGTTTATAAAGCCAATTCTAATCCTCTTCCACTCCTAGTTTCTTACTCACAAGTTCAAGCCAAAACAAGAATACACATAACAACAAGCCAGAAATGTTGGGCATGAAGAAAAACGTTTTTAACTGTGGGATGCACAAAATATTATTTCCATGAGTGTTCCAAAATCATGGGCACACCAAAATGAGTTGTGAGACAGGAAATCGACCACGGGGAGAAAAAAAAATGTTTTTTCACGGGTATTTGAGCATTCAAATGGCAAAACACGGCCTCTATTAAACCTCAATTCAAATCCCCTTTCATGCCAGTCGTTCTACCACCCAAAAACGCACTTCCTAGCTAGAAAAATGAAGGAATACCCAACAAAAACATGTAGGAAAATGCCCAACATGCCCATAACTCGTGAGAGAGCTAAACTGGTTGATGAATAATGGCTTGGGGAGCAAATTCGTGGGTGTTTTCTTGCCTAAGAAGCCAAACATGATTTTCAAAACTGATGGCTTGTCCATACATGAAATTGGGACATCCATACTCCATTTCCCAAAATAATAACCACTTCAACCACTTCTTGAAACAATTAAATGATTGGGTGCATAAGTCAAAATGGGTAGTTAATGGTTTATGAGTCCTCTTATTGACACCTGTCTTCACACTATTGTTTCAAGGATTTGAAAATTTTCCCTCCCTATTCCTTGTAAAAATCATGCCCCCATACTCTTGTTGCATTGCATAGCTAGTTGTGGATATTTTATTAAAATACATATTTACATCATATTTACGATTTCTATTGTGCCTGACTAACACACGATCCACATGCATAAATTTTTAATTGCCGATACATAAATGATAGATCAATGGTGAGGACTTGGCCTTGAGCTCTTCACCATGATTTTTATAATGATTTTTACATTATTTACATGTTTAATGTAATGAGGTCAAAATCGGGGTGTTACATCTGTATCTAATCGTTAGGTGTTTTACGCACAATGATCGCTAGAGTTGTTCAGCAGTACATTGTTCACTATAACTGGTTATTATAACATTCTTATATACATGAGTTTATAATCCATGGATCGCTTACCATAACTAGCCATTGAAAAAGACTAGAAACGATTTCCATCGCTTGATAAAAAGAACTTTTATAATACTAGATTAACAAATCTTTACATCTACGATTTTAGCGGGGATTCAAATTCATACTTACATAATGTCTATAGTTCCAATCTTTTTAAGATTCATGCATTATCTTAAGGGAGTTTCTCATTGTCAACTCCACTCAACGAACAGAGTTATACTCTGTCGATTTTGTAGAGGATCTTTTCCTTTTTTTCCTTTTTTTAAGCACATTATTAGTGAAATCGAAAACAGAGCTCTTCTATGTACCTTAGTTAGACAGTAACTAACCTCTGTAATCATAGAGATTCTTAAGTCAAAACCATAAAAGAGTTTCGATTAACAGGAAGTCGCGTAGTAAAATATTTCACTCTATTTGTTTAAGGTAAACGAGATTAAATCTAAGAGTTTATGAAACCATATATTCATTATATGCATATCAAATATTACAATCGAATTCACATAATTCTTAATTTTGGATCGAATCCATTTGGATTGAAATAAACTTTGCAAAGAGAATTTGGTTTCTATTGATTTGTGCTTGAACTCTACATTTGAGTTCACATTAGATCTCTGAAATGATTTTATGCCATCAATCTTTCTTTTGATGATGTTCGAATGATAATATTAACATTACTCTGTACAAAGTACAAAGACTTAATTCGAAGATTATTATGTATAACGTTTATATGAATATACAGTCTCAGAGGGTCCCGTAAGGAGTACCTTAACATGATCGACCTCCACAATATACCCGTACAATTTTTTTTTTCTTATAATCCTTTGCACGGAATACAAATTTTATTATATCATTAGTAGGAATGTAAACTGAACCCCCAAAAAAATCCATTCATAAAAAGAAAATATAATAGGAATGTAAACTGAACCCCCAAAAAAATCCATTCATAAAAAGAAAATACAATAACATTTAAACATTTCCTTTTGGTACTCTTAACCAAGATCTAAAGCTGAATATTTCCACCATGGATCCATCATATAACATAATAAAAAAATAAATAAACCATTAATCCAACAATATCAACATACTTACTTGAAATAATAGGAGAGGACAACAAACTCGCTAGCCAACTCCACCCCGGAGCTAGATTACCACCATGCACAACAGAACTAGTAAGAAATGATTGAACGCAACACTCTTTCCTAGAGTTTGTAACAAGCCCAGTGATGGAATTACAAACAAAAGAGAAATTGATGCAGGGGCATCGGAGCCTAGGCTGATTCGTCGAAGTTAATCGACATAAGGGAGCCGACCAGAGGGAGTGCCGACGACCGCTGGTGTGTGAAGAAGATTGAATTGCTGAAGTCAATAAGTCGAGCAGAGAACTGTCGAAGCAGTCGACAGGAGTGTGAAAGGAAGTCGAGAGTTGACATGTTAATGTCGACAGGTGACAAGTTGCCACAGAATCGCAGTAAGTTTGACATGTTGTCGGACCACGATATCGACAGGTTGGCAGAGCCAAGCACGAAGGAAGGGGAGGACTGGAGAACCGTAGGAAATAGAGTAAATCGATAGAACGGTCGAGGTGATGTGGTCGATTACTGTAGTAGGGTCGGAAGAGCGGAAAGTCAAAGAAATTGTACTTGGTAGCCATTCGGGGTTGCTAAGGAAGTTAATGGCAGTTATTGCGGGTAGATGAGGTTGTGCAGCATGGCAGGGGCACTGATAGTTGCAGGTCTGCAGGATCATGGAAGGATCGCCTGACAGAGGATGCGTGTCTCGAGGATTGCAGTGGTCTCGGGAACAACAGCAGTAGAGTAGAAGACCAGGGAGTTTGGATCAGTTGAGGGACTTGGCATTTTGGAGAGTCAAGTAGAGCATAGAGAGCTCAAGAGAAGTCTGGTAGATTGGATAGGAAAGTCACACACCTACAGAGCAGAGAAGATCGAGCCATAGCTCAGAGTTCCGTAGCAAACCAGGAGAGGGTGAGGTCGACACACTGAGAGAGCACACAATTAATTCTATGTTGTAACGGATGAGGCCGATAGTTAGTTAGTTATTTCATTTCCTTGCAGTTTGCATTGTAACTGATTCAGAGAAGTAATAGAAGCCAGCTTCTGGCATGTTGTTTGCATCTTACCTATGTGAACGTGTGCGTGGTGTGTATTGTTTTAAAGCAAGAACCTTAAGTGTCTAAGGCGACTTGTGTCAGTCTGTATCAGAGCTATAGCATCCTGTAATTTGAAGGATAGCTATAGCTGGCGTTGAACAACTCCAGCTAAGGTTGGGTAGAGTTGTGTATGACTGGTTGAAGTCCGGTTGCGATTGGACGAGTGGGAGTTTCAGCAGAGGTTGAAAATGGCTCACAGAGGCGTTAATGTCCGAGGACGGAGAGAGCATGGCGCATCGGTCATGGTTGATCGTGAGATGTTCGACGAGTGCATCTGAACAATGTGAACTTTGACAAATGAAGTCGCAGCGATCAAAGAAAGCCAAAGGTGTGGTTGTATTCTTGATGCGTTGGACCACATCGACGAGGAAGTCGAAGGAGTGGAGCCACGGGAAGCAACGGAAGATGAACCAGAAGAACAAATCATCAAGCTTCTGATGGATATGAGAGGTCGGGCAAAGATAGACGTTCGTACCTACTCGGGGAGTCTAGATCCAAAAGACTTGATCGTCTGGTTCAGAGAGATGGAGAAATACTTCGACATAGAACAGATCAAGGAACCTAAGCAGGTTAAGACTACATGTCTGAGGTTGAAGGGTCATGCCTTATTGTGGTGCGACAATGTATAGGCTGACAGAGTCAAGAAGGGAAAGGAGAAAATCAAGTCTTGGGACAGGATGGTCGCCAAGTTGAAGGGGAAGTTCTTGCCAAATGACTATGTAATTTCCTTGTTCAGGAAGTTACAAAAATTTCGACAAAAGGAAATGACCGTGAAGGAGTACACGGAAGAGTTCTATAGATTGTCGATAAGGTCGGGTTAGACCGACGAAGGAGAAGAAGCTGTCGCTAGGTATGTGAACGGCTTAAAATATGTCATTCAGGATGAAATGAGCATGTCAAGATTGAGAGTAGTGGGAAAATCCTACCAGTTAGGTCTGAAGGCAGAAGAGAAACTGTCGAGGAAATCCGCAGCAACCAAAGGTCAAAAAATTGGTCGGGGTGAAAGGTCTGTTACCGCGAAAGGCCAAAGTAGTAGTTACAGGAGAGAAACTATCAAGGATAGTCGACATGAAGAAGGGAGATCGACAAGGGAAGAAGCGCAAGAAAACCGACGCGATGGTCGTGAGAACCGCGGTCGAGGTGCATATGGTCGAAGTGGTCCATCCAACAGAAAGGGAGCTAACATACCAGCCATAATCTGTTACAAGTGTCATGGAGTGGGACACAAGGCATATGAATGCCCAGAGAACCTACATGCTGCAGAGGAGTCGAAACCCAAACATCGAAGAGATGAGCAAGTCAACGAGAGGGAAGAATTGGCATCCAACAGTAGTGAGGATGGTAAGAAGAAAATTCAGGCCATGACAGCCAGCAAGACACTGGTTCTGGATGACGAACGCAACGAGCAAGAGCTGACATAATGGAAGGCGATCTTTCGAACGAAGGTGCGAATCGGTGAATGGCGTCGCAAGACCATAGTTGATGGTGGAAGCAGTGAGAATCTTGTGTCGACAGAGGTGATTGAGAAGGAAAAATTGAGATGTCGAGAACATTCACACCCTTACAAGATCTCATGGTTGTAGAAAGGACACCATGTGAAGGTGACCAGATAATGCCTAATTAACTTCAAGGTTGGGAAGTTGGAGGACAATGTACTGTGCGACGTAATCCCAATGGATGCGTGCCATCTGTTGTTAGGAAGACCATGGAAATATGATCGAAAAATGATCTATGATGGACGAGCCAACACAGTCACAGTGTGGAAAAATGGCATGAAGAGGACTCTTAAGCCGAAACCAGAGGAGCAAGCCGATGGTAAGCAGGGTGAGAGCAACTTTTGGGAGAAACGCGTGCTGATGTGTTCAGCGAAATAATTCCTTGCAGAGGAGGAAAAGCAACTGGGGTCTTCCGAATATAATCATAAAAAGAAGGTTAGGAAATATAAATTACCTGCCAATGAGGGTAATTACCTGTTTGTTAGGTTCTTATGTGTTCAACTTGGTTGGGTTAGTTTCTTGGGTGTGTTGGGTGCTTATGTGGGTTAGGTATGTTGCAAAGTGACTTTAGTAGTTAGGGTTAGGATCATTAGTAGGTTGTGTGTTGGGGTTTTTGGGGGTAGTGGGTTAGCCATAAATGGTATTGTGGTATATGGATTAGTTTTATAGGGGTTTCATCGGTCAAGGTAAAAGATATGTATCACCCATGTGGTATAAATAAGTGTGTTTCATAGGTGTGCCATCTATGTGCATCCTTTAATATGTCCAATAGTTTCTTATGTAGGTTAGGTATTCATTTGCTTGAGTTAGATTGGTGTGTTCCTTATGTGTGTCACTTGAGTACATTGGGTTCTTATGTGACTGAGGTGAAACGTTAGATGCATTAGGTGGTTAGGATTAATAGTGTTAGTGGGTTAAAATAAAAAGGATTTGTGTGTAGTTGGTGAGTTGTGAGTGGGGCTTATGATAAAGGGATTATTAATTTAGGGGTCAAGGGTCATGTTAATAGGATAGTGTCCCATCGAACTTATGTGCATGCCCATGTTAATTTTGTTATATGAGTGTCATCACAATAAAATTTAACCTGCTTACATGGGTTGCATGAGTGCATCACATGTGTGTGAAAGTCTAGATGCATAGCCTATGTGTGTTTGTCCCACTTGTTAATTTTTTTATGTGGGTTAGGTGTTTATGTACATCACTTAGCTGTATTAGTTTCTTATTTTGTAGGTTAAGTGTGTTATAGTACATTCTATGGATTAGGTGTGTCACTCACATCATTTCACATGCAATGTCATATAATTTGATTGTGGTCAAGAACATGTTGTAAATGTGCATTATTGTGGATACAATTTAACATTGTATATGCAATTGGATCGTTGTCAAGAAAATTGTAAATGTGCATTGTTGTAATTGTGCATTTTTCTCAACATTATAACTGATATATCCATGCAATCATCCAAGCTATAAAATTTGGGAACATTACACATATAAGCATTATTGGCCACACATGTATGATCACACATAGGACTGAACTGTGAATATTTCAAGAGACAATCTGAAATATATAATATATCATGGAAGTCATATAATACAAAAATGGAAGGCCCTTAGTTGGCATGTCAATGTACATATATCAAAAAGGTCAATGATGTACATGTAAACAAAAGTACATCTGTCCATGATTACACATCAAAACTTTAACTTCCTCTTGTAAACAAAAGTATATATGTCCTAGACTACACATCAAAACTCTAACTTCCTCTTGTTTTTTTCTAGACTGTGATGCATCTTTCCTCTGTCTATGGACGATGTGCATCTCTGGCGACTGCAAGTCAAATATCATATTTCTTGATTAGTTAACTAAACTAATACTGAATCACTAACAAAATTAAAAAAATTAAAATACGATTGAATTGATTATAAAAAACACTCATTGAATCCATCTGAGGAATAGAGGTCTATGGTGTCCTCCTCCTAGCCGAAATCCTCTCTACAATGGTGCTCTCCGAATAAAATATCCTATGTCAATTAGCTCAACAATTATCAACATGTATGTGTGATAAAGTACTAACCAATTTTATAATTGATGAACATGTCTCACAAAAAAAAAGCTATGGGATGGGAGACTGAGTTTCAGCTGTAGCAAGTGGAGCCGTAGGTTGAATATGAACCTCGGTCACATGCTCTATTGGACTAGACTGGGGCTACATTCACCAAATGCTAAAATAGTTAGACATCATGCATGTGCTTACAAAATACCAATGAACCGTACATGTACAAATAGTCAAGTAGATGCCTCTGCGTCGCTTGTTCCCATTGTACTTGCAACCTAAACAACAACATCAACAACCATGTTCATGTCTGGCATGGAGGACTCTCCGGCCTGATGCTGTAAACATGCGAAAAAAGAACATTAATAAAAACAAGTTATGGAGTGAATTGAAATCTAACCAACAACTAAAATCGAAGGCTATGTACATTGCCATGGAATCAGTAGGTCCAATCGCTCTTTTTACGGAAGACGGTTGTTTGGTGTAGACAAGACCCTTCTCTACGTTTGGACTCCGGGGAGAGCCAAACCAAAGCGGTGGTGGATTGAGTTGCATTGATTCCTGCATTCACAGAGTGTTGTCATAGTTAGACATGGACATGAATAGATGAAACAAGATGTATTGAAAAACTAACATGTTGTAATACTTACCTCTCCTTGGAACATATCTCCCCCATGGGAGGGATCACTACTACCAAATTCTTGCCCTCTGCAGAGATAGATAACACCTGCAAGTTTAAAGATTATAAATGTTAGCAATATATAAAGGAGTACACTAAGAAAAAAATAATTTGAACAATATTAAGTCATTAACCATGTACTTACATTCCTGAAAAACTCATAGATTCTCATTGTGGGGAATTCGCTCAAATCAATGTCTCCCGCATCTTGTTGAGAATGCAGTTCCTACAACTTCAAAAATTGTAGATATTATACCATCTAATAAATTAATGAACTAACATGTATTAACAAAATGACATGTATTAAAAAAATTACATGTTGAAAATATGACCTTGGTGTTGGTTGTTGCTGCCTTAGATACGACAACACCAGGTACACTACGACCCGCTATAGAGGCATCAAGCTCTTGCAAGATTAAAAATTGTATATATTAACAATCTTTTAATGTGTAAAATATGGAAAAAATTAATTTGAACAACAAATTAATGTTTTAACTATGTCCTTACCTAACCAGAAGTCATTGTAGAGGTGCCATTTGTTGGTCCACAACCATAGCAGTTTTGACCACACACCGTGCACACGTGTGGCTCAATATGTGGCTCATGGGATGTTATTATATCCCCACTAGTAGATGCTCCTCTGCCACCGGATGCTGATGGATGTACCCCACCAGAGGAAGAGGTCACTTCCTAGTCAATAGTTGTACTGTGGCATACAATGATTTGAGCTAGCGTCATAAATGCCTCTAATGTCTGAGGAATCATCGTATGTGCAGGAGGGACATCTGGCCTTTGTAGCTGGCTACGAGGTTGAGGTATCAGTCGATTGGCATATCTATTCCTAACATTGGGATAGATTTCGGGCATCCCCATACTAGCGCCCTGGAACCCCAACATATCGAAATAGTTAACATGTTTTCCCATCACAAAATCACCATAAAGTTTTCGAAGGAAGTATATCGATACTTCCTTATTGATGTGTGGGGGAATGTCACATACCATATACCATCAATCCATCGAGTGGTCTCTGATTGGTGAAAAAACACACCACTCAATTGAAATATGTGCTCTAGTAGTCTTTGGAATGGCATCTGTCTCAAGCACTCTAAAAAGTGAATAGATTTGATCTTTAGTTATTTTTAGACAATAGGCTCTACCAACAACAAATAATAACATGAACTGTTTATAATTTGAAATTTAAAATTGAACAAATTATACACTAAATAATAAACATTTAACATTTTTCCATCTTAAATTCATGTCGTATGTGTGTATTAATTTCAATTGCCAGATACATACATTAAATGTCCTAAGGGTATATGTTGATTGGAAATATTCTCTACCTTTTTTTAGGCTTGGATTATGAAGTTTCATGAAAACTGTAGGGTGTTGACTAATGCCCTTGGAGGACCAGCTCTGAGATTCTGGGTAGAGGCAAAGGCTAGAGCCTAGAGCAGGGGGCACAAAGTGTTATTGATGAATAAAATCCCAATATAGGCAAGGATTTTGATATATGTAATTATTTGTTGTGGCGTGAAGTTTTTTGGACTCTATAGACCATTTAGCATCTCTGTTTATATGTAATTTGGGGCATATATGGATTTCACTTGATGTTATTTTAGTTGTATGCACTCTTTCTATATACACATGAGAAACTTTGCATATTTGTTTATAATGGTTTGGGATCTAGAATTCATCATAATTAATAGTTTTCAATCTTTTAGGATTGCAAGGTTTCCACTGGATTCTATCATGTATGATAGTAATTGGGATTGACATATAATCAAACACATCAACCTCCCTATGATTCTTGATGTTGGTAGAGCCTATTGTTGAAATCCTTTGTCTTGACCTTAGCCAAAATGCACCCTTCACTCAAGTGAAAACATTTATTAAGCATGGGAAGCTTCTCTACCCTATCTTAAAACTTGGATTAGGAAGTTTCATCAAAACTATAAGGTGTTGACTAATGACCTTGGAGGATCAACTTTGACATTCTGGGAAGAGTCAAGGGCTAGAGCCTAGAGGAGGGGTAAACGGTGCTATTGCCAAATAAAATGCGTACGCATTTTAGGACTATATAACGCGTACGCGTTTTGTTTAACTATCCTACTTGGCCTTCAACGTTGCAGGCTTGGGACTAGGCTTGGCAAGGTCGGGATTGCTTAGGATCAATTATCTTTTATGGAAATTGAACGGGTTTATTGAATCTACCATTGAATCTAAAATGTCCCTCAACTTTGTATACTCCCCTGCAAAAGTGTTACCCAACTTCATGTTTTCACCCAATAATATCATTTTATGGAGTATAATAATTGATTGACTATTTATGAGCATGGATGACTATGGTTTAGTATGTTCGATAATAGTTAATGATGATTTCACCATGGTTGTTTATGTTTCAAGATCATTAAAAATGGTTGTGATGTTGAAGTGTGGTTAACTAACTATGGTTGACCTTGTTTGACCATGGTTTCTTATGGTTGAGCAAGGATGTCTAAGGATGTCTATGGTTGGTGAGGTTTAAGCATAGTTGTCAATTCTTGAATATGGATAATTATGATTGACTATATTTAAATAACATTCTTAACTTAATTGTGCATTTAAACCATTAAATTGGAAAGTGGTAAAGTCAATGCTTGAGTATGGTATACCATAGTCAATATTGTTAAACTGTAATAACCACGGTAACACATGGTTGACCGTAGTTAAATTCTCCCTTTAAACATTCTCCCGAGTATACCAACAAACCATAGAGTCTCCTAAATGTTTTTATAATTTTCTCAAAATAACATATCATTAACAAATCTTGTTTAATCTCCTTCCCTTTACTATGCATTAATGATAATTAATTAGTCCATAAAATAAAATTAACGCAAAAGAAAGGTAAAGGCAATACAACAAGCCAATATGAAAATTACATCTCATTTGAACGGAAAATCATCATTCAAGTGAGCTTTATAAAATATGAGAAAACTCAAGCATAAAACTATCCAAAGCGAAAATCCAAATCCAAACAAAGCTGAACGATAAAAGTATGTATATCAAGCAATCCAAATCAATCCAATCATAAGGGAATAAATTTTTGTCTCGAAGCAATCAAAATTAAAGAAGTGAAGAGAACAATAATGCAATCGTCAAACATAGTCTCCTATTTCAGGATGAGACCCAAAGCCGAGACTTAGAAATCAAAGATAAAAATGGAAGAAGAGATTCAAGGTTTTTGTAATGTACCCAAAACAATCACAACGTAAAAAAAAATTCTCTTTCATGAAATCACGTAATATTTCAAGTTGAAATTTTCAACACGTTAAATGATAAATTTAATTTTCATTGCTTTAATGTTTTTTAAGTAGATGATGAGAGGGAAGCCTTAAAAAACATTTCAAATTGCAGAGTCAATCCCATCATCGACATCCGTAAGATATAATATATGGAGGTCGTCTCCTCTCTTCACAAAGTCGAATGATGTAAAAAGAAAGCGTCATTTGCCTCTGGCCAGGCTACTCGTCTAGAAGACTGCCATATTGTGTTAGAAGACTGTAAAAAGAAAGCGTCATTTGCCTCTGGCCAGGCTACTCCTCTCTTCACAAAGTCGAATGATGACGCTCCTTTTCACTTGCTTCATCCAACGGCGTTCGTGAGGCTACTCGTCTAGAAGACTGCCATATTGTGTTTAATTTGTTCAACACAATTTTGTCACGAATGATCGAAAGATGCAGCCGAGGTAAGATAAGTTGATATTGACCCGCCTACTTGCGCGTTGCTGATAGCAGCTGACCAGCAGTTGATAGATATAATATAGGCTGGCGGGGATTTTAGGAATCTCTAATAAGTTATCCAACATTATATGAACAGATACAACCTTTTAGATCCAACATTTTCCGGCTGTTTTACAGGGGCGGCAGGATCGTAGGAAGACCAAATGATCCGTTATTCGAGTCGTAGCAATATTATCTGTGCCGTAGACAGACGTAGGCGGGCGGGGAATGAGTTATTGTTATACGAAGAGCTACAATCCTTCTCGTTTTGCTCAGTGAGCACGCAAACTATTATATGATTATAGGACAAAGTCAAAGGCAATTGAAGATAGCCTAGAGGTGGCATTGTAAAAACGTTGAAGAGAGAATAGAGGTGGAGTGTAAAAGCATTTAGCGCTGATTTCTTACTCGGAAAGTTCATAATCATAGTGTCTCTTTCGAGTGGTAATTGAATGATAAGGAATATACGCCATTACAAACTTTGTTTTTCCCATTTTAGATGAAACTGTAGCACTCAAACTCTCTGTTTTTTTATCAACAAATAAACTAATAAATTCTTTGTTTTTTCTTCATGCCTTTAGCGCCACTGCAACAAATAGTAATTGTTTTCATTGTATGCACCAAGTTCAAGACTACGTATTACACTTTAACAGTTTATTGCGTGCCAATAATTGTATTTTGTTTGAATTATATTCACATCACTTAATAAATTTCACAATGCTAATTTGTTTTCCAAATTCATTTTGGAATTGTAATCATACTCATTTGTGATATTCACATAAAGATGCTGACATGTTTAAACATTCATTCAAATTTTAAAATATTTATTATTTATTAATATTAATATATTTAATCAAATATATTAATAAATATTTAAAATGTTTATATTATACTATTTTTTTGAATTTTTTATATTAATTGATGGACAACTTGTAATTCATGTATGTATAACAGGTAGTGACTAACAACCCATTTAACTATAAAGCATAGACAACAAGTGATTACAATTAAGTATGGAGAACAAGTAAAGTGGCTATAATAATTAATAAGAATTAGCTTCAAAAAGTGAAAAATAAAATGTGATATCTATTTTATCTTTTCTTAAATTTTGAAATGTATTTCACTCTCCACTTCTCTCACAACAATCTTTTAAAAAAATCTACTATATAATGTTTATGAATTTGACATCAACTTAAAAAAATAAAATTGAAAATCAACTTCCGTGAAATTGGCATATATATGAGATTTGACAGGAATAGACATTGATAATGATAATGATGAATTAAAATAAATAAAAAAACAAAACAACTGGAAATGAGAGATATATGAGATTTGTAATAGACTTATTCCATCTTCTCGAGTGTGTGTTAGAAGTGGATTTCACTCTCCTGAGTTTTGAACTGTATTTCACTCTCCAGTTGTAATAGTGGTCATCCCCCTCCTATATCTCCGCTGGCCTTGATACCATTTGCATGACCCTTTCAAACATATGTAATTACGCCCCTCTATTATCACCACTTCGAAAGGATGGAAAAGCCTTACGGTCCCAAAACCAGACAAATTAGGAATCAAACAAAGGATTGATACCTAGTTGGCCTGTCCATTCACAAACGCGTTGACAAATAAACTAAATACAAATTGAAAAGGACTGTGCATATAGTCAATGAAAATATATTTTTATGCTTAAGCGTTTGGACAGCAACGGTTTGAATTTTTTGGCTCATTGAACTTTTCCACGGCTCCTTTGCTCTATCCAGACTCCATAAGTCATGCATTGCCAATAATATTTTATGCAATTTGCTCGCTGTCTCTCACATGGCTGACCTGTTATGGCTCGAATGTCTGCTTCTTCCACTATAAGAAGCCCGCGGTCGCAACGAATTCTCTGCACACATACTATTCCCCACTTTCAATTCCATTGCATTTTGTTATCTAAGTTTTCCAATCATGAAGGCTTTCGCATCCATTGCTCTAATCGTACTATTTATGATTCACACTGTGCATGGGCAGCTAAGCTCAACGTTTTATGCCAAGTCGTGCCCACAGGCGCTGTCGATAGTGAAAGCCGCTGTAGAAACCGCGGTCGACAACGAGAAACGGATGGGGGCGTCTTTACTCCGCCTTCACTTCCACGACTGCTTCGTCAATGTAAGAAATCCATTTAGATGATCGTGACTGACTCTCTCACTGTTTTTACTTAAATAATGTCATCTCCGCCCCCTTTGCTTTTTTGAACCCTCAAGATTAATTTTGGATTCGGTATTGTACAGGGCTGCGATGGATCGGTCCTGCTGGACGACAACTCCACGTTCACCGGAGAAAAGACTGCATTTCCAAATGTCAATTCTTTGAGAGGATTTGACGTAATAGACACCATCAAATCTCAACTGGAGGCGAAATGCAGTGGAGTTGTGTCGTGTGCAGATATTGTTGCCATTGCTGCTCGTGATTCAGTCGTTGAAGTATTAATTCCTCTCTTCTCTTCTCGATTTCTTTAACTCTTCGTAAATAAAATCTCTGACAATCAAATAACGCTCATGTACTGTGATTGCTATTTGCTAGCTGAATGGCCCAACATGGAAGGTTCTTCTTGGAAGGCGAGACTCCACGACTGCGAGTTTAAGCGCTGCAAACACCAACCTTCCATCGCCAGCTTCCAATCTCAGCGCACTGATCACAGCTTTTCAAAATCAAGGTCTTTCTACCACCGACCTTGTTGCACTCTCAGGTATAATTTTATTCATCCATTATTCTGCAATCTCATGTTAATAAGTTATTACATTTAACGCAGATGAATCATGTTATGAAATGTCTTCAAATTTAACAATAATTATAATTGATCCTCCCTTAATATTATTCATATTACAGGTGCTCATACAATCGGCCAAGCGCGGTGCGTATTATTCAGAAATCGCATCTACAACGAATCCAACATTGACCCTACCTTCGCTACATCTGTGAAGGCAAACTGCCCAAGCGTTGGTGGCGACAGCACCCTCTCGCCCTTAGATGTGGCCACTGCTACCAAATTTGACAAGAAGTATTACAGTGATTTGACAAGCAAAAAGGGACTTCTTCATTCCGACCAGCAACTATTTAATGGAGGTTCTACAGATTTTCAGGTTACTACCTACAGCAAAAATCAGAACACCTTCTTTAAGGACTTCGCAGCTGCCATGGTGAATATGGGTAATATCAAACCGCTCACTGGCACCAGCGGACAAATCCGCACAAACTGCAGGAAAGCTAATTAATGACTAAGATTGTATTCTACTCGGAAAATTGTATGATCCATACTTTTCGGATCATGTTTCATTTGTAACAAGTTGATTGTCATAGCAATAAACTGATATTCAATGATATTATGTTCCGAGTGTCAAGAGACATTCCACGTGGCGAGGAATGAAATGTAGAAGTAACAATGGTGTGAAAGGAAATGGATGTAGAACGAGAAAGAGGTTTGAAAATTTACGAGGAATCGTATCATAAACACTGAAGTTTAATATGCTAGTTTAATGTGATTTGAAAATTTTATATAATAGTTACTTTAAAATGTATTTAATATTCTTTTTATTTTTTAAAATTTATATAAATTTATTTAAGATTTACATTCATCACCTTTATATATTAATATTAATATTACCCAGGAAAAAATATTAATATTAATATTTTTAATTTTTTTTTAATATAATCGATTTTAATTTTGTTTTATAAATAAACATAAATTACAAATTTTATTTATATATATTGATGATGATGATTAACTAAAACACACTTGTTTATCCGACCTTAAGAGAAAAGAGATTATTTGGATTATTTACATTATTTGGATTGTTGTAAAGTATGACTCCTAGTTGTTATCTCCACCTCGATGCAATATTTAATTTCTTTAGCACCATTTATCTCCCCTACCTTAATCATTTTGTTAGTGGAACTCTACGATGATAGTGGGCATTAACCTCCACAATTATATTTTTTATTTACCGTCATTGGTGTAACTCGATACTCCTATGCCGATCTGGACATTCGAACCTTGATCACTCCGTTAGACCAAGCCTTGCTGTGTGTTTATTCCTTGGGATTATCTACCCTTAACAAACAACCCGAGGGTGACAACTCCCACATTTGTCGTTTTGAGTGTCTATGAAAGGTTTCTCTTAGAAACCACAAGTATATAAATAAGAAGGCTGTCACTCAGATGACATGTATAAGTACTTGTTTCCGTTTGTTTTATATATATATAACTTTTGTATAATAGTATTTGATATTAATGAATGAAAAATTGTTCAAGTCTTAAATGAAGCATAAGACTAGGAATGTCGGAATATGAGTAAGGTCCAAATATTCTAAAGTTGAGTAAAATTTAAATTGATATATGTCGGAACAAATTTAAATATATATGAGGGATGGTATATGAACTAGTTGAAGCTAATGCAATGATTAGATAAGACATGGTATAGTAAATATAGAATGAATATTAGTCATGTTCATACTTATAGTTAATATATAAAGAGAGATTGTCAGGTAATTTCAATGAAGTTCTGGAAGTTAGTAGTTTCTTTAAAATAAAATTTAGAAGTTTCAAAATTGTTCGGATTTTGACATATTTAGGATTGTGACAATGTGTGAAGAGAATTGTTGTATCAATATGTAATGGTATTGTATTGTTTTTATTAGCACTTGATTTGAAAACATTTATTAGAAATAAAGGGAAAATATCTAAATACTAATTTCTATTAAGGAAAATGATTTTTTTTCGTAAATTTACTATGGAGGTATGTAACATCATAAGCATTTATCACGTCTAACCTCAAAATTAAAAGCAATATGCCCTATCCTATTCTCTTTATAGAAGTGGGTCTTTCCCTTAACAAAAGCATCACTATGACTAGGTATATGATGTACAAGTATATGATAAATAACATGGGAGACCAAAGACTCCTTCAAATTTCTTTAAAATCCATTCAATGCCATCTACGCCTCAAGAGAGGCTAGTAGAAAAGAATCATCGCTTGGTTAAACTATTGGGAGATTGACGAAAAATGCCACTTTGCAATATATCAACAATATTAAAAATACTATCACATCTAATTTTAAATAGAAAATGTGGGAGACAAAAGATTTAGAGGTTAAAATAAAATTAAGATACTATAAGGAGGTCAAAAGATTAACCCTAATTTAGAAGATCAAAAGTATCTATTCTTAACTAGTTCGAAGAAGAAAATTAATATAGCCACTTAACAAACTCCCATGAGCTTCATAGTGAAACATGATGATGGGCAATTCCTAATGGTTGGAAAGGATTTTCCAGCCCTGTAAGACTATGAGTGTTTAGGATGAAAGTCATTTTCTCATAGAATGCCCTATGTACAGTCACATTATATCACAATTTCATAATCTTTGTTACAATACTAACCTCCCTAATCTTCCAACTTGTCAAAACTATGGCGACCTAGTGACACTTCTTTCTAAGCTTTTTGATCATGGGAATAAAACTTTACAACAATCTAAAGAATCTCTCTTCTCTTAAGGTCGGATAGAACAAGTGTGTCGTAGTTAATCATCATCATCATTATATGTTTGTAATTCGCCGATAGGCGCTATAATGAACAAATTCATTGTATATGGAGGGCGATCGCAACCTTTTAATTACGGATTAAGGATGGGAGGATGTGATTAAGGATCACAACATATTCTTTCGTCGAGCACATCATCCAATTATCGGGATTTAGGGTAGAGTCACAGGTTAACCAAAAGTCTTTCGCTAAGTTTAATTAAGTTACGTTTTTTTGCTAATCAGACTCTGTTGCACTAGGTTAAATCGATCAGACACGCACATTCAATGTGGTAATTAAAACGGTGCAGGCCAAGCAGATCACAGATCGTAGAACACCTGTGAATATTACATTGTCTACAGAATCGATATTACATAATCGAACTAGAACGAGGCAATGGAACCGAAATGAGGCAAAAACATCACGATCGATATTAAGCTCGATATTACAGATCAATTGCCTGAACTGTTGCGTGGGTCATCGTCCTGCACTGTTGCATGGGTCATCGTCTAGATCATCAGATCAATCAGCCCGCTTTGCAGTAGATCATCATCGCGCCACATCCCCTTTTAACATTGCTCAGTCACCCATCTTCAATGTACAGGGCCTAAGAATGGTGGTGCAGGTCCCTCCGCGCACTAATTATTATGGTGTGGGCAGTTTACAGGCACAGGCATAGACACAGGTACATCAATAGATGAATTTATGCTTTCAAAAACTCTTTTTGAATTGAAGGTCAAGTAAGTTCGTCAAATAAACAATCTTCACTATATTATTCTGCTAGTATCTATTTATCTTGTCAATTTTTAGAGACTCTTTAATAAATTCCATGATGGTTCTTCTAGCATTTTTACATTCTTTATCATAGCAGGGGTTGGTTCTTCTATTATTCTTTTTACTTGAAACTTTGATGGAGAACTTGTTAATGGAAGAAGAGAGGATTGTAGTGAAATCATGATAGAGTTATTCTATCTAGAAAGAGCATTTACAAGTTATTTTTTAAATCATTTATAAAAAGATCATCCTTATTTCCGTCAAAGATAAGATGCTTTTGTTGAGAATTATCTTCCATGGGATCTTTATGCATGAAAAAATTGAGGGTTACAACTAGAGGTCTATCATTTGATTTAGGGTCGTGCTCGAGAAGAATGTCTAGATTTATCATACTGTTATATAAATGGATATTAGAAATGGCATAAATGGAAGTCATTTTGCTAGAATTCATTCATTTAGTTAGGCCATTACAAAATATAAGATTTTGAATGCTACATATCTCAAAACTAACTCGAAGCCAAATAAATTACTACATTTTCCTCGTTAATTATAGCATTTTATGTTACTACATTATTGTGGTTAATTATCCCATTTTTTCAGAATATCCTCTTTTCCTTATTGTTTTGAATTTATTTGTATCATTATCAATCCATATAGATATTTAGTTTTTGTATATAGCTGTATAATTAGGTTTTGTAATCTAAGATTATGATTAATTTTATAGATTTCGGAGGGTACAAATAGATTGTTTTTTACCTAAACTTTTATAAAATTAAAATTTTAATCAAATTAATTAATACATTTCAAATTATTTCATTTATTTCTTTAAATTTATTAGTATAACTAAATTCTAACGAAAAACAAGTATATTTACCATTTTAATAAAATTAACTAATACATTTTAAATTATTCCTTAGAATTTATTAACATGACGAAAAAGGATTATATAGCTTTGTGTCAAGATCCCTTACCTTAGTTGGACATTTAAGTACAATAACACATGTGAGACTAGTTGAGTTAAAAAAGTAACCCAACTATAATCCTATGGATAAGAAAATAGCATATTAGTGAAAACGTATGATTAGTGTATACCATATGATTAGTGAATCTCATATTAATGCGAAGATATAATTATTATGATGTGTTTTAAGGGCATCCATGATGGGAGCATAACATTGAACTTTTTGGGCTTACATTAGTTGAATGACCTTGATTTTAAACATTATTTATTTATTTGTTTTTTAAGAGGGCTTTTTAATTTAGATGTTATTTATTTATTGGGAGGATTCTCCTTCCTCTTAATTTAGATGTTATTCCTATTTTCAAAATTAAATTTATAACATATTTTGTATGATAAACCATATTTATTACGTTAACTTTGCATTTGATGATTTTATGTTCAAATATATGATAAACATATCAATTGATTATTTGTTAACAATCCTTTTATTGGTGACATTTATTTGTTAACAATCCTTTTATTGGTGACATTCTTATAGATAGCTAGCTTTTGGATTATCTTTTTGTTGGTATTTTTATCATCAACAATATTTTTGTCCCCAACCCTCTTTTGAAAACTTAAGGTGAACAACTCCCTTTTGATACTTGGTTAAGAGTTCATTAATGATATTCCAATTGAAAGTTTGTTAAGTGGCATGGGTAGAGGGGGTAGAAGCTTACAAGGTATTGTGATAGCATCATTGTGCCTTTAGAGCTTCTATAACAAAAATTACCTGTTTTTTCAATGTGTATCAAGTTTAAAATTATGTATTTACATTATGTATAATTATATATAATAATAATTTCAATAGTAACTAAGATCATTACACCAACATGCAAACAGTAACACAACATATTAAGAAACATACTATTCTTAACTATTATAAAACTAAATTACCATTAAAAAATAAATACACAATATATAACTTTATGAGTCTATATAGAAATTGTATGATAGACATAACAAATGAGATTTTCTTTCATTTTATACGTTATATTTCATAGTACTATATAACGTTTTACACAATAATACAAACATTGTTTAATCTATTAGTTAATTTTTCTTCTATATATAATTGGAATTGGAATCATACTCTTTTGTGATATTCAATTAAATATTCAAAAATTTAAAAAATATAATCAAATATATAATTTATTTTAATTTTTTTAATAAATTTTTAAAATATTTATTTAATAATAAAAATAATAAAATTTTAATATTACATTAATAAAATGTCTAAAACATTTTAAAGCCATAATAACATAATAAAAATAAAAACAAAAAGATATTTTATAACCATTTAATCATAATAACTATAATAATTATAATATAAATAATAATAAACTTTGAAAAATATTTTAGGATTGCACCTAACCCTTATAATATAGACATGTTTAATTAGTTTTTAGAATTTTGTTCTTATTTATTTATTAATTTTAATATCAAAATTATAGTTTTTTAAAAATAATATTTAATAATGATGTGGTTATGATTTATTATGTCCTTGACATATAGTATTCAGTCGGGGACATTAATTTGGTATTGTTTTTTAATTTTTGCAGGAGCATTATGGGTTGAACATGGTAAGGGAAAAAAATTTAAAAAATAGTTTTTTTAAAATTCAAATTTTCTAATATGTGGTTGGATATGTTTAGCTGACATCCACCTCGTTCTTTGTTTCCCACCACGGGGCGGTGGGCGGAAGCAAGCCTGCTTAAATGCTTTGGACAGGTGTTTGGGTTGATGGCAGTGTCGTAGGAGAGTTGGCCTGAGTGCAAAGAGGTTTCAATGTTGAGTTCTGCGTCAATTTGAATGTCATCGACGCCACTGCGTTCGAACCTGGCTGTGTTGCAGGGAGAATTAAATGTGATTTGTAAGTGGTTAAGAGGAATTGAATGTAGCAGTACAAGCATGGCTTCGGGAGGCCGACACCTCATGGGAACTAGAGTTCAAGACAATCAAATTTGAATTTCAGTACATTTCTTTTACATTTTCTCGAGGTGTTTATTGCAGTGGTTAATTCGCAGTGGGTGTTGTTAATGCAGGTTCATTTCGAGGAGCGAGATTCGATGGGGGCGAGAGGGATTTATTCGGCCTGGGTCGTGTTGTGGCAGGTGTTGTTCTGCTGTTGTTTGATCATGGTTTGTAATGTCCCCATTCAAATAATTGCATAGTAAGACAATCCCATCAATCCTACTAGTTTCCTAGGTTGGATGGGCACATGTGGAATTGTAATAAGGAAGCTAATAAATGATGCTTAGACATTAGAAGGGTTCAATTATTTAATAAATAGGTTGAATATATAAATTCAAGATAAATTCTAGTTGGCAACTAATTTTGAATACATATGGAGGATGTGGGACCCACACTAGCTTGATTTTTCAAGGACACATGGCATCTCTCTCTTGCCAATTCGAATTCATGAGAAGGTGAACATTCTTGGGTGAGTGGGTAAGTCATACACATGGAATTGAGCATCTTAGGTCGAATTGGGATGGATTGGTAACCTCCATGGAAGAGGAAGAGTCAAATTGGAAGCTTGTGGACACTCGGGCTAGAGTCCCTAGCCCCTATGACAACAATGATGGAGCATTTATGATATCTATGACAAATTACAGATCTGACCTCTGACATCTGACCATTATGACATGTTAGCCCCAAAAATAGGCTCCAAGAGGGCACTCATGGGAGTTGGAGAAGCCAAAGAGACCCCCACTCGAATTGGTGGAAGGTGGAAGGCTAGGAAAGGTAGGACAGATGGCAAATCTTGATCCCTTACCCTAATTCAAATTGGATCGAGTCTATGGATGGATTGGGAACCTTAGAAGTCTAAGGATGTTTATAAAATACAGGGATAAACCAAGAGAAGGGCTTTTGATCATTTGAGAGAAATTGCATTTGAGAAGAGAGAGCTAGTGGATGACTAGTTTCTTGCCTTAGCTAATTTCGAGGGTGAAAGATTCCCATCCAAGTTGGTGTTTGGAGAGGCCACTCAGGTATTTCATGGAGCTTTAATGGATTTTGTATTTACAAGAATCAGCTATTGGAAGCTTGTGGTTTTATTTAGTGCAGCAATTTCTCTCAACGATTTCTAGTTTTGATGGCATATTCATACTCCTTGAGGGATTACACTTTGGGTGAGATCTTGTACTCATTGGGAGATATTCTCATGATGTATTTATGATTGTAATAAGATTAATATACTCTAGTATTCATCTTCATAAAGTATCAAGTCGAAATACCAAGTGTAAAAATGTTGATTAATGAGCAAACAATGACCATTTCCCCACTACATTGATGTATACCATTGCAATGCTGATGATTTAGAATGATTCTCTCATATATTTATGATGAATGGATATCCATTAATGAGTATTACAAGTTTTATGTTCAGCACTTAAGAATTTGAAGTCATTTTTCTCAGTTTATTTGCATTTCGAAGAGATTTGGTGCCCTTTCCCCAAGGGTCGAATTAGTGGTTTTTGCTGCTGTTGGGAAGGAGGTTAGAACAAACCTAATAATTGATTAATGGTTCATATTAGACCTTATTAATGTCCCTCAAACATCCCCTACATCTGTTATGAATTTCGAATGGGTTTGGAGGCATTTGGAGAGCCATTTGGAGAGCCATGTGTTGGGGTTTTTGGGGGTAGTGGGTTAGCCATAAATGGTATTGTGGTATATGGATTAGTTTTATAGGGGTTTCATGGGTCAAGGTAAAAGATATGTATCAGCCATGTGGTATAAATAAGTGTGTTTCATAGGTGTGCCATCTATGTGCATCCTTTAATATGTCCAATAGTTTCTTATGTAGGTTAGGTATTCATTTGATTGAGTTAGATTGGTGTGTTCCTTATGTGTGTCACTTGAGTACATTGGGTTCTTATGTGACTGAGGTGAAATGTTAGATGCATTAGGTGGTTAGGATTAACAGTTTTAGTGGGTTAGGATAAAAATGATTTGTGTGTAGTTGGTGAGTTGTGAGTGGGGCTTATGATAAAGGGATTATTAATTTAGGGGTCAAGGGTCACGTTAATAGGATAGTGTCCCATCGAACTTATGTGCATGCCCATGTTAATTTTGTTATATGAGTGTCATCACAATAAAATTTAACTTACTTACATGGGTCGCATGAGTGCATCACATGTGTGTGAAAGTCTAGATGCATAGTCTATGTGTGTTTGTCCCACTTGTTAATTTTTTATGTGGGTTAGGTGTTTATGTACATCACTTAGTTGTATTTGTTTCTTATTTTGTAGGTTAAGTGTGTTATAGTACATTCTATGGATTAGGTGCGTCACTCACATCTTTTCACATGCAATTTCATATAATTCGATTGTGGTCAAGAACATGTTGTAAATGTGCATTGTTGTGGATACAATTTAACATTGTATATGCAATTGGATCGTTGTCAAGAAAATTTTAAATGTGCATTTTTCTCAACATTATAACTGATATATCCATGCAATCATCCAAGCTATAAAATTTGGTAACATTACACATATAAGCATTATTGGCCACACATGTATGATCACACATAGGACTGAACTGTGAATATTTCAAGAGACAATCTGAAATATATAATATATCATGGAAGTCATATAATACAAAAATAAAAGGCCCTTAGTTGGCATGTCAATGTACATATATCAAAAAGGTCAATGATGTACATGTAAACAAAAGTACACCTGTCCACGATTACACATCAAAACTCTAACTTCCTCTTGTAAACAAAAGTATATATGTCCTAGACTACACATCAAAACTCTAACTTCCTCTTGTTTTTTCTAGACTGTGATGCATCTTTCCTTTGTCTATGGACGATGTGCATCTCTGGTGACTGCAAGTCAAATATCATATTTCTTGATCAGTTAACTAAAATAATATTGAATCACTAACAAACTTAAAAAATTTAAAATACGACTGAATTGATTATAAAAAAACACTCATTGAATCCATCTGAGGAATAGAGGTCTATGGTGTCCTCCTCCTAGCTGAAATCCTCTCTGCAATGGTGCTCTCCGTATAAAATATCCTATGTCAATTAGCTCAACAATTATCAACATGTATCTGTGATAAAGTACTAACCAATTTTATAATTGATGAACATGTCTCACCAAAAAAAAAGCTATGGGATGGGAGACTGAGTTTCAGCTGTAGCAAGTGGAGCCGTAGGTTGAATATGAACCTCGGTCACACGCTCTATTAGACTAGACTGGGGCTACATTCACCAAATGCAAAAATAGTTAGACATCATGCATGTGCTTACAAAATACCAATGAATCGTACATGTACAAATAGTCAAGTAGATACCTCTTCGTCGCTTGTTCCCATTGTACTTGCAACCTAAACAACAACATCAACAACCCTGTTAATGTCTGGCATGGAGGACTCTCCGGCCTGATGCTGTAAACATGCGAAAAAAGAACATTAATAAAAACAAGTTGTGGAGTGAATTGAAATCTAACCAACAACTAAAATCGAAGGCTATGTACATTGCCATGGAATCAGTAGGTCCAATTGCTCTTTTTACGGAAGAGGGTTGTCTGGTGTAGACAAGACCCTTCTCTACGTTTGGACTGCGGGGAGAGCCAAACCAAAGCGGTGGTGGATTGAGTTGCATTGATTCCTGCATTCACAGAGTGTTGTCATAGTTAGACATGGACATGAATAGATGAAACAAGATGTATTGAAAAACTAAGATGTTGTAATACTTACCTCTCCTTGGAACATATCTCCCCCATGGGAGGGATCACTACTACCAAATTCTTGCCCTCTGCAGAGATAGATAACACCTGCAAGTTTAAAGATTATAAATGTTAGCAATATATAAAGGAGTACACTAAGAAAAAAATAATTTGAACAATATTAAGTCATTAACCATGTACTTACATTCCTGAAAAACTCATAGATTCCCATTGTGGGGAATTCACTCAAATCGATGTCTCCCGCATCTTGTTGAGAATGTAGTTCCTACAACTTCAAAAATTGTAGATATTATACCATCTAATAAATTAATGAACTAACATGTATTAACAAAATGACATGTATTAAAAAAATTACATGTTGAAAATATGACCTCGGTATTGGTTGTTGCTGCCTTAGATACGACAACACCAGGTACACTATCACCCGCTGTAGAGGCATCAAGCTCCTGCAAGATTAAAAATTGTATATATTAACAATCTTTTAATGTGTAAAATATGGAAAAAATTAATTTGAACAACAAATTAATGTTTTAACTATGTCCTTACCTAACCAGAAGTCATTGTAGAGGTGCCATGTGTTGGTCCACAACCATAGCAGTTTTGACCACACACCATGCACACATGTGGCTCAATATGTGGCTCATGGGATGTTATTCTATCCCCACTAGTAGATGGTCCTCTGCCACCGGATGTTGATGGATGTACCCCACTAGAGGAAGAGGTCCCTTCCTAGTCAATAGTTGTACTGTGGGATACAATGACCTAAGCTAGCGTCATAAATACCTCCTGTGTCTGGGGAATCATCGTATGTGCGGGAGGGACATTTGGCATTTGTAGCTGGCTACGAGGTTGAGGTATCAGTCGATTGGCATATCTATTCGTAGCATTGGGATGGTTTTGGGGCATCCCCATACTAGCGCCCTGGAACCCCAACATATCGAAATAGTTAACATGTTTTCCCATCACAAAATCACCATAAAGTTTTCGAAGGAAGTATATCGATACTTCCTTATTGATGTGTGGGGGAATGTCAAATACCATATACCATCAATCCATCGAGTGGTCTCTGATTGGTGAAAAAACACACCACTCAATTGAAATATGTGCTCTAGTAGTCTTTGGAATGGCATCTGTCCCAAGCACTCTAAAAAGTGAATATATTTGATCTTTAGTTATTTTTAATTTCTTCACCTCATTGTAACTCAATCCATCGACATCTTCTTTATGTTTTCTTTCTCTGTACGATGCTATGGTGTACAATGCATCGTTTGAGTGAATGATAGTATCCACAATAACATCTAGTGATGCTGCTAATGAGTGGTGGAGTTCATCTCCACCCCTCCAAGCCATACCAATCTCTCTCAAATGAGCGATCTCTCTCAATATCTTTGCATTTTGATCCATAATAGCCACTACAATCATAAATGCAAAAAAATATCGTTAGAAAATGCACATGGTATAATGACATCTCTAAGCAATGGAAAATGTAAAACTAGTGTACAACAAATAATAACATGAACTGTTTATAATTTGAAATTTAAAATTGAACAAATTATACACTAAATAATAAACATTTAACATTTTTCCATCTTAAATTCATGTCGTATGTGTGTATTAATTTCAATTTCCAGATACATACATTAAATGTCCTAAGGGTATATGTTGATTGGAAATATTCTCTACTTTTTTTTAGGCTTGGATTATGAAGTTTCATGAAAACTGTAGGGTGTTGACTAATGCCCTTAGAGGACTAGCTCCGAGATTCTGGGTAGAGGCAAAGGCTAGAGCCTAGAGCAGGGGGCACAAAGTGTTATTGATGAATAAAATCCCAATATAGGCAAGGATTTTGATATATGTAATTATTTGTTGTGGCATGAAGTTTTTTGGACTCTATAGACCATTTAGAATCTCTGTTTATATGTAATTTGGGGCATATATGGATTTGACTTGATGTTATTTTAGTTGTATGCACTCTTTCTATATGCACATGAGAAACTTTGCATATTTGTTTATAGTGGTTTGGGATCTAGAATTCATCAGAATTAACAGTTTTCAATCTTTTAGGATTGCAAGGTTTCCACTAGATTCTATCATGTATGATAGTATGGGATTGACATATAATCAAACACATCAACCTACCTATGATTCTTGATGTTGGTAGAGCCTATTGTTGAAATCCTTTGTCTTGACCTTAGCCAAAATGGACCCTTCACTCAAGTGAAAACATTTATTAAGCATGGGAAGCTTCTCTACCCTATCTTAAAACTTGGATTATGAAGTTTCATCAAAACTATAAGGTGTTGACTAATGACCTTGGAGGATCAACTTTGACATTCTGGGAAGAGTCAAGGGCTAGAGCCTAGAGGAGGGGTAAACGGTGCTATTGCCAAATAAAATGCATACGCATTTTAGGACTATATAACACGTACGCGTTCAGTTTAACTATCCTACTTGGCCTTCAACGTTGCAGGCTTGGGACTAGGTTTGGTAAGGTCGGGATTGCTTAGGATCAATTATCTTTTATGGAAATTGAATGGGTTTATTTAATCTACCATTGAATCTAAAATGTCCCTCAACTTTGTGCACTCCCCTGCAAAAGTGTTACCCAACTTCATGTTTTCACCCAATAATATAATTTTATGGAGTATAATAATTGATTGACTATTTATGAGCATGGATGACTATGGTTTAGTATGTTTGATAATAGTTAATGATGATTTCACCATGGTTGTTTATGTTTCAAGATCATTAAAAATGGTTGTGATGTTGAAGTGTGGTTAACTAACTATGGTTGACCTTGTTTGACCATGGTTTCTTATGGTTGAGCAAGGATGTCTATAGATATCTATGGTTGGTGATGTTTAAGCATAGTTGTCAATTCTTGAATATGGGTAATTATGATTGGCTATATTTGAATAACATTCTTAACTCAATTGTGCATTTGGACCATTAAATTGGGAAGTGGTAAAGTCAATGCTTGAGTATGGTATACCATAGTCAATATTGTTGAACTCTAATAACCATGGTAACACATGGTTAACCATAGTTAAATTCTCCCCTTAAAACATTCTCCCGAGTATACCGACAAACCATAAAGTCTCCTAAATGTTTTTATAATTTTCTCAAAATAACATATCATTAACAAATCTTGTTTAATCTCCTTCCCTTTACTATGCATTAATGATAATTAATTAGTCCATAAAATAAAATTAATGCGAAAGAAAGGTAAAGGGATTACGACAAGCCAATATGAAAATTACATCTCATTTGAACGGATATTCATCATTGAAGTGAGCTTTATAAAATATGAGAAAACTCAAGCATAAAACTATCCAAAGCGAAAATCCAAATCCAAACAAACCTGAACGATAAAAGTATGTACATCAAGCAATCCAAATCAATCCAATCATAAGGGAATAATTTTTTGTCTCGAAGCAATCAAAATTAAAGAAGTGAAGAGAACAGTAATGCAATCGTCAAACATAGTCTCCTATTTCAGGATGAGACCCAAAGTCGAGACTTAGAAATCAAAGATAAAAATGGAAGAAGAGATTCAAGGTTTTTGTAATGTACCCAAAACAATCACAACGTAAAAAAAAATTCTCTTTCATGAAATCATGTAATATTTCAAGTTGAAATTTTCAACACGTTAAATGATAAATTTAATTTTCATTGCTTTAATGTTTTTTAAGTAGATGATGAGAGGGAAGCCTTGAAAAACATTTCAAATTGCAAAGTCAATCCCATCATCGACATCCGTAAGATATAATATATGGAGGTCGTCTCCTCTCTTCACAAAGTCGAATGATGTAAAAAGAAAGCTTCATTTGCCTCTGGCCAGGCGAGCCTTATGTATGATGTCATCCAATGACGCTCTTTTTCACTTGCTTCATCCAACGGCGTTCGTGAGGCTACTCGTCTAGAAGACTGCCATATTGTGTTTAATTTGTTCAACACAATTTTGTCACGAATGATCGAAAGATGCAGCCGAGGTAAGATAAGTTGATATTGACCCGTCTACTTGCGCGTTGCTGATAGCAGCTGACCAGCAGTTGATAGATATAATATAGGCTGGCGGGGATCTTAGGAATCTCTAATAAGTTATCCAACATTATATGAACAGATACAACCTTTTAGGTCCAACATTTTCCGGCTGTTTTGCAGGGGCGGCAGGATCGTAGGAAGACCAAATGATCAGTTATTCGAGTCGTAGCAATATTATCTGTGCTGTAGACAGACGTAGGCGGGCGGGGAATGAGTTATTGTTATACGAAGAGCTACAATCCTTCTCGTTTTGCTCAGTGAGCACGCAAACTATTATATGATTATAGGACAAAGTCAAAGGCAATTGAAGATAGCCTAGAGGTGGCATTGTAAAAACGTTGAAGAGAGAATAGAGGTGGAGTGTAAAAGCATTTAGCGCTGATTTCTTACTCGGAAAGTTCATAATCATAGTGTCTCTTTCGAGTGGTAATCGAATGATAAGGAATATACGCCATTACAAACTTTGTTTTTCCCATTTTAGATGAAACTGTAGCACTCAAACTCTCTGTTTTTTTATCAACAAATAAACTAATAAATTCTTTGTTTTTTCTTCATGCCTTTAGCGCCACTACAACAAATAGTAATTGTTTTCATTGTATGCACCAAGTTCAAGACTACGTATTACACTTTAACAGTTTGTTGCATGCCAATAATTGTATTTTGTTTGAATTATATTCACATCACTTAATAAATTTCACAATGCTAATTTGTTTTCCAAATTCATTTTGGAATTGTAATCATACTCATTTGTGATATTCACATAAAGATGCTGACATGTTTAAACATTCATTCAAATTTGAAAATATTTATTATTTATTAATATTAATATATTTAATCAAATGTATTAATAAATATTTAAAATGTCTATATTATACTATTTTTTGAATTTTTTATAACATTTTAAAACCATAATTAATATAAATGATAAAAACATTTTATATATGTACTCATTAATAAAGTTTATTTAAATATTTTAGAATTGCACCATTATAATATAATAATGATGATGGTGGTGGTTCCTAAATATAATTAATTAATATTATAATATAGACATAAATGTGATTAACTAATATTATAATATAGACATAAATATAATTAACTAATATTATTATAATATAAATATATTAATTAATTATTAGGATATTATAATTTTTTATTTATTAATTTTAATATTAATTAGAATTATAATACAAGGAAAAAATTTATATTTTAATGATCTGGTTATCCTCCATTAAAACTAATATTAATTTATTATATTTTTATAATTTTTGTATAATTTATTTTATGTATTAATATATTATAAATATTGTAAATAGTCTTAATGTTATAAATGAATTGAAAATGAGATTTAATATTTGTCTAAGTTGTGCATTTAAAATAAAAAAATTTTGATGTCTCTTATCTTAAAATAATTAAGATAAGGAACTTTAAGTATTTTTTATTCACTATAAAAATTCATAGGAATTTATTATTTGTTTTCTTAATTTTAATATTAAAAAATTAAGACATGAAATAATTACAATTTTCATGTTTACATTAATAGATGTTTATATCTTAGAATTTGAGGTGGACTATTATTTATGTTTTTCCTAAATTAAGGAAATATGGCACTAAGTGTACTCTAGAGATTGATT
This sequence comes from Larix kaempferi, assembly GCA_027924585.1. NCBI lineage: Eukaryota > Viridiplantae > Streptophyta > Pinopsida > Pinales > Pinaceae > Larix > Larix kaempferi. The sequence continues at coordinate 156,279 of BSBM01000147.1, forward strand.
TTATAGGTATATTTCAAAATTCAATATATATATATATATAACTTGTAATTGATGGACAATTTGTAATTCATGCATGTATAACATGTAGTGACTAACAACCCATTTAACTATAAAGCATAGACAACAAGTGATTACAATTAAGTATGGAGAACAAGTAAAGTGGCTATAATAATTAATAAGGATTAGCTCCAAAAATTGAAAAATAAAATGTAATATCTATTTTATCTTTTCTTAAATTTTGAAATGTATTTCACTCTCCACTTCTCTCACAACAATCTTTTATGAATTTGACATCAACTTTAAAAAATAAAATTGAAAATCAACTTCCGTGAAATTGGCATATATATGAGATAGGAAACAATATAAGATGTGAAGGAATAGACATTGATAATGATAATGATGAATTAAAATAAAATAAAAAACTAAACAACTGGAAATGAGAGAAATATGAGATTTGCACTAGACTTATTCCATCATTTCGCTCTCCTGAGTTTTGAACTGTATTTCACTCTCCAGTTGTAATAGTGGTCATCCCCCTCCTATATCTCCGCTGGCCTTTATACCATTTGCGTGACCCTTTCAAACATATGTAATTACGCCCCTCTATTATCACCACTTCGAAAGGATGGAAAAGCCTTACGGTCCCGAAACCAGACAAATTAGGAATCAAACAAATGATTGATACACGTTGACAAATAAACTAAATACAAACACGTTGACAAATAAACTAAATACAAATTGAAAAGGACTGTGCATATAGTCAATGAAAATATATTTTTATGCTTAAGCGTTTGGACAGCAAAGGTTTGAATTTTTTGGCGCATTGAACTTTTCCACGGCTCCTTTGCTCTATCCAGACTCCATAAGTCATGCATTGCCAATAATATTTTATGCAATTTGCTCGCTGTCTCTCACATGGCTGGCCTGTTATGGCTCGAATATCTGCTTCTTCCACTATAAGAAGCCCGCGGTCGCAACGAATTCTCTGCACACATACTATTCCCCACTTTCAATTCCATTGCATTTTGTTATCTAAGTTTTCCAATCATGAAGGCTTTCGCATGCATTGCTCTAATCGTACTATTTATGATTCACACTGTGCATGGGCAACTAAGCTCAACGTTTTATGCCAAATCGTGCCCACAGGCGCTGTCGATAGTGAAAGCCGCTGTAGAAACCGCGATCGACAACGAGAAACGGATGGGGGCGTCTTTACTCCGCCTTCACTTCCACGACTGCTTCGTCAATGTAAGAAATCCATTTAGCTGATCGTGACTGACTGTCTCACTGTTTTTACTTAAATAATGTCATCTCCGCCCCATTTGCTTTTTTTAACCCTCAAGATTAATTTTGGATTCGGTTTTGTACAGGGCTGCGATGGATCGGTCCTGCTGGACGACAACTCCACGTTCACCGGAGAAAAGACTGCATTTCCAAATGTCAATTCTTTGAGAGGATTTGACGTAATAGACACCATCAAATCTCAACTGGAGGCGAAATGCAGTGGAGTTGTGTCGTGTGCAGATATTGTTGCCATTGCTGCTCGTGATTCAGTCGTTGAAGTATTAATTCCTCTCTTCTCTTCTCGATTTCTTTAACTCTTCGTAAATAAAATCTCTGACAATCAAATAACGCTCCTGTACTGTGATTGCTATTTGCTAGCTGAATGGCCCAACATGGAAGGTTCTTCTTGGAAGGCGAGACTCCACGACTGCGAGTTTAAGCGCTGCAAACAGCAACCTTCCATCGCCAGCTTCCAATCTCAGCGCACTGATCACAGCTTTTCAAAATCAAGGTCTTTCTACCACCGACCTTGTTGCACTCTCAGGTATAATTTTATTCATCCCATTATTCTGCAATCTCATGTTAATAAGTTATTACATTTAACGCAGATGGATCATGTTATGAAATGTCTTCAAATTTAACAATAATTATAATTGATCCTCCCTTAATATTATTCATATTACAGGTGCTCATACAATCGGCCAAGCGCGGTGCGTATTATTCAGAAATCGCATCTACAACGAATCCAACATTGACCCTACCTTCGCTACATCTGTGAAGGCAAACTGCCCAAGCGTTGGTGGCGACAGCACCCTCTCGCCCTTAGATGTGGCCACTGCTACCAAATTTGACAAGAAGTATTACAGTGATTTGACAAGCAAAAAGGGACTTCTTCATTCCGACCAGCAACTATTTAATGGAGGTTCTACAGATTCTCAGGTTGCTGACTACAGCAAAAATCAGAACACCTTCTTTAAGGACTTCGCAGCTGCCATGGTGAATATGGGTAATATCAAACCGCTCACTGGCACCAGCGGACAAATCCGCACAAACTGCAGGAAAGCTAATTAATGACTAAGATTGTATTCTACTCGGAAAATTGTATGATCCATACTTTTCGGATCATGTTTCATTTGTAACAAGTTGATTGTCATAGCAATAAACTGATATTCAATGACTCGTTAAAAAAACTGATATTCAATGATATTATGTTCCGAGTGTCAAGAGACATTCCACGTGGCGAGGAATGAAATGTAGAAGTAGCAATGGTGTGAAAGGAAATGGATGTAGAACTAGAAAGAGGTTTGAAAATTTACGAGGAATCGTATCATAAACACTGAAGTTTAATATATGATAAATAACATGGGAGATCAAAGACTCCTTCAAATTGTTTTAAAATCCATTCAATAGCATCTCAAGAGAGGTTGGTAGAAAAGAATCATCCCTTGGTTAAATTATTGGGAGATTGACGAAAAATGCCACTTTACAATATATTAACAATATTAAAAATACTATCACATCTAATTTTAAAGAGAAAATGTGGGAGACAAAAGATTTAGAGGTTAAAATAAAATTAAGATACTATAAGGAGGTCAAAAGATTAACTCTAATTTAGAAGATCAAAAGTATCTATTCTTAACTAGTGCGAAGAAGAAAATTAATATAGCCACTTAACAAACTTCCATGAACTTCATAGTGAAACATGATGATGGACAATTCCTAATGGTTGGAAAGGATTTTCCAGCCCTGTAAGACTATGAGTGTTTAGGATGAAAGTCATTTTCTCATAGAATGCCCTATGTACAGTCACATTAGATCACAATTTCATAATCTTTGTTACAATACTAACCTCCCAGATCTTCCAACCTGTCAAAACTATGGCGACCTAGGGACACTTCTTTCTAAGCTTTTTGATCATAGGAATAAAACTTTACAACAATCTAAATAATCTCTCTTCTCTTAAGGTCGGATAGAACAAGTGTGTCGTAGTTAATCATCATCATCATTATATGTTTGTAATTCGCCGATAGGCGCTACAATGAACAAATTCATTGTATATGGAGGGCGATCGCAACCTTTTAATTACGGATTAAGGATGGGAGGCTGTGATTAAGGATCACAACATATTCTTTCGTCGAGCACATCATCCAATGACTGGGATTTAGGGTAGAGTCACAGGTTAACCAAAAGTCTTTCGCTAAGTTTAATTAAGTTATGGTTTTTTTGCTAATCAGAGAAATCGATCAGACGTGCACATTCAATGTGGTAATTAAAACAGTGCAGGCCGAGCAGATCACAGATCGCAGAACACCTGTGAATATTACATTGTCTACAGAATTGATATTACAGAATCGAACTAGAACGAGGCAATGGAACCAAAACGAGGCAAAAACATCACGATCGATATTAAGCTCGATATTACAGATCAATTGCCTAAACTGTTGCGTGGGTCATCGTCCTGCACTGTTGCATGGGTCATTGTCTGGATCATCAGATCAATCAGCCCGCTTTGCAGTAGATCATCATCGCGCCACATCCCCTTTTAACACTGCTCAGTCACCCATCTTCAATGTACAGGGCCTAAGAATGGTGGTGCAGGTCCCTCCGCGCACTAATTATTATGGTGTGGGAAGTTTACAGGCACAGGCATAGACACAGGTACATCAATAGATGAATTTATGTTTTCAAAAACTCTTTTTGAATTGAAGGTCAAGTAAGTTCGTCAAATAAACAATCTTCACTATATTATTTTGCTAGTATCTATTTATCTTGTCAATTTTTAGAGACTCTTTAATAAATTCCATGATGGTTCTTCTAGCATTTTTACATTCTTTATCATAGCAGGGGTTGGTTCTTCTATTATTCTTTTTACTTGAAACTTTGATGGAGAACTTGTTAATGGAAGAAGAGAGGATTGTAGTGAAATCAAGATAGAGTTATTCTATCTAGAAAGAGCATTTACAAGTTATTTTTTAAATCATTTATAAAAAGATCATTCTTATTTCCGTCAAAGATAAGATGCTTTTGTTGAGAATTATCTTCCATGGGATCTTTATGCATGAAAAAATTGAGGGTTACAACTAGAGGTCTATCATTTGATTTAGGGTCGTGCTCAAGAAGAATGTCTAGATTTATCATACTGTTATATAAATGGATATTAGAAATGGCATAAATGGAAGTCATTTTGCTAAAATTCAGTCATTTAGTTAGCCCATTACAAAATATAAGATTTCGAATTCTACATATCTCGAAACTAACTCGAAGCCAAATAAATTACTACATTTTCCTCGTTAATTATAGCATTTTATGTTAATACATTATTGTAGTTAATTATCCCATTTTTTCATAATATCCTCTTTTCATTATTGTTTTGAATTTATTTGTATCATTATCAATCCATATAGATATTTAGTTTTTGTATATAGGTGTATAATTAGGTTTTGTAATCTGTGGTTATGATTAATTTTATAAATTTAGGAGGGTACAAATAGATTGTTTTTTACCTAAACTTTTATAAAATTAAAATTTTAATCAAATTAATTAATACATTTCAAATTATTTCATTTATTTCTTTAAATTTATTAATATAACTAAATTCTAACGAAAAACAAGTATATTTACCATTTTAATAAAATTAACTAATACATTTTAAATTATTCCTTAGAATTTATTAACATGACGAAAAAGGATTATATAGCTGTGTGTCAAGATCCCTTACCCTAGTTGGACATTTAAGTACAATAACACATGTGAGACTAGTTGAGTTAAAAAAGTAACCCAACTATAATCCTATGGATAAGAAAATAGCATATTAGTGAAAACGTATGATTAGTGTATACCATATGATTAGTGAATCTCATATTAATGCGAAGATATAATTATTATGATGTGTTTTAAGGGCATCCATGATGGGAGCATAACATTGAACTTTTTGGGCTTACATTAGTTGAATGACCTTGATTTTAAACATTATTTATTTATTTGTTTTTTAAGAGGGCTTTTTAATTTAGATGTTATTTATTTATTGGGAGGATTCTCCTTCCTCTTAAATTAGATGTTATTCCTATTTTCAAAATTAAATTTATAACATATTTTGCATGATAAACCATATTTATTACGTTAACTTTGCATTTGATGATTTTATGTTCAAATATATGATAAACATATCAATTGATTATTTGTTAACAATCCTTTTATTGGTGACATTCTTATAGATAGCTAGCTTTTCGATTATCTTTTTGTTGGTATTTTTATCATCAACAATATTTTTGTCCACAACCTTTTTTTGAAAACTTAAGGTGAACAACTCCCTTCTGATACTTGGTTAAGAGTTCATTAATGATATTCCAATTGAAAGTTTGTTAAGTGGCATGGTTAGAGGGGGTAGAAGCTTACAAGGTATTGTGATAGCATCATTGTGCCTTTAAAACTTCTATAACAAAAATTACATTTTTTTTTCAATGTGTGTATAAGTTTAAAATTATGTATTGACATTATGCATAATTATATATAATAATAATTTCAAATAATAACTAAGATCATTACACCAACATGCAAACAGTAACACAACACATTAAAAAACATCCTATTCTTAACTATTATAAAACTAAATTACTATTAAAAAATAAATACACAATATATAACTTTATGAGTCTATATAGAAATTCTCTGATAAACATAGCAAATGAGATTTTCTTTCATTTTATACGTTATATTTCACATTACTATATAACGTTTTACACAATAATACAAACATTGTTTGATCTATTAGTTAATTTTTCTTCTATATATAATTGGAATCATACTCTTTTGTGATATTCAATTAAATATTCCAAAATTTAAAAAATATAATCAAATATATAATTTATTTTAATTTATTTAATATATTTTAATTTTTTTAATAAATTTTTAAAATATTTATTTAATAATAAAAATAATAAAATGTTAATATTACATTAATAAAATGTCTAAAACATTTTAGAGCCATAATAAAATAATAATAATAAAAACAAAAAGATATTTTATAACCATTTAATCATAATAACTATAATAATTATAATATAAATAATAATAAACTTTGAAAAATATTTTAGGATTGCACCTAACCCTTATAATATAGATATAACTGTGCTGTTTTGTTTAATTAGTTTTTGGAATTCTAGAATTTTGTTCTTATTTATTTATTAATTTTAATATTAAAATTATAGTTTTTTAAAAATAATATTTAATAATGATGTGGTTATGATTTATTATGTCCTCGACATATAGTATTCAGTCGGGGACATTAATTTGGTATTATTTTTGCAGGAGCATTATGGGTTGAATATGGAAAGGAAAAAAAAATTAAAAAATAGTTTTTTTAAAATTCGAATTTTCTAATATGTGGTTGGATATGTTTAGCTAACGTCCACCTCGTTCTTTGTTTCCCACCACGAGGCGGTGGGTGGAAGCAAGCCTGCTTAAATGCTTTGGACAAGTGTTTGGGTTGATGGCAGTGTCGTAGGAGAGTTGGCCTACGTGCAAAGAGTTTTCAATGTTGAGTTCTGCGTCAATTTGAATGTTGTCGACGCCACTGCGCTCGAACCTGGCTGTGTTGCAGGGAGAATTAAATGTGATTTGTAAGTGGTTAAGAGGAATTGAATGTAGTAGTACAAGCATGGCTTCGGCAGGCCGACACCTCATGGGCACTAGAGTTCAAGACAATCAAATTTGAAGTTTAGTACATTTCTTTTACATTTTCTCAAGGTATTTATTGCAGTGGTTCATTCGCAGTGGGTGTTGTTAATGCAGGTTCATTTCGAGGAGCGAGATTCGATGGGGGCGAGAGGGATTTATTTGGCCTAGGTCATGTTGTGGCAGGTGTTGTTCTACTGTTGTTTGATCATGGTCTGTAATGTCCCCATTCAAATAATTGCATAGTAAGACAATCCCATCAATCCTACTAGTTTCCTAGGTTGGATGGGCACATGTGGAATTGTAATAAGGAAGCTAATAAATGATGCTTAGACATTAGAAAGGTTCAAGTATTTAATAAATAAGTTGAATATATAAATTCAAGATAAATTCTAGGTGGCAACTGGTTTTGAAGACATATGGAGGATGTCGGACCCACACTAGCTTGATTTTTCAAGGACACATGGCATCTCTCTCTTGCCAATTCGAATTCATGAGAAGGTGAACATTCTTGGGTGAGTGGGTAAGTCATACACATGGAATTGAGCATCTTAGGTCGAATTGGGATGGATTGGTAACCTCCATGGAAGAGGAAGAGTCAAATTGGAAGCTTGTGGACACTTGGGCTAGAGTCCCTAGACCCTATGACAACAATGATGGAGCATCTATGACATCTATGACAAATTGTAGATATGACCTCTGACATCTGACCATTATTACATGTTAGCCCCAAAAACAGGCTCCAAGAGGGTGCTCATGGGAGTTGGAGAAGCCAAAGAGACCCCCACTTGAATTGGTGGAAGGTGGAAGGCTAGGAAAGGTAGGACACATGGCAAATCTTGATCGCTTACCCTAATTTGAATTGGATTGAGTCTATGGATGGATTGGGAACCTTAGAAGTCTAAGGATGTTTATAAAATATAGGGATAAACCAAGAGAAGGGCTTTTTATCAATTGAGAGAAATTGCATTTGAGAAGAGAGAGCTAGTGGATGACTAGTTTCTTGCCTTAGCCAATTTTGAGGGTGAAAGATTCCCATCCAAGTTGGTGTTTGGAGAGCCCACTCAGGTATTTCATGTAGCTTTAATGTATTTTTTATTTGCAAGCATCATCTATATGGAAGCTCATGGTTTTATTTAGTGCAGCACTTTCTCTCAACAATTTCCAATTTTGATGGCATATTCATACTCTTTGAGGGATTACGCTTTGGGTGAGATCTTGTACTCATGGGAGATATTCTCATGATGTATTTATGATTGTAATAAGATTAATATACTCTGGTATTCATCTTCAGAAAGTATCAAGTTGAAATACCAAGTGGTTGTATGTAAAAATGTTGATTAATGAGCAAACAATGACCATTTCCCCACTACATTGATGTATACCATTGTAATGCTGATGATTTAGAATGAAAGAATGATTCTCTCATATATTTATGATGAATGGATATCCATTAATGAGTATTACAAGTTTTATGTTCAGCAATTAAGAATTTGAAGTCATTTTTCTCAGTTTATTTGCATTTCGAAGAGATTTGGTGCCCTTTCCCCAAGGGTCAAATTAGTGGTTTTTGTTGCTGTTGGGAAGGAGGTTAGAACAAACCTAATAATTGATTAATGGTTCATATTAGACCTTATTAATGTCCTTCAAACATCCCCTACATCTGTTATGAATTTCGAATGGGTTTGGAGGCATTTGGAGAGCCAGTTTCAGTACCTACCTTGGGGGGATTTGATCCACAAATTGCTAGTTAAATTCCATACATTGACCAAAATATTAAACAAGTTTGTAGAAGTCTTTGGAGGGTTATAAATCATCCCTGAACCTCATATTCAAGTCCCAATATCATTCATATACCCTTACAGAATATTTGGGAGCATTTGGGTGAATTTGGAGACCTAGACATCAAAACTAGTCATAGGTCAAAATTGGGGAAAAAGTGGAAAATTGGGTATTTTAATAAAAAATTTAAAAAGGGTCATTACAAGTGGTATGAGATCATGATCTTGGTACTTGATGGTATTAACAAGAAGTAAAAAAAATAGACCACCCCCCTTAGAACTAGAAGTTGAAGGTGTTGTTGTTGAGAAAGAAACAGTAGGAGAAGAAGAGTTTTTTGTTAAAACCATGGGTAGAGAGGAGGATGAAAAATTAATACATAAGGAGGAATTTGTTGCAGCCTTAAAACCATATTTTGAATAACTTTCCATGGGTATGAAAGACAGAAGCAAACATATGATGAAAGGATTCGAATTGATGGTTTGCCAACTTGGAAGCAAAGGGATAATAGTAGGAGGCAAAAACAGTTCTCATGGTGAGGAAAAGAATCCTACGGAAGAGCATATTTTCTCAAGCACAGGAACCCATAATAGATCAAATGAATTTCAGAGCACAACAAGTTCTACTGCACCTAAATTTCTTATCCCCAAAGAAGAGATTGACATTCAAGTGGATCTTACTACAGTAGAAAACGAATGGAATGATTTGAGTGAAGATTGTAAGAGAAGTCTACCATTTAGTACATACCTTGATGTTGCACAGAAACTAAAAAAGGAGGATGACAATAGGTCTCTATTCCAAAACAAAGAATTAAATTGTGCTATTGGTAAAATGTCACTTCCTACTTTTGATGGTTCCTCTCAAAATTCTGCTAACACTTGGGTGCAAAAATTAGATGTGTATTTTCATTTGAATCCTATGGTGGAAGTGGATGCACTACAAATGGCCATTTTGCACTTGGAAGGAGATGCCAATGAATGGTGGTTTCATGGCCTGAAAACTTTGGGTCATGATCAGGTTAAAACGTATGAAAAATTTGTTGACAGGGTACTAGAGAGATTTGAACACAAAGATCCAGAATTTTCTTTCAAGGAACTAGCTCAATTAAAGCAATCTGCGACCCCTACTGAGTATATGTTGGACTTTCAAAAATTATCAGTCAAGGTGGATGATGTATCTATGGGAAGGTTGGTATTGTTGTTCACTGAAGGTTTGGCTGAACCCTTAAAAGGTTTGGTCAAATCCCACAAGCCAACTACATTAAAAGATGCAATGAGCTTGATTATGGATCTCCAAAATGTGCTTCCTAGAACGAGATTTCCTCACAAGCCTAACTTAAAATTTGAAAAGAAACCTTAGAAAAGGGATGCATATGATAAGAAACCTTGGCAAAAAGATTCATTTGAAAAGAATAAAAAAGAAGGACTAAACATGGATGAACTTTGAAAAAAGAAATTGTGCTTCACATGCTTTCGACCATGACACCAAGGCACAAATGTACTAAAGGAAAGGCTCAATACATAGAAGTATTTTCTTATAATGAGGGATATGATGGGGGCATGGATGAATATGGACATATTTCAGATCAAGAGGAGGCATATGAGACAACATTAGAAGAGGAAACACAAGAAGAAAATCAACCTTCATCGGATAAAGTAAGAATGGTAGTACTTTCAACAGTACCTCGCTATCATACTATCTAATGCAAGGGTGTGGTACTAAGAAAAAGAACTTCAGTTTTGGTAGATGGAGGATCCACCCATAACTTCATTGATGCATAGATGGTGGAGAAAATAAATATACCTATTGAACCATTCAATGGCTTCACAGTTGTCATTCCCGGTCACAACACAATGCAGTGCAAAACATGGGTTCCAAAGCTGCAAGTCACCATAGGTAACTATACTTTTGTTGATAGTTTTTATGTGGTTGATGTTGCTGATACTAATGTGGTTTTGGGAGTGCAATGGCTGTATTAAATAGGAGAGCATACAATAAATTATCAAATTCCTGAAATGAAATTCCAAGATTCAAAAGGAGTACTAAGGGTTGTGAGAGGGTAGCACACTTATCCAAATCAAGTAGTGACTTGCAATAGTATGAGATCTATATTGACGCATGGGGACATAGAATGGGATGTTGAATGCCATATTACATATCCCAAGCCAAATATAAAGGTTGTTTAACACCCAAAGGAGATAGATAGACTCTTGCAAAAATATGAAAAAGTTTTTAGAGATCTTGCACATGGTAGACCACCAGATAGGGGGGTTGAGCACAACATTGTTTTGGAGGAGGGTACTTCACCCATTCAGATACCACCTTATAGACATCATAAAAATTTCAGAGATGAGATTTAAAAATCCATCCAAGAACTCCTAGAGTTGGGACTCATTAGACTAAGCTCTAGCCCTTATGCTTCTTTAGTAGTGCTAGTGAAGAAAAAAGATGGAACATTAAGAATGTACATAGACTTTAGAGCCTTGTAAAAAAAGACTATCAAGAATAGGTATCTTATTCCTAGGATTGATGATATCATGGATGAGCTACATGGGGCCAAATACTTCTCCAAAATTGACCTTAGATCAGGATATCATCAAATTCAAATGAAAGATGAAGATGTGCAAAAGACTGTTGTTCGATGTCATTATGGCCACTTTCAATTTCTTGTCATGCCTTTTGGGTTAACTAATGCTTTAGCCACATTTCAAGCATGCATGAATATGATCTTTTGCAAGCAACTACGAAGGTTTTTTTTTTGTTTTCTTTGATGGCATTCTCATTTATAGTAAAACATGGGAAGAGCATTTGCAACAATTAGAGATTGTGTTAAAAATTTTGCAAGAAGAATCCTTATTTTCTAAGTTATCAAAATGTGAATTTGGGATGAAAGAACTAATGAATCTTGGGCACATTATTGAGAAAGAAGGAGTGAAGGTACACATGGAAAAAATCAGGGCTATCTTAGAATGGCCATCACCAAAAAATATTACCGAATTGAGAGGCTTCATTGGCATATGCACCTATTACAGAAAATTTGTGAAAGGATTCTCCAAGTTGACTTCTCCACTCATTGATTTGACTAAGAAGGATTATTTCAAGTGGGATAAAGAGGATGAAAAGGCCTTCAAAAAAATGAAAGAGGTAATGAGTAGTTGTCCCATACTTGCAGTTTCTGATTTTACTAAACCTTTTGTTGTGGAATGTGATGCTTCAGGTGGAGGAATAAGGGTTGTCCTAAAGCAAGGCCAACACCCCATAGCCTTTGAGTGCAGAAAGTTGCAGTCTCATGAAAAAATTTACTCCATGTATGACAAAGAAATGCTGGCCATTATGCATGCATTGGCCAAATTTAGACAATACTTGGTTGGAAGCAAGTTTGTGGTGAAAACTAACCACAATAGTCTAAGACACTTTCTCACCCAAAAATATCTAAATGAAAGGAAACAAAAGTGGGTAAGCAAGATTCAATATTATGATTTTGATATTGAATATGTCAAAGGAAAGAATAATATAATAGCAGATGCTTTATCTAGAAGACCTTCTTTTTCTCTCATGGACATTGCCAAGGATTGTAAAAACATGCTATTAGTTGAATATGCCAAAGACAAATTTGTTTGTGATGTGTTGGATGGAATAAAAGGGGATGATAACTATCGTATTTTGAGTGGGCTGATATATAATAAGGGCATAATTTATTTGGTTCAAGATTCAAAACTCAAGTACAAAATTTTGCAAGAAGCACATGATTCCCCACTAGCTGGCCATCCGGGGATCTTCAAAACTTATAGGAAATTGAGGCAAAGATTTTTTTGGAAGGGGATGAAGGAATATGTTCAGAAATATGTGAATGAATGTAAAGTATGTTAGTAAAACAAATCAGAACTTACAATATCTCAAAGATGGGACAATATCTCAATGGATTCATCACCAGTTTGCCCAAATCTTTGCATAAGGATTGCATATATGTGGTAGTGGATAGGTTGATAAAATTTTCTCATTTCTTTGCTGTTACATAATCTTTTAGTGCTGCACAAGTGGCTAATATTTTTTTCAAAGAAATCTTTAGATTGCATGGGCTCCCCAAGAGCATTGTCATTGATAGAGATAGTAGATTCATGGGTGCTTTTTGGAAAGAAATTTTTAGATTGGTGGGAAATCAATTAACCCCAAGTACCAACTATCATCCACAAACTGATGGAAAAACAAAGAGGGTGAATTAATGGTTGGAAGGGTACCTAAGAAACTATGTGGGAGAGCAACAAAAAGCATGGGAAAAATGGCTACACTTGGGTGAGTTTTGCTACAACACCACTTATCATATGTCAATATGGATGTCTCCTTTCAAATAATTATATGGTTATGATGCACTTACATTTGCTGAAATTATATTTGGTGATAGTAGAGCCCCAAGGATAAAGATTGGGTGGAAGAGAGCCAAGAAATTTTAAAGATTTTGAAAGACAATTTGCAGGTTGCTCACAATAAAAAAAAACAATATGTTGATAGACATAAAGAAGAAAGGACCTTCCAGGTTAATGATTTAGTATAATTGAGGTTGCAACCATATAAACAAGCATTTCTCACAAAGAATGGAGCAGAAAATCTAAAACCCAGGTACTATGGGCCATGCAAGGTAGTGAGGAAGGTTGGAGAAGTAGCGTATGAATTAGAACTTCCGGAAGGGAGTAAAATCCATAATATATTTCATGTTTCTTATCTCAAGAAGGATCTTGGTCAACAAATTATCACTTCAGAAATACTTCCTCCTTTGGATGATGAAGGGCAGCTCACACTTGTTCCGGAAAATATTTTGAAGACATGGGAAAGGAGGTTGAGGAGTAGAATTATCAAAGAATATTTAGTACAATGGAAGGACTTACCAAATGAATATTCCACATGGGAAGAGGAGAATATTTTGCAGCATCCAAATCTGAATATGATTGAGGACAAGCAAACTTGGGTGGGGAGGATTGTAATGTCCCCATTCAAATAATTGCATAGTAAGACAATCCCATCAATCCTACTAGTTTCCTAGGTTGGATGGGCACATGTGGAATTGTAATAAGGAAGCTAATAAATGATGTTTAGACATTAGAAGGGTTCAATTATTTAATAAATAGGTTGAATAAAGAAATTCAAGAGAAATTCTAGGTGGCAAGTGGTTTTGAAGACATATGGAGGATGTGGGACCCACACTAGCTTAATTTTTCAAGGACACATGGCATCTCTCTCTTGCCAATTCGAATTCATGAGAAGGTGAACATTCTTGGGTGAGATGGTAAGTCATACACATGGCATTGAGCATCTTAGGTTGAATTGGGATGGATTGGTAACCTCCATGGAAGAGGAAGAGTCAAATTGGAAGCTTGTGGACACTTGGGCTAGATTCCCTAGCCCCTATGACAACAATGATGGAGCATCTATGACATCTAGATGACAAATTGCAAATATGACCTCTAACATCTGACCATTATGACATGTCAGACCAAAAAATAGGCTCCAAGAGGGCGCTCATGGGAGTTGGAGAAGCCAAAGACACCTCAACTCGAATTGGTGGAAGGTGGAAGGCTAGGAAAGCTAGGACACATGGCAAATCTTGAGCCCTTACCCTAATTCAAATTGGATTGAGTCTATGGATGGATTGGGAACCTTAGAAGGCTAAGGATGTTTATAAAATACAGGGATAAACCAAGAGAAGGGATTTTGATCATTTGAGAAAAGTTGCATTTGTGAGGAGAGAGCTAGTGGATGACTAGTTTCTTGCCTTAGCCAATTTCGAGGGTGAAAGATTCCCATCCAAGTTGGTGTTTGGAGAGGCCACTCAGGTATTTAATGGATTTTTTATTTGCATTTATCAGCTACAGGGAAGCTCGTGGTTTTTTTTAGTGCAACACTTTCTCTCAACCATTTCTAGTTTTGATGGCATATTCATACTCCTTAAGGGATTGCACTTTGGGTGAGATCTTGTACTCATTGGGAGATATTATCATGATGTATTTATGATTGGAGTAAGATTAAAATAATATTTTATTCATATTCATAAAGTATCAGGTCGAAATATGAAGTGTTTGTATGTAAAAATGTTGATTAATGAGCAAACAATGACCATTTCCCCACTACATTGATGTATACCATTGTAATGCTAATGATTTCGAATGAAAGAATGTTTCTTAGATATATTTATGATGAATGGACATCCATTAATGAGTATTACAAGTTTCATGTTCATCACTTAAGCATTTGAAGTCACTTTACTCAGTTTATTTGCAGTTCGAAGAGATTTGGTGCCCTTTCCCCAAGGGTCGAATTAGTGGTTTTTCTGCTATTGGGGAGGAGGTTAAAAAAGAACTAATAATTGATTAATGGTGCATATGAGACCTTATTAATGTCCCTTAGACATCCCCTACCTCTGTTCTCAATTTTGAATGGGTTTGGAGGCATTTGGAGAGCCATTTTCAATACCTACCTTGGGGGGATTTGATCCACAAATTGCTAGTTAAATTCCATACATTGACCAAAATATTAAACAAGTTTGCGGAAGTCTTTGGAGGGTCATAAATCATCCTTGGGCCTCATATTCAAGTCCCAATATTAGTCATATACCCTTACAGAAGATTTGGGAGCATTTGGGTTAATTTGGAGACCTAGACATTAAAACTAGTCATAGGTCGAAATTGGGGAAAAAGTAGAAAATTGGGAATTTTAATAAATTTTTTAAAAAGGGTCATTACATGGTCTCTCTCAATTTGTTCTAGTGGTTGTGTTTTAGCGGTCATGGTTTGTCTTCTTCCTCCTGTTCGAGGTTGGAGTCTACGCGAAACAAAGTTCATGTATTGTTTTCTGTTGATGGTTCTCTTTTTTCTCCCTTGGTGGTTGCATTGATTCTTCGAACTGTCTACGACGACTGCTGCAGAGCGAGGTTGGAAATTTTCTCTAGTTTGTTTGTTTTTCTTCGGTTGCTACTTTTCCAGGTATTTTCTTTCCCTGGTTCTTTGCAACTGTTATTTATTTGTAATTGTTTGAAATTGCATTTAACTATTATTTTATTGGTCACATAGAGGTTGCATACATGTGACGTTGGCCTATGTTTTTATGCCCCTAGACCTGATGACAAGGTTGCATCAGCATCCTTAGTGGTGTTTGGTAGGTTTTGTATGGTGTATGCAGGTGGTATTAATGGAGATGAACTGTGGTTGTAATGTCAAGTCTCAACTATAATTGACAATTACCGCCTTCGATAACTGGTAGTATAGCAGTTTCATCACTTCACGACTCCAATTCCATAGCTATCACTGTAAGCTTTAGTTTCAATTTTGGGCTCTTTTTTATTATTGATTCCATAATCTTCTGAGGCTTCTTTTCATTGTTTTTTTTATTCGATCGTGAGACATCATTCCCATGCCCCCTCGCCCCCTAATAAAATGAAGAGAAAAGCAACAAATTCTTAGAGACCAAATCATTTCACTCACCCAGAGGTTGTGTGGGTGGTTTTGAATTCTAATTTTGAATGGGAAGTAGCGATGGCGGTATAGAATATGGAATATTTGCATCTATGCAAAACCTTGCAAGCACTGGAGCGCCATTCTTCTTCTTCTTTGAAGCTAATTCCGAGGGACAAGAACTTGAATTCCTAGTTTTTGCTTGCGGTAGTGGAAGCATATGAGCTGGTGGAGGTGAGCCAGAAGGGTGAGGGATGGTTGAATGTGCCAGAGGGGTGGCCAAATCCTGAAGACACAAGTTTTTGGAAGCTTCATAGGAGGAACCATGCCAAGGACTACTGGAAAGACAGGTACCTTCTCTTGACCAAGCACCTACATAAATGAAGGAGTAAGGTCTATTTTTTCCTCTCTTTTTAACTTATTTACAAGTATTTAGCTATTAACAACGTGCATCAAAACAAGAACTTGAATTCCTTTTTTTTCACTTGTGGCAATGGAAGCATATGAGTCGGTGGAGGTGAGCTAGAAGAGCGAGGGGTGGCCATATGCATTGGAGGGGTATCCAAATACCATAGACAAATGGTTTTGTAAGGTTCACAGGAGGAAGCATGCCAAGGGATACTGGAAAGACAAGTACCCGCTCTTTCCCAAGCGCTTACAAAAAGGAAGGAGTAAGGTCTATTTTTTGATTAAGAAGAGCATCAAGGAGTTTATTAAGAGTGAGCTCCTTGGGACCAATGTCAGCAGTTTCTTCGGCTCCTTTCAGTGGAAGGTTCCATATGACATTGCTACTCCTACTTCTCCTTAAGGTAACACACACATTGTTTCCCTACGTTATTGTCACAATTTTATTAAGTCCTGAAATATGGCCTGCTCTTATGCCGCACTTCATTAGCATAAATTTCGTTAGCGTATTGCTTTTTCAGAATGGCTAACTATAGTGTTGTATTTTTCATGTTTTAGATACAAATTGATTGCAGTATGTTAGAATGGTATGAAATTAGGGTTTTATCTTGGGTTTAGCCTTACATCTCGAAGGGATTTGAGTGCACCCATGACTTATGAAATCATAAGAAAAATGCTACACAATGCTTCCAAATATTGTTCTTGGAAAAAACCTTTTTGTTGCTACAGGGATTCATTTTATTTCTAGGTCCAATAGAATCCATGAGTTTGTCTCTGAATTGTCATTCTGTCAAGATTTTCAAGTCAATATTTTTAGGTGAAGAATATTTGTGGCTGTGCAGGTATGTGAAGAATCTGTTTGCATCTGTTCCATAGGTTTTATCCTTTGTGTTTTTTTCCTATTTGGTGATGCTAGTATTTTTCTTTTTATTTATAGAATTATTTCATCTACATTCTATACTATACAATTATGTTTACAGTTAAATGTTTATTTAAAAATCTTGTAAGAGATTGTCTGCTAATATTGTTAGTATGTTTACATTGTCTTCAGACTCTCAGACATAAATATATTTCCATAATATCAGCTGGAAATTAGATGCTACTATTCTTATTGTAGTTCCCCCTTTCCTGGCCTGCTCCATTCCTGTGTCATCATACTAATTCTAGCTTTGGGTAGAAAAAAATAGCTTCTTTCTGACATATCTAGCCTATTGTAGCAGAGACACATTGCCATATTTTTCCTCTGCTGCCAGTTCATCAACCTTAAATCCTAAGATCCACTGTTGTAATTTTAGCTTCTCATTGGTATTTTGACCAATACATTCTTTCTTCTAACATTGCCTTCTCTATCTTCAGCATCGATATTACATGCTACTACAAAGTGCACAACCATTATGCATTTAAATTTTACCTCCATTCTACTATGGTATTACGTTGTTTTTTATTTAGTTTTTTCCTCCTCTAAGGAGAATAGGCCCTCGACACTCCTAACCTTGATACTATCATTTGTTTTATTTTTGAGTTCCATTGAATTGCTTTTCTTTCATTATCGACATAAATAAAACCTTTCTTTTTATTCTTTCTAGGCTCCTTTTGGCTTTTCTTCTATCCCATGAAACCTTGCCACATCAGGCCTACGAAACTATGAAAGTAACTACAAATTCGAAGCTTAACTAAAACCTTGTTTAAGTTGCTACATCGATTTTAAGTTTCATTGTCATTATTGCATCAAACCTGGAAAATGGATAGGAAACTAAAACCCAAAACATGTCCCGAAGAATATGGGAGCTTTGGAAGTCCAAATTATATTCAAAATCTTGGATAGAGTTAATAGGAGACATCATTTCTCTAATGCTATAAAAGCAATTGCTCGAAGTCCAAATGATCATCTCAAGAGATCGACAAGCAAGTCTTCTATAGTTGCAGCGATCAGGAAGATGGAAGTCGATTTACTAGATCTTATGGGCATTCCATGTCCAGAAATATAACAACATAATGATTCTCAAATACATAGAAATATAGTAGAATAATATTTTCCCGAGATCATCATGCATATTTAACAATGTTGTTTCACTTCATACCACAATGCTCCTTTATTGTTTCTATTATGCATAACAACCTTTCGACACACTTGTCTTTGTGTTTCATTTTTTTAACATAGGTCAATTACCCCTATTTTTTGTTGCAGTCCCATTTTCCTTACTTATATGCCTACAAACACGACTTTCGTTATAAACTAGACCAAAAATATAAATTCTGGAAACATGTAATAAAAAGAACTAATATGGCTTCTTTCTTATGTTTAACAATAAAAAAAGCTTCCTCATACTAGCTGCAACACCTCAACAAGCAAAAACAATTATTGCCTTGAAACTTTGTGATGGATTCCATGCGAAACTAAATTCCAAAATTTCATATTGGATTTTATGCCTTTATAAACACTACAATAATTTCACTTGTTTCATTGAGCTATGTTCTTGCAACCAAAAATATCTTTAAAAAAAAATACTCTATTTTGAAGATCGAAACTAAATTCCAACATTTCAGAAATTGGCTTGTATGCCTTTATAAACATTACAATAATTTCACTTGTTTCATGGAGCTATGTTCTTGCAACTAAAAATACCTTTTTTTTTAAACTACTCTATTATGTATTCACAATGACCGCATTATTGTCATCTTGCGATTTTGCATTGACTGGAATCTACATGAAATGTGCAACTGCCGCTCTTCTTAACAACTACTCATATAGCAGTAAATCCATTGTTGATTTCTACTTTATCTATATTTATCAGTTTAGCCACACCCATACCAATTGACTATGTTTTTTGCATGTCTGCATAGGAAATATTTCTCCGGCCAAAGCAATTTAACGTAGGAAATGGGTATGTTCACAGTGAACTCCCCTTTCATGTATTTAAAGCAATACATGTATTGGTCAATGCTTTAAGTTACTCCACAATATGTGTCAATGCATAAGTGCAATTGCATTTGGAAATTGCCAATTACATAGACTAAATGCTTTATACTTTTATGTTAGTGATGAAATTGGTATCAGACTTTCAAATACTCTGCACCATTTTTTATTTAATATCAATTTTGATAGTTTTTTTTTGGCCCATTACATTTTCTTGTATGCATTTAGCTCAATTTCATTATATCAATTACATGAATGTCTGTGTATGTGAATAATACTATTCAATGCTTTCTTCAATATCAACAAATTGAGTTAATGCATATAGTTGAATACATCACGCAAATTGCAAAATGATCCTTCTCTGATTTCATATTAAGCTTTATGGCAATTTCTTCCAATATAGTCTATTTTACTTCATTGGCTTCACTTGCATCCATGTAAGGTTGTTCCATTTGCCTCACACTATTGACACAAAACTATATTGCATATGACACTTTTTTATCTCACTAAACTTCAACAATGCCACTTCTATGCATACAACTTAATTCTAGGATAAATGAAAATTGCCTCTAAATGCTTTCTTACAAAATGCCCTGACTAGCTAAGTGCTATTTTTTATTGCAAGATCTCTCTCCACCCTACACCATCACTCCTAGCTATTTGCAAGGTCAGGGACATTGCCACCTCGTGGCTCTTGTTAAAATTAATATTAATTTATTCGATTTTTATAATGATTATTTTAAAGCTTATTTATTTCGATGTATTAATATTGTAGATAGTAATAATGTAATAAATAAATCAAAAGTGAAATTACAAATTTTATTAAAAAAAATCTTAAAAATGTTTTAAGCATTATAATAATAATAAAAAAATTCAATTTTTTTTCTTGACCTTCATAAAACAAATGAAAAAATAATTTTAATAAAATAATATACATATTCCACCTTCTCCTTAAATTGTAATATTCAAAAATTGAGAAGTGAAATAGTATACCTAATCCATCTTCTTTTAAGCTTTGAAGTGTATTTTACTCTCCATTTTCTCACAATAACTTGTAAAAAATGTTTATTATGTAATGCTTATACTTATAAATTTACTCAATCTTCATCTACTTCTCTATAAAAGTATTATATTTTTAAACATTAATGAAGTATTTTATTCTTAAACATTAAATCATTAAATTAATATGTACTTTATAAAAAAAAAATCGTATCAAATTATCAATGAGTTAGTTAACTATTGAAGAGTTGTCGTTCTCTCCACCCATGTCAAATCCACACTAAGACAGGGGCAGTTTATCATTATTAATAATTAACAAGACAGAGGCATGTTATAAAGACGGGGCATTATAATTAACGTCTCCAACGTTGAGTCTAAAAGATGGAAAAGCCTTACGGTCCCCATAATAGACAAATTAGGAAAAACAAAGGATTTATACCTAGTTGGCCTATCCAATCACAAACATGTATAAGCTAAATAGCAATTAAAAAGAACTACGCATATAGTCAATGAAAATATATTTTTATGCTTACGCGGTTGGGCAGCAAAGGTTTCAATGTTTTGGTGCGTTGAACATTTCCATGGCTCCTTTTCTCTATACAAACCTCATAATTCATGCATTGCCAGTAATATTTTATGCAATTTGCTCATTGTCTCTCTAATGGCTGGCCTGTTATGACTCGACGCCTGAATCGAATATTTGCTCCTTCCACTATAAGAATCCCGTAGTTGCAACAAATTCTCTCCACACACTATTCCTCACGTTCAATTCCATTGTATTTTGTTTAGCTAAGATTTCCAATCATGAAGACTCTTGCTGTATGTATTGCTCTAATCGTACTATTTATCATTCATACTACGCATGGGAAGCTAAGCTCAACGTTTTACACCAAATTGTGTCCACAAGTGCTCTCGATAGTGAAAGCCGCAGTATAGACAACGGTCCGCAATGGATGGGGGAGTCTTTACTCCGCCTTCACTTCCACGACTGCTTCATCAATGTAAGAAAGTACATGTAGAAATCCATTTAGCTGATTGTGATTGACTCTCTCACTGCTTTTACTTAGATTAATTTTGGACTGGCTTTTGTACAGGGCTGCGATGGATCGGTCCTGCTGGATGACAACTCCACGTTCACCGGAGAAAAGAATGCTTTTCCAAATGTCAATTCTTTGAGAGGATTTGACATAATAGACACCATCAAATCTCAACTGGAGGTGAATTGCAGTGGAGTTGTGTCGTGTGCAGATATTGTTACCATTGCTGCTCGTGATTCAGTCGTTGAAGTATTAGATCCTTTAGGGGAGGGATGCCAGTAGTTGGACACCCCACCTGGATCCCCCCCCCATGCCACGTGTATTAGTCTAATTGTCTTTTTTTTTTGTTGACGAGGCAATGCCACCTGTCTAGTAGGTGGGCGCTTTTACGCCGCACGTGTCATGTGCCTTTTCACGGTCCCATGGAACCTTTTCCCGCGAAAGGTATTACCCTCCGTTACTTTTTGTTCAGGCCCGGAGTGTGGGCGTTTTGCTGCCCCGTTTGTTGACCATCTCGACCTCCGCTGTTGTGGCTCCCTTCGCCCGTCTCTATTCACTTGGCGCTCGACTTTGGTGATATCCTGCACACCTTTGTTACCACTTCATCCTGGTTGTTCCTTCAGACATGGTGGCATTCCGCTCGATGGTGCACGTCATTGTGTTCAGTTGTGGTGGCGACTTGGAGTATCCCCGTTTCAGTGGTGGAGATGTCGGGTTCTGCCTCTCGTGGTTTCGGTGGTGGCGATGGTGGCTTTCTGTCCCTGGTCCAGTGGCTATGGTGGCTTCGCTCCTCGGTCGGTAGCTGCGCTCGGTTTCTTGCGTTCGGATTCTTCGTCCTGTGGCTTGCTCGCTTCGTCCGGTGGCTCGCTAGTAGGTTTCCTACCAGCCATCCCTGCAAACGTGTTTTTCAACACTCCCAATTTGCTGGGGATTCTATGGACCTTCTGTGCTGCATTTCAAGGTTTAACATTGCTTTAGTTTGTTGTTGTTGTTGGAAAATTTAGTTTAATATGGAAAATTTAGTTTGTTGTTGGTTTAATTTGGAAAATTAAGTTTGTTGTTGGTTTTTGTTGCAATCCCTGCATTCAGGTTCTGGTTTAAGTATTTAGTTTGTTGTTGGTTTACGTTACAACCCTGCCGTATGGTAGGGTTTATGAATTTTGTTTGTTGGTGGTTTACGTGGCAATCCCTGCTGCAGGGTTAGGGTTTATGAATGATGTTTGTTGTTGGTTTACGTTGCAATCCCTGTCGTAGGGTTAGGGTTTATGAATTATGTTTGCTGTTGGTTTACGTTGCAATCCCTGCCGCAGGGTTAGGGTATAAGAATTATGTTTGTTGTTGGTTTACGTTGCAATCCCTGTTGTAGGGTTAGGGTCTATGAATTATGTTTTTTGTTGGTTTATGTTGCAATCCCTGCCATAGGGTTAGGGTATATGAATCTAGTTTGTTGTTGGTTTACGTTGCAATCCCTCTCGCAGGGTTAGGGTGTATGAATTATGTTTTTTGTTGGTTTATGTTGCAATCCCTGCCACAGGGTTAGGGTCTATGAATTATGTTTTTTGTTGGTTTATGTTGCAATCCCTGCCGCAGGGTTAGGGTATATGAATCTAGTTTGTTGTTGGTTTATGAATTTGGTTTTTGTTGCATGGGATGGATGTGTATTCTTGGAACTGCATGGGCCTGATGTTAATAGTTAATATTTAAAACTGCATCATATAGCAGTGACTTATGCCATTGTCTCATCTTATTGGGAGAATACACATAATTAATTTTTTTATATCAGCAACTACGCCAAAGCAATGGAGTTATCAGTCGAGGACTGGGATTGGCTTTTACTTTAATTTACAATTGGAAACACAATTGGCATATGATGCAGTTTTATAGGTATATGGGCTTCAATTTACAAGTATATGATGCAGTTTTTGCTTCTAACTATTAACATCAAGTGCACTTCACTTGCATTATGGGCCAATTTATGGTGTGAAATTTTTTTGTAGGCCATTGATTTTCTTCTGCACCTATTTCATATGCAAAATCTATTGTGATGGGTGCTATCATTTTTTCCTGCTGATTTGGTTGTAGGTATTTTGTTCAATTTGTTGTTGGGTAGACCATAGCATGCATTTATATACACGTGGTTTTATTAAACAATGAATTTGGATCGATTACTGTTGTTTGTTGCTCTAGTCTTCAAAAGGATATCGATTTTGTTCTTGGTTCCTTATAAAGTATCATGTCTTCTTTGAATATTACAGAGAAGGGTTGCAGACTATAATTTGATATTTGATATTTATTTTGGTTGAAGGGCTACAGACTATAATTTGACATTTGATATTTATTTTGGTTGAAAGGCTGCAGACTATAATTCATAGGTAAACTAAACTGCAGCTATATTTGATTAGTATGATACTCATTCATTAAAGATTCATTAAGGATTCATTAAGGATCTAGACCTAACCCTACTACAGGGATTGCAACATAAACCAACAACAAACTAAATTCATAAACCCTAAAAAACACACACTATACCTGATTTAGGCCTTTTACGTTGATTAGTATGATACTCATTATTTTGTTATGAGAGGAGGGATTATGACCTTATTTGTTTTCAAATCATTTTGTTTATCATAGTATTTGTTATTTGAGAATTTTATAACTATTGTTTCTAAGAGGGCCAATGTATTATATCCTTTATCTTCTATGATAGCATGGACAATAAATTTTATGAATTTCTTCGTATGATAGAAATTACATTGTTTTGCGAGAAAATTCAGCATGTGAATGTCTTTTAATGATTAATACTGCATCCCTTAACCTGCTGGACTTACTAAGATTAATGTAGAGGGTGTAACTTGTTAAAAGTAGATTTAGTATTCTGTTAAAAGTAGATTAACCTGCTTACAGTCCATGCTTAAGGATCTAGACCATGCCACATACATCACAGAAGGAAGGAAACATGGGGTTCTCAAGAGTTGTACATTAAAAAAAACACACTTAAAGATTCATTAAGGATCTAGACCTAACCCTGCTACAGGGATTGCAACGTAAACCAACAACAAACATGATGAAATTGTATATTAAACCCCTGATTACAATGTCGCAAACATTAGGGAATGCTATGACCTAGGATTGTATCCAAAATGGCCATGTTACAGACATTAGAGCCAGTGATTACAAAAAATCCACATTGCAATGTGGTCACAACAAAAATGTTGGCACCCCATATGACACTCCTATGAAGGATGTCCTCCAAGATCTTCACTGCCCAATGTTGTTGAGTTTCCTACTTGAGCCAAGTTGGTTGGCCTACCTAACAATGGTTGGTTAGGTTGTGGCTGATTGCCTCCTATGATATCCAATTCACCTCTTGAAGCCATGGAGGAATTGAGTAGCCATAGTGCACACTTGTGCTACTAACCCCTCCAGTAGGTTGAGCCCCCCTATAATCATACACACGGTTGACACCTGCAATGGTAGGAGGGAATAAAGTGGGCATGTGCACTTGTTGATAGAGGGGGTCTTGGATGTTTAGGAGGTCTTGGAAACATGGAGTATTATCTGGAATATGTTCCAATGTGTTTGGAATTTCTCATGGATGGGTGAGGGAGTGGTCCCTTTATGTAATTGTGGACAAGTTTAACAATGGAAGAGGATCACCATCCCTTCCTTTTCTTGAATTTTTCATCATGATTCTTATGTCCAAGAGCACAACTTGGACATACTCCATTAGGATATTTTGTAAGTTTTAAACCTATGTAGAGAAGCAAAGAATACGAATTATTTTAAGAAAAATAGAGATTACACCACAACATTCACACATAATACACAAAGATTTAACCTGGAAACCCTTAACTGGGAAAACTGGGAAAAATTCGATCCATGCATATTATTTTCTCATCATGATTATTAACCACTCACAATATAAATATATCTATTTCACAACATCCAAAACCCTAATCCATTAAACTTGATTAGAAATAGACCCCAATACCTTAACCGAGATTAAATTCCACATTTTTAGAAAACACCCAAAAATAGGATGAAAATAGCCCCAATTGTTTTTAGCTTGCTTCACGAAAGGGGGAGGGCATCAGAATTCCACCCCCTTATAACCCCCATGAGCCAACACCATGTCTAGTTCCCAACTCATACATCATATCATCAATATCGTTAGGTGTGTTGTCGTCAGATGCACCCCCCCTTCACACACACACATGTAAAGAATATAACACATACCCAACTTTCTCTCACTTGTTTTTTTCTTTGCATACAATGAGTCATGTACTCATAGGGTCACAGGTTCAAGGCATAAATACCCATAAATTATCTACACCAAGAGAACTTCTCAGTATTGACAGACTTTGTTAATGAGTTTGGAACATTCTTCAACGTGCCAACCTTTTCCAGCAACACCTTTTTGTCTTCAACCATATCTCGCACAAAGTGATATTGTACATCAATATGCTTTTTCTTAGCATGATAAGCAGGGTTATTTGCAAGGAAGATTTCACTTTAGATATCACAATCTAACCTTATAGCTTTATGTACAAACCCAACAACGGAAAAAAATCTCTTCAACGATTCAACTTCTTTGTTTGCATGATTAGATTCCATGTATTCATATTCTATAGTTGAGACTACAACTAAAGACTATCTCGTTCTCAACCAACTAATAGCTCCTCCAAATAGGGTAAACACATACCCACTTGTAGATCTTCTATGATCAATATCTCCAACCCAGTTTGCATTAACAAATCCATGGAAATCTATTTCTTTGTCTGGTCCAAGCCTTCCTTGGTATCATATTACATAATTTGTCATGCCATGAAAATATATGAAGACCCTCTTTATAGTTGTCCAATGTTATTTCCTTTGTTTTAACATATATCTACTCAAAACTCCCACTGCATGAGCAATGCCAAGTCTAGTACATACCATTGCATACATCAGACTACCAACCACACTAGCATATGGAACTCATGACCTATCTTCTTCCTCTTCCTATGTCTAGGGACACTGATCTATAAATAATTTTACACCTATAGGAATAGGGACCTTGACTAGCTTCGTTTCCTACATGTTAAATCTCTGTAATATCATCTCAACATATTTTCTTTGATTCAACCTGATTTTCCTTTTTTACAATCCCTTCTAATCTCCATTCCCAGTATGAATTTTGCAGCACAGATATCCTTCATGTATAATTTGGAGGATAGATAAGACTTCACCTCCTTTATGACATCTTTGTTGTTTCCAATCAACAACATGTCATCAGTTACATGCATTACTATGTTAGTGAAGTGATCACAAACCTATCTGGAGTATACACAGTGATCAACCTTGCTTCTTACAAACCCCAATCCAAGTATGTATGTGTCAAAATTTTCATACCACGCCCTTGGATATTTCTTTAGACCATATAGGGACTTCTTTAGTTTACATACTAGCTCTTTCCTTCCCTTTACTGTAAACCCTTCTGGTTGTTTCATGTAGATTTCTTCTTCAAGATCCCCATGTAAGAATGTTGTCTTCACATCCATGTTCTCTACTTCAAGATCAAAAGCAACAACATTATCAAGAAAGAATCTAATAGAAGTTAATTTTGTAACTGGAGAAAATATTTCACCAAAATCAATTCCCTCTAACTGAGAATATCCCTTTGCTACCTGTTACGGAGAAAAACTTCCTATGGATTGGGGTAGACCACAACAGACATATGACTTCCAGAAATCAACTCAATTCCAAAACATATGCTATATGAATGTAAATGCTAAGAAGTGGAATAAAATACCAACCTCAATCCAGATGTTTGATGAATATCCTCGTTGATCTTTTGAATCAACACACTTGGACCTATAGCTTAGTCTCAACAATAAACACAAGCAAGTGCATATGATATATGAAAGATGTTAGCATAAACAATAGCATGACCCATGATATATATAAGTAAATGTACCCAATGATGATAAACAACCATTCACAATATCAATTGGACGAGAAAATGAGTATTTCTATTAATATGAACAAGAAGTACAGGATACAACTTCATGTCGGCAACTCATCTGAACCAAGAACTAGGTCCCTCCATTTGTGCCTCCACCACTTCAATCCCCCATGAAATTGAAAACTCAAGAGTAAATGAGCAAATCCCTCACAAGATATGGAAGAGTTTGGTAGGTGAACATAAAAGGTTCACAACAACAAGGATCAATGGATATAGAATCAAGCTATGGCAAAATTCCAATAGAGTTTTGATGCTCTTCTCCTTCTTCCTCCCTCCTTCCATGCATAATGGCTCAATATATAACCTTCCAAAGGAAAGTGAAAGGTCGGATCGATTTGTTTCGAGATACATGGAGGGAAAAAGGTCACAATGGCCGGCCTTTTGGAGTGAAAAAAGGAGATTTTACTCTCTTTTCCCAATTAACTCGATGTATGTGGGCTATAATGGTGCAGCCTGCGTATGTGCAAGTTTCATTGAAGCAGATCGCGTATAAGAGTAAAAATAGGGCAAAAAGGGTCTTTGGAGGACCAAAATTGGTTCTGAGTCAATCAATGAATAATGGAGGCCAATGAGTGCTAATGCTCACTAGGTGGAAAAATATGGTGTAACACTACAAAGCGGGCTTTGTACTTCTCCACTTTACCTTCTTCATTCAACTTCTTTTTAAACAACCATTTGCTACCAAAGTTTTCTTCCAAATATTGAATTATATCTAAAGATTTATTTTTGTCCAAGTCATATATTTCTTCAACCATGGCCTTCTTCCATAGATCGCTATCCTCTGAATCAACAACTTCCTTCACAGTTCTACGATCATCATCAATAATAGATAAAGAAAAAATAGACTGAAAATCAGGAGGGGAATATCTTTCTAGTTTCCTTATTTCTCGAGATGATCTCCTCAAAACTGGGGTATGAGGTTCTTCTTCTTCTGATTCAACTTCTTTCGTTGAGTTAGATTCTTCATTTTCTAACTCAAACTATATTTTATCTAGTTCCTCTTCCATTGGAGTCACTTTCTATCTGGGAACTTCTTTGACCTCTCTAAATACAACATCTCAACTATAAAAAATATTCTTAGTTACAGGATTCCAAATATTAAAACTTTTCATACCATATTTATAACCGATAAAGATACATTTTTAATCTTTATTATCCAACTTACTCCTTTTCTCCTTTGGAACATGTACACAAGCATCACAGCCAAAAACTTTCAGATGTTTAATAGAGGGTTTCTTACACACATTTTCCATTTCCACACAGATTCTATACACCTGCAACATCTATATTTTAGGTAGATATCAAGTTTTTCTCGCTAGAGCTAGAATGTCTAGTGCTCCAGGGAGAGTTCTAATCCTTCCACCATGGAGCTTCAACTTAACTCTTCCATGTCTAATGATATTGGCTAGTGAATAATCTCCCAAGAATACATCTCCTCCATTGTACTTTTCATATTCACAAAACCACTCCCTATGAGGGGTCATATTACATGATGCACCTGAGTCAATCATCCATACATAACGATATGTGGAAGGGGTATCCTCAAATCCATTTGCTTTCTCAATATTATTAGATATACAATCATTTTATAGTTCCCAATTTTACTGCATTTCCAATGAATTTTCCTAGGTATTTAAATCTCCCACTAGATCCCTTATTTTTGTTTCTCTCTTTTGGGTGACCTCTCACAGATAAGGAATCCATTCTATGATTATCCATGGATTTATGCCTCATCTATTCTGACAATAGGGATGCTACTACTTCAACAAAATTTAAGGTTTCTTGACTAACACTACCTATTGCTACAATTCTAGGTTATCCTAGGAATCTCGCAAAGAACACAATAAAAATAATACATTTATCTTCTTCATCCATTTTAATTCCAACATAGGTTATTTGACTTACTAGAGTATTGTAAACATTTAGATGCTCTGTCACTGTGTCGTTATCATCCATTCTAAGGTGATACGGTTTCTTTTGCAAAAGCAACTTGTTTACTAGGGATTTTGATGGATACAAACTCGCTAGCTTCATCCAAAGATTTAACGCACTGATATTCTCCAAACACGTTAAATAACACATAGTCTGATAAGAAGAGTCAGATTATACTCCTCGCCCTTATTTCTAATTTATCCCAATCTTGTTTCGACATTCCAGTGGGTTGTGTGCCCAGATCCATAGCAATCCACTATTCTCGATCTATGAGAAGATCATCCATTTTGAGCTTCCATAGCTCAATGTTCTTGCCGCTAAATTTCTCTATCTCAATTCTTGAACTAATCGCCATTCTCTTTCAATGCATAAATCAATGTTGCAATGCTCCCACTAATCTCAGGTTTATCAAAGAGCCAAGATCTATCAACCACACCAAACCCTCAACAATAAATCCATCCCCCTAAAGCCAATAATCATGCTTTGATACCAATGTAAGTTTTAAACCCATGCATAGAAGCAAATCATATAGATTCTTTTAAGAAAAATAGATATTGAACCACAACATTCACACATAATACACAGAGATTTACCCTAGAAACCCTTAACCGGGAAAACCAACAAAACTTAGAGCCATGCCTGTTATTTTCCCGTCATGATTATTAACCACTAAGAATAAAAATATAGGTATTCCACGACATGAAAAACTCTAATCCATTAACCCGTATTAGAAATAGACCACAATCCCTTAATTGGGATTAAATTACATATTTTTAGAAAAAAAAAAACCCAAAATAGGATGAAAATAACCCAAAAAAATTCAAACTCCCTTCATGGAAGGGGGAGGGCATCGGCGCGCCCCCTCCTATAACCCCCCCAGATCCAGCACCACGTGCAATGCCTTGATACATACATTAGAGTACTAGATGGTGTGGATTTTCAAGCGTGCCATTGTCAGATGCACAACCCCGCCCACACACACACACATGCAAAGAATATAACACATACCCAACACAGTCAATATCTAGAAAACCTATCACCATACCTTGCTTTATTAGTTGCTGCATTTATCTGTAATTTAGGTGACTAAACCTACCATGACATAATTTTCTTACTTCATCAAAATGGAATATAAGTACAAAGGAAGAGGAAGGAGAATTGGGGATAAAGTTAGAGAAAACATGTTGTATAGTTTTGGTGTGTGGTCATCTTTCACAACATTAGCCTTTAATCCATCAACCATATCGGTGATGACTGTTGAATCTTGGGTAAATTTCACTCGTTTTCTTCATACTAAGTGAGTAATTTGATATATAGAAAGGATATACTTGGATAAGGAAGGGAACACAAAGTACATCCTGAAATAGTCCATGATCTTGTTGAATAAAGCCTGTTCCACTTACCTTTGTTACAATGAACTATCTCACATAGGAACATCATGACTGGTGCATGGATTTATGGAAGAAAAAATATCCTCGGATGAGGCCATGTGATTTGAATCTCCAAAGTCTAGATCCATGAGGATGGAGATGAACTAGAAATCGCTACAAGTGCATGGCCTCTGGCATTCTGAGCTATGTAGCTTCCTTGTTGTGCTTCTTCTCCTTCTTTTTCTATACATCTTTGTAGTATGAATTTTCCTATCGAACTCTTGGATTTAGCTCCTTTTTCCTATGAATTGTCATTTCTACTTGCTCGTATTCTTGTTTCTCGGATTGGTAGTAAGGGCATGCACCTTTGGTGACTTTAGGGTTCCCATTTGATTGATCCTATATCTCTGTAGGAGAAGTGAGGCTGCAAAATTTTCCAATGTAGGCGTCTTCCATGTAGCACCAAGTGGAAATCTTGTCGAATGGAATGAGCCGACAAACATAATAATATGGTCCTAATTTTGATAGAATTGACAAAAATAATTGATCATTGTCATTACCTATTTTTCACATCTTGAGATGAAGTAATATATACCTGAATTTTGTGAAGAATTCTTGGATTGATTCCAAGTTACATAGGATTAGATTGAGGAGATCAATATCCAAATGATAGCCTCTCGTCTCATTTTGTTTCCTAAAAAGGCTAGACAACTTGGTTCATATTCCATTTTGGGGATTTTTTAGCTTCAGTGTGATTCAATAAATCCAGAGATATTGAGTAACATAGTAACCTAAAGGATTCATCCATTCTATTAAAATGTTTTGAATTCTTTATAGATGAATTAGGATTAATTTTTATTCCCATAGTGATCTTGTGAAGTCCCCTCATTTGCAAAAAAAAATGAATTCCTGATTTCCATTCAAAGTAGTTTATGTTTATTTTATCACTTTTAGATTTGTTAATTATTTCCTTTATGAATTTTATGCAACACATTCTTCATAAAATAATTATACACTGAAAGATTCAACCATATATTACACCTTAAATGTTTTATATAAAAGATGTATGAATGATAAAATAATGAATGAATACAATACAATACAATACATGGACCTTTAAATAGGTCTCATCATGCCTTTTCAAATGTAAAAGGAACGTCATTTTACTCTTTATTTAGATGCTTAAGTAATTAATTATTATATCATCGTCTCTCCCATGGTTTCATAAACCATGGTATTGGCCCATGGTATTTTATTTCTTTATCTTTTCATTTTAATATTTAATTTATTATTATATAATCGCTTCTCCATGGTTTCATAAAACCATGGTATTGTCCCATGGTATTTTATTTCTTTATCTTTTTCATTTTAATGTTTAACTCATTATTTTCTCTTATTTATATTATTTATATTTATTTATTTGCACATACCCTCAACTATTCTTTAATTATCATTTATGTACTTAACAAGATCTAGAAACTTCGTCTTCATATCCCAAGAAGGATTACCATGAGCTTGCTTCACATGCACGTCCATCCATGTCAGAAGAGATCTAGTGTGTGTGCACCCACACTAGAGTAGAATTGACCATTCCAATAGGCTAATCCCTAATAATGGGAAAGTCAAATCCACTCTATTATGAAAAGGAATACGAGAGCCAGGTAGGCATGTGATGGGAAACCCAAGT
This sequence comes from Larix kaempferi, assembly GCA_027924585.1. NCBI lineage: Eukaryota > Viridiplantae > Streptophyta > Pinopsida > Pinales > Pinaceae > Larix > Larix kaempferi. Next base: position 188,808 of record BSBM01000147.1, read on the forward strand.
CCTATACCACTTGATCAAGTACCATGATAAAGAAGGAATATACCAGGGCATCCCAGAACCAAGGAGTAGATCTGCAAGCATCCAAGCCTTCTAAACTTATCCAAAAACCATGACCAAGAAAGGATGCATCCATGGGCCTCACACAGGGTATTTTTTAAGGATTCTAATATTACACTTAAGTATAGTATTCTAGGCGATTATTTTGGATTGGAAAAAACATGGATATATATAGGTAGGCGAATATTAAATACAAAACCTACAATTTACTATTGAAACATGTAATTTTTGGTGAATATTATGCTAAAAAAACATATTTTATATAAATATAGGCGATATTAGAGTCTAAAAAAGACCAAATAGCAAATTTATTTTTTGAAAAAATGCCCAAAAAATAGCCAATTGGCAAAATTTCGCCCCTAAAAATTACCCTGGCCTCACATACACCAGTGAGTGAACTATCATCATCCTCCATAGGTCAAATCACCATGACCCATTGTGCCAAGCATCATGGCTACATCCAGGAGGATCATGTCTTCTTGAATCTTCCATAAACATCATCACTCTCTCTCAGCAAGGGAGACATTCTCCACCACATGAAGCTTGTCTCTGAAGTATACAAATTTTTCCTTAGACAAAGGCTTGGTCAGAATGTTTTCAATCTCCTCATCTATGGATATGTGCTGGAGTTGAATTGCTCCCTTTTGTACTATGTCTCAGATGAAGTGATATTTAATTTCAACATGTTTCGACTTGTCATAGAAGATTGGATTTTCTAAAATCTTGATACAACTTTGATTATCACAATATATTAAGGTAGTTTCCAACATTTGATCAAATATTCCAACAAGTGACTTCCAAAACCACACCACTTCATGACTTGCATCACTAGATACAATATACTCTTCCTCCGTTGTACTCAGTGCAACATAATTATGCTTCCGGCTAAATGAAGAAACCATGGTTGATCCCAAGTTGAAGCAAAACCTGTAGGTGCTCTTTTTTTCTACTATACTGCCTCCCTAGTCAAATATGTATAACCATGAAGCCACACATCACCACCCGAGACATAGTTGAGACCATATCCAAGTGTACCACGTAGGTACCTCAACACATGCTTTGTTTGTACCCAATGCAAATTCCTCTGCTCAACCATGAACTGGCTCAAGGTATTTACTGCAAAGCAACTATGATCCACCAAATCTGAATTTGAAGTAGAATTTCCCATCTTCTTTAGATTTGTCACCATCGGTGTAGTCATGGACTTGCAGTCAATCATACTGAAACTTGTTAGGATCTCAATTGCATACTTTCTCTGACTAAGGAATATCTCATATGATCTTTTCCACACTTCCAATCCCAGTAAGTAATGCATCAACCCTAGATCCTTCATCTCGAACTAAGAGGATAAATCCCTCTTGCACTTAACTATGAGCTACTTTGCTTCTGTAAGAAACAAGTCATCAATATATAGTACAAATATTAGAGGATCAATGTTGAAAACCTTGTAGTAAAGGTTGGGATCCACAACATTCTTGGTGAAGCCCAAACTCATCATGTATCCATCAATCCAGGAATACCAAGCCTTGGGCTCCTACTTGAGTCCATATAGTACTTTCTTCAAGTCCTTCCCATGTATCACAAATCCCAGAGTTTTCTCTATGTACACCTCTTCATCAATTTAACCATTGAGAAACATGGTTTTACATCCATCTGATATAATATCCAACCCATCACTGAAGCAAGTGAAATGATAGTTATGATAGTAGTATACTTGGATACTAGAGCAAATGTCTCATCATAGTCCACTCTCTCTTTTTGAGAGAATCCTCAGGGCATGAACCTTTCTTTTTGTTTCTCGATGCTACCATCTGTTGTATGCTTGATCTTGTAGATCCACTTGGAAGTCACCATAGACTTCCCCTTAGGTCTTGGAACAATCTTCCACACATAATTCTTCATGATGGACTGATACTCCTCCATCATGACATCTCTCCAAACCTGATCATGGGTCATTTCTTGGCGTCCTATCAACCTATACAAGATTCCCTCTCAGACACCAATCACTTTAGTTGAATCTATTCTTGAGCCATTATGCCATACCAAAACCTGACCGTCCACAAAGACAACTATATATCCTTTGTCCTCTAAGAATTAAATAGATAGGAGGTTCTTCTTTAGTCCAGGTACAAACAGTATGTCATTCATATGCAGAATGTCTCCTGAATCCAACTAGAAGGATGTAGATCCAACACCCTTCACTTCATATCTGGAATCGTCCCCAAGTTCCACATGTAGTGAAGAATTTTCTTCTGACAAATTTGTGAGAGTATTCTGATATCCTATCATAAGTCTAGAAATGTCACTATCTACCAACCAAATCTCACTATTGTTGGTAATGGATACTAAAATAGAAGAGATAAAGTAGTACTCCTTCCTAATACCATTAGCAAGCACATCAAACTATGATTCTTTGGTCCTCTTCAATGATTGGTCCTCTGCTTCAGCAACATATGCATTTTGCTTCCATTTTCTTTTCTTCTTAGTAAAATGGCCAAACTTTTGATAGTTATAGCACATGATATGAGAGAGATCCTTTGTCTTATGTTCATGAGATGGAGCATGTCTTTTCCCTTTGTTTTTTCTATAAGGAAATTGTATTGACTTCTTTCCCTTCTTTATTTTTACCTCCAAGTGAAGATGGACTCTCCATTACAAATCTTGAGTCTATGAGTTTAATGTGCCTTGGCATCCACACAACCAATCTCATAGAACACCAACAAAAATACTACCCAAAGTTTTTTCCAAAAGATAAGGCAAGGTAGACAAAGCTAGAATGATAGAAGTATAGCAAATACCAATCCACTTACCCCTATAAAAGACATAACTAAGTCCTCTTTCTCATCCATAATGAACTCTACAACTCTCAAGAAAAACACTCCCCATGAAGGAAGAAAAACATTGCACATTTCTCACATTTACAAGACTAGAAGCAAGCATGGATCCACGTAGCAAGTTACTCTCCTCACCATTTTCTTGGAATGCGAACCTACAAAATCATCCATGATAAACATTATCCCACCTTCAAGTCTCATCTGTATTAAAAGGGGCATAAATTTTCCCTTAATCAAGCCTATATGAAAATGTGTGAGTGTGCAGGATGCATGGAGGAGAGTTTTTGTTGTGTGATCAACCTCGATACCAAAGAATAGATTCGAATATATAAGGTGTGAATTTTTTCTTGGTTGTTGTTTTCTATCCCAAGTCCCCAAGTAGCTTAATTTTAGACTTTAGTTTTCCATTGGGGCCATAGAGGACACCCTACACCCACAACCCCTACCTTTAGTCATAATCTATTGATGAATTCTATAATGAAATTAATAAATTTTATTGTTTATTGCTTTAGGAGATACTTGGTAAAATTAGATCTCTCTCTCACATATGTATTTAAAGACTTTCTATAATGAAATAATCAAGTATACAATTTTAGTGTACTTAATTTTTATAGGACTTATGAAACTTAGACAACATTCAATAAACGATAAACAATGACATGCCCCATTTCACTAATTAGGAAATATTATGTCATTTCGGTTTATATTGGGAGTTTAAAATTATAAAAAAAAAAAGAATATATTGTTTAATATATAGAGGTTAAGAGGAAATTTTAATATGTTAAAAATATAGATGTAAGGGGAGTTCATAAAAATATATATTGACATAGGGGAAGTTTAGAATAGGTATGGGGAGGGGGGTGATAGTGGAGGGATTTTTAAACTAGGCCTTTTGGTGGGGGATTGAATAGATCGCTTCACACTGTACTATTTTACATCCTTTAATATCCATAACTACATATTCATTCTCCTTCAATGCCCATGTACTATTTTACATCCTTCAATATCCATAATTACGTATTTATTCTCCTCCAATGCAAGACCTTCCTCGTGACCATTTAAAATAGGCTATTCACTTGCTCGCATTATAAGGCTTAGCATATCACCAACTATCCCATATTGCTTGGTATGTCTATTCTCCCATAAACCTCTTAAAATTGAATATTTGACTATAAATTTATTAGTTATTGAGGATTTGATCAAGACATGAAATACTACCTAATTGAAAAACACTCTATAAAAAGTACTCATTAAGTAGAAAGTGATAAAAATATATATTTATAATTTTTAGAAATATCATTAAGTAAAAAGTGATAAAAATATATGTTTATAATTTTTAGAAGTGATATCTAATGTTTTTGTTTAGTTACTCATTGTTTTTGTTAAGCTAGGTCCATTTGAAAAAGACACGAGAAGACGTGATTTTAGACTATTCATATCCTTTGACCTTTGACCTCCAATGCAAGAATCTCTATCATTTCCATCTACAACTTAATTTTTTTTTATGTCCAATGTCTCTACTATAACTAATAATTCAATATTTCAACACGTTAAAAGATAAATTTTACTTTCCATTCCTTAAATGAGATGATGACAGGAAACCTTGAACAACATTTCAAATTGTAGAGCCAATCCCATCATCATCGATACGATAATAATATGTGGAGGTATTTTCCTCTCTTCATAAAGTTAATGATGTGGAAACTATAATGTTTTGAGAGAACTTCATAAATTGAAATTGAAAATAATTTTTGTATTAATCTATACTGAACAAAAGTAGAAGTGTTTGAACAAAGTTTTTTTTGAAGTTGTACAATGTGGGATAAGATGAGTTACACATGTTTGTTATTATTATTTTTTCTATTATTATCTTATCTTGTTAAGAATTGCAATCATCTTCCTTTTACTATGGGTTATCCGGGCAACTACAAAAATTTGAAGGAGAGAAATGAATGTATTAGGTGTTGTCCCACCAAAGAATCTTCAGGAATTTATAGTGTGTTAGATTTATAGACTACGAGTTATGCCAAGTTTGAAGTAAAAACCATCAGTAAAGACGATGACGAAGAATCTCTAAGAATTTAGGATTTGTGGAGATTGACCAAAAATGAAGAGAATAATATAATGGATTCACACCTATCAACTTAAATATTTAATTTGATAGAAAACAAACAAACAAATTGTACAAATGAATAAATGATATTTTGAATTTAAACATAACTATAAATTTGAATTTATACTAGTTGTTAAGCATGCACATTTTGTGAAATAAACTATTTATAATGGTTTTTGAGTAAGAATTGAGTATATACATGTTGGATACTTGGTCTCAAACTCGATTCAAGTTCTCCTTGTGAGATGGATAATATTCATCATCTTCTAGCCAAAATCTAGTTGACGAGGACCCATGAGCACTAGTTTCTTGTTGCAATCTTGTAGACAGTCTCTCTTCCCTAGTCCCAAAATTTTGTTTTCTTTGTTATACATCACATTGTTTTCCTTCGATAGTTCAACACTGGAATTCTCTTTTAAAATTCTATTTTTCTTGCCCAAGGCTACCTGATTTTCCAGAATCTTCTTGCCAATATCAAGGAATCTAAGGCTTTCTAGCTGTGCCAACCCTTGTATTTTCTTGAGGCTGTAAAAAAAATAAACAAACAACTCCTACAAAGATATCAACTTTTCCATACTTGGTAGCTCCTTTATTTCCGTACAGGCGCAGATATGCAGATGTTGAAGTTTTGCTAGTGAACAAAGCCCTAATATTTGCGTTAGTTGGTCACATAATTGCAAGGACAATGACGTAAGTGTTTCCGGAAATGATCCGATCTCCACCAGATTTTCACAAGACATGATACCAAGATGTTAAAGGTTGGGACAAACACTTTCTTGGAAGTGTACCTCTGATATTTCTATGCATACATAACGTAACTCCTTGAGACAGAAGAAGCCTTTGTAAATGGAAGGATCCAATTTACTCAATGATAGTGTTTTTTTTAATGAGTCATCCGCAAGAAATATTGTATGTATTAGGCTTAACCGAGAGACACTTTCAAATCTTAACAAGTGCAGCCAAGAACAAACCAAATAAACACTACAAAATTAACCAGCCAATTATGGTCCTAGAGTAGATTAATGAGAAAAATCACATTCAATTACAGTTCCACGTGGCAGTGAGGTGGGAGGCTTGAATACTAGCATCAGAGCTATAAGCGATAAATCTCCAAATGGGCGATAAGAATAGTGGGCCACGCGGAAATGGTGTGGGAGCCTTGAGTAGAAGAATCGGATTAGCGCTAGGCTGCAAGCTATATGTTAGGAACCCATGCCAACCCTTCTATTTACTTTGTTAGTATTTTGTTGTTGGACGCATATGCTTTGTAAGTCGTCCCGTAGTATTTGTTGATTCATAGTTTGTATTATTGTTGTTGGACGCATATGCTTTGTAAGTCGTCCCATAGTAATTGTTGATCCATATTTTGTATTGGCCCATGGTTTGTATTGACACATGGTATTGACCCATGGTATTGGCGCCTAGAATTAGTATATAAGTTTGTGTTAAGACCAATGAAGGTACCATGAAGTTATTTGTATTGAGCTTGCCCCCTTGAAGTGGCCTGCGATCAATATAAAAGTGATTCTGAGTTCTGTTATTTCTGCTATCTTATGTGTTTTCATTAATTAAATATTGCTGGTTCTTGACATCTGGTATCATAACACTTTCTTGGGCTCGTTGGGTGGAATTTCTGCCAAATTTTTTTTCGCATCTGTTGCAAGTTCAGATCTGGGAATAATCCCTATCCTCTTAACTGTGGGAAGTACTTGAGCATAATCCCTAAAACTCATTGTGAGGAGTACCGCAGGAACTCCAAAGTAGCTGGCCCATTGAGAGGACCTGCCAGCGAAAAGGGCAACGACTCCTACTTGATTGACTAGTTCCCACCCGTGAGGTAAACCAAGAGCTGTCGTTTGTGCAAAGCGGTTATCAATTTTACCTAACCCGTGGAGTGAAGGGTACTGCCCCAATACGCAAGCCGTTAGACAGCATTGGTGGCCGAGTGAAACCCCTGAACTGTTAGGAAGTCGAACATACCTGGGGTCCATATCTATTTTCAGCTGAACTTTTTCTGATCACTTCTGCGTCATTTTAGATCTAGCCATAGTTTTAGATCTAGCCGTTTTTTATCCATTCGGTGTCGTTTCATATCCATCTGTTGCCGATCCATTCCTGAAATTAAAAAAAAAAAAAAAAAACTTTTTTTTCTGCCATATCTCCCTTTTTTTAATCTTCGTTTCCCTTGAAAATTCTTTGACACCCCTGTAGTCTCATTCTGCATATTTCATTCCTGAGGACTCTATCCCAAATTCCACTTCCCAACACCCGAAATCTCACATTTGTCTATTTTTAGGGTTTGCCATAACTTCTTCGATTTTCACCCGATTGCCTTCAAATTTTACCACAGAGTTTCTTTCCTAATTTTGCTTCTTTGTCCCTATTTTCCAAATTTTCTCATTCTTTCACCCCGCTTCTGAAATCCCCCTTTTCTGCTTCCATGTCCTTTCGACAGTGTCCAAAACCTAATCAAACCCAAATTACCCATCAGAGTTTTTCCCAAATCCAAATTTCCCTTTACTAACTAAGCTTATGTTTGTGTTTTTCTACCCATCTCCCCCCCCCCCCCAAAAAAAAAAAAAACCATGGTTATGGTTGTCACCCACGCAGGAACACCCACCATGGAGGAAGCACTTGCAACCATCCAAACCAAACTCCAGGATTTGGATGAAAAATTTCTTGGCCTCCATCTTGAACATTCATCCATGAACAACAAATGACAGTCCGCATCTTCATCATACAATGGGTTCTCTTCTTACAACAATTTTTGTGGTCCAAAGCTTGATTTTCCTCGCTTCAATGGCACTAATCCGACTGGATGGATCTATCATGCAGAATAGTATTTCAGTCTACATAACACTTTTGATGTCCAAAAAGTTCCACTTGCATCCTTTCATTTGGAACATGAATCCCTTCAATGGTATCGTTGGTACATCAAGGCTCATGACGAGCCAAAATGGACAGATTTTTGCCAACTCCTTTTGCAACGATTTGGTCCTAGTGCTTTTGATGACTTCATCAGAGCACTCACTAAACTTAGTCAAATTGGCACTGTGAGAGAGTATCAGATAGAATTTGAGAAACTAGCCAACCACATAGAAGGATTGTCTGATGACTTCTATAGGAGTTGTTTTATTAGTGGTCTTAAGGATGAAATCCGCCGAGAGGTCAAAATGTTCTATCCCAACACAATGATGGAATCCCTAGGGTTGGCTAAGTTGGCCGAAGATAATATTGTTGCCCAACAGTGCTCCAAACCCACTTTTGTTCCCTTCCGAAATATGGGTTCTTAACGACCTCCCATCCTGCCAGCTCCTCGACTAACTCCTATTAAGCATTTGTCTGAAACAGAGATGCAGGCATGCAGAGAAAAAGGGATTTGTTATAATTGTGATGAAAAATTCACTCGGGGACATAGATGTGTTCAACAAAAGCTCTATCTCTTGGATGTGAATTCTCCTCCCGCCTCTGAAGTTGGTTAAGAAGCTCCAGATACACCGTATGATCAAGTCGACATTCAGGAGCCTCCTATTGACTTCCCATCTCAGGAAGACCACCCAGAGATATCTCTCCATGCTTTATCCGGCATCACCACCCCCAAACAATGTGGGCGAGGGGTTACTTCAAGAAGCTTCCCCTTACAATACTCATCGATTCTGGTAGCACTCATAATTTCATTGACCCTCGTATTGCCAAACAGGATGATTGTTTTGTCCATCCTTGCTCCAACTTTGAAGTCATGGTTGCCAATGGGGGCACCTTATCTTGCAAGGGAAAGTGTCACAATGTGCGTATCTCTCTGGAAGATTATAACCTGCACTCTAACATGTTTTCCTTGTCCTTAGGCAGATGTGATGTGGTTTTGGGCGTTCAATGGTTACGCACACTTGGCCCCATCTTATGGGATTTTGCTGAACTTTGGATGCAGTTTTTAGTCAATGGGACACAACACAAATTTATGGGCTTATAACCAATATCTCTCCGCATCATCAGTTCACATCACTTGGAAAAGATCCTTAAGAAGAATTCACATGGTGTCATCGCTCAGCTCCATTCCATTCAGATGCACCCACCAACGGTCTCCACTACTTCCTTGGATAGATATGCAGGTATCTGTAAAATTAGTCACAGCAGATCTAATGAACAAGTAAATCAATCACAACAGATGAACATAGAAAATATGGTGCAAAACTGTGCAAAACATGCAGCAGTGCTCTCTATCCCAGAAAGGGTGAATGAATTACAATACAAACTGTCACAATGACTGAGCAATTCGAATTGCCTAAGGAGGTCATTCGAATCACTGAATGGAGTAGCTTGACTCTGTCTAGGAGTCCTCATAAATCATCGGTGGTGCTCATCAATCACAACAACCAGTCATCCAGGTGTCAATCTGAGTCTAACTGAGTATAATAAATGTAACTGAAGTGTGTAGCACTGATATAGGATCTGGAGGCTCAGTGGGGGCGCATGGGAGGCTAACTGAAGTCAGAACAAGTCACCTAATCAAACTGGAGGTCAAACGGAAGTGATACAGTCAGTCGGGAGTGAAACTAGCCTCAAATCAGGGAGAATCGGAGCTAACTGAATGTAACTGAAGTGAATCTGCAGTGGTAGGTGAACAAGTGCGCCCTTCTCTGGCAGTAGGTGAGAAGAGGGCGCCTTTCATCTTAGGAGGGATAAAACTCTGTGGTAAGTGGCTCCCGGGTGCTAGAAGAAGGTGGATAAGGTGCTGGAGGCATCAAACTGGTGACTGGGATGCATGCCTGTGCATGCAAGATCCTGAAATAAATCATATCCTGAAATAGATCATGCAAGATCCTGAAATAGATGATGTATCCCGAAATAGATGATGTGGATATCCGAACACCCCCCCTCAAGCTAGACTATGATGTGCCAACTAAAATAATGTGGGGCCCTGGTAACTAAGACCAAAGGTCACCCCAATACAATAATCCAAAAAATGCTGAAAATAAACTAAGTGAGGAAAGAGGGAAAACCCAGTGGGAAGAAAGCCCCCCCTCAAGCTAAAGCATAATAATGAATCAATCTGTCTCCACCATGATGGAACTCACCCCCAACAGTGAACGGAGGTAAGAGAACTTCTTCTCAGTGAAGCTCTTGGTGAAGATGTCTGCAATTTGCTCATCAGTAGGGCAATATTGCAGAATGATGGTGCGGTCATGCACCAACTATCGAATGTAATGCATATGAATCTCAATGTGTTTGGTCCTCTGCCGCTGAACTGGATCTGTGGAGATCTTGATAGCACTTTGATTGTCACAAAATAGGACAGTCGAAGTAGTGCCACCAAAACCAAACTCGGAAAGAATACCCTGCAACCAAACTGCCTGAATGCAGGCATTGACTGCCCCTCGATACTCTGCCTCTGCTGAAGAAAGTGCAATGGCTGCTTTCTTTTTGTTGGACCAGCAAATAGCACCATGACCAATCATGAAAACATAACCGGAAGTGGACTTCCGATCAATGCAATCACCTGCCCAATCTGAATCAGTAAAACCAATGAAATCTAGCTCAGAATCTGCAGCATAATGTATGCCAAACTGTCTCGTACCTTGCACATACTGCAAGATCTGCTTGGCTGCTCGCCAATGAAGCTCATGTGGCTGCTGCATATATCTTGACACGGCACTCACGGCATATGAGATATCAGGCCGTGAATGTGTCAAATAAAGTAGTGAACCAATCAACTGTCGATACATACTGCAATCTGCAAGCGGTGTGGAATCTCCCTCCTCAAGACTGATTCCTGAGAGGAATGGGAACGGGGCTGCCTTACATTCAGCCATATTAAACTTCAATAACAGGTCGGAAGCATATTTTTGCTGAGATATAGTGATCCCATCGAAATTTTGAGCTATCTCCAAGCCCAAAAAGTGACTCAGCAAGCCCAAATCGCTCATGTCAAAAGCTAGATTTAAGGCAGATTTTAGCTTGTTTATTGAAGTAAGTGTGCTACCAGTAATAAGCAGATCATCAACATAAAGTACAATAACCAACAAATTACCTTTAACTCGGTGAAGATAGACATTCGGATCAGATTTGCATCTTTGGAAATTCTGAGAAAGAAGGAAGGAGTCCATCTTTGTGTACCAAGCTCTTGGGGCCTGTTTTAACCCGTACAAAGATTTCTTCAATCTACAAACCAATGATGGATCTGATGTATAACCCTCTGGCTGCTACATATAGACCTCTTCAGCAAGGTCTCCATGTAAAAATGCACTCTTCACATCCATATGGTGCACTTCCCAGTGCTTAGATGCGGCAATAGCTAAAACAAGGCGGATGGAATCCATCTTTGCAACCGGTGCAAAGGTCTCTGTGTAGTCCACTCCTTGGACTTGGGAAAAACCTTTTGCCACCAACCTTGCTTTATATTTGCTGATAGTGCCATCAGCAGCAAATTTAGTACGGTAGACCCATTTACACTTCACTAATTTTCTTCCAGGTGGAAGAGAAACTAGCTCCCATGTATTGTTCTTTTGAAGAGAACTGTACTCTTCATCCATGGCACTTTTCCATCTCGGATCTCGATGGGCTGAATAGTATGATTGGGGATCTGAACCAGCCATCAAATAACAAATCTCAGGAAGAAATGGATCAGCAATAGAAAGAGCCATACCTTCCCTTTGAAAGTCTCCTCTTGTTCGTCTCGGATCAGCAGGATTTCCAAGACTAGAACCAGCAGATTGTAGAGTGTTTTGGGCCCACTTTGGTAACTGAGGGGGATCTGAATGGTCGGATTCCGAACCTGATATGTCATGATCATCATATGCTTCTACAATATCAGAAATATCAGAACTCATACCTTCATTATCGCTGCTCGAATCTTCTTCTGGTGAAGGCGGTGAATCGGCAGTTTTCTCCTCAACTAGTTGCAATTCTTGAAGCGGTTCTTCAAACTGCACACTGCGCTCTATGAATATCTTTTTAGATCTGATATCCATGAGTTTATATGCTTTTGATTCTTCCCCATATCCTATCAATATGCACTCGATACTTTGTGGATCCAAAGCTCGTCTCTTCTCAGAAGGAATTCTAGCCCATGCAGTAGAGCCAAAAACTCTCAAATTTGACACATCCGGTTTGTGACCAAAGAATGCTTCGAAAGGAGTCATACCTTTCACGGATGAATGTCGAACACGGTTCTGTATATATGCAGCAACATTGATTGCTTCAGCCCAAATATTTGCAGCCAAACCTTTCGATTCAATCATGCATGTAGCCATCTCTTTCAGTGACCGGTTTTTCCTTTCCGCTACACCGTTCTGCTGGGGCGTGTAGGGAACTGTATGTTGGATCTTGATTCTGCTTTGGGCACAAAGTTGCAGCAAATCTGACTTGATATATTCCCCACCATTATCAGATCTAAGAGCTTTGATCTTGCTCTCAGTGGTGGTCTCAACAGAAGCCTTAAAATCCTTGAATTTTCCAAGCACTTCTGACTTGTTTTTGAGAAATAATACCCATGTAAAGCGGGAAAAATCGTCAATAAATGTCAAAACATACCTTGAACCATTTAATGACATATGGGGCAGCGGACCACTGATATCAGAATGGATCAATCCCAAAATAGTAGAGGCTCTGCTAGCCTTGCCGCGGTCGAATCTGTGCTCGGGGTGCTTCCCAATAATGCAACCGGTGCATATTCCCTTCGAGGAACGGAGTTGTGGAAGCCCATCTACCATGGATTTATTTGATAGCAGCAGCAAATACTTATAATTTAGATGTCCAAATCTTTCATGCCAAATCCTACTAACCTCATTACCATGTGTGCGAAGAGCGGTGGGCTTTGCAAGCGGTATAAAGTGTGAAAACTCATAACATTTTGCAGTGTGGTTTGCCTTCCCAACCGCAACTAGTCTTCCACTTTTGATATCAGAAATTTCAACTGTATTAGGGCTGAATGTGACTTTCTTTGGATCACCAGTATGTGTCATTTGATACACAGAAAGGAGATTCGAAGCTAAGGAAGGCACATAGAGAACATTCTGAAAGCATCCATGTTCTACATGAATCGTACCTTTTCCCTTTGAAGAAATTTTTGAGTCATCTCCCAAATGGATGGGGATGGAGCTGTTTGGATCGAATGAGGAAAAAGAATCAATATTTGCAGCCATATGATTTGATGCACCCAAATCTATCAAGAGAGTGGGCTTCGAAACCGTTGCCATGAGTGCTTGTCCTCTTTCATGATCGTCATTCCGATCCTTCTTCCTTGCACCGTCAAGAAGGGTTATGTTGTTCTTTTCCAAAAGGAGGGCCATTTGATCTATAGTCTTCTTCATACATGAACTTTCGGGATGAAAGCCATGGTTACAATAAGTACATTTAGATTTTTGGTTACCTTCTTTGCCCTTTTGCTTGGATTTCGAACTGGATGGTGCATCCGTTTGCTTGCCTTTGTCTTTTTGCTTGTGAGGCTCGAATTTGGGCTTCTACTTCTTTAGCTTTCCTTTACCATTCGAGATCTTGGGTCCTTGAACAAATAGGGCTGAATCTTTGGAGCTTATGGACCCCATTTGAATCAAATTGTCATGCTCTTTCGTAACGGACTCAATGAAGGCATTCAAGGTAGGCATCTTCCAATTCGGGGTAGTTAGCCGACCGGAATTGAAAGTGGAGACAAATACCGAATAATCTTTCCCAAGCTTGCTTAGAATGGAGAGGATCAAATGTTTATCCTCTTTGATAACACCACTGTTCTTCAATTGCAAGTTCAAGTTCTTGAATTTTGTGAAGAATTCATTGATGGTCTCGAAATTCTCAGGATTAAGGCCAATCAATTCATTCTCTAATTGAAAAGCCCTAAGCTCATCCTGCTTGCCGAATAGTGTTTCAAGTTGCTCCCATATGGCTTTTGGAGTCTTCAATCCACTGAGATGGAAGTGAAGATCCTTGGAGATGGAGAGACAAAGAAGACCGTAAGCTTCATCAAGCTTGTTGTAGTGTTTGGTTCTTTCTGCTACATTGTTTGGCTCCAATTCAAGACCAAGAGTGACTCGGTAGTAACCTTTTGAACGTAATATGATCTCCATATCATCTTTCCAATCAAAATAATTGAATGGGGTGAGGATAGGCTTTGAAGAAGAGTATTCCATTGCAAGGATTGAGTCAACTGATGAAGAGGAAGCTTGCATGCAGACTATAGCGAATGCAATTGCTGTAGAAAGGCTTGCATGCAGAAGGTAGCGAGTGCAATTGGAGGAGACAATAAACCTGCAAATCACATCAAAACAACCACAATAAGGTCGAACAATCCACCCTTTGAGAGTTGCATCACACCTGGGATTGGATTTCAAGCAATGTTGAATGGGTCCAATGTATCAGATCCAGGAATTATGTGGTAACTCAAGCTTCTGGAGTGGTATTGGAATATTTTTCAAGCTTTGCATGCACAGGAGCGAATGCCCTTGAGATATCTCATGCCAAACTTTTTGCAATTTTTAGCAATTCAGTCAAATCTTCTTGTATAAACACCTGTAGAAAAGAGATCTTGTCCCTGCAATGGCTCTGATACCATGTAAAATTAGTCACAGCAGATCTAATGAACAAGTAAATCAATCACAACAGATGAACATAGAAAATATGGTGCAAAACTGTGCAAAACATGCAGCAGTGCTCTCTATCCCAAAAAGGGTGAATGAATTACAATACAAACTGTCACAATGACTGAGCAATTCGAATTGCCTAAGGAGGTCATTCGAATCACTGAATGGAGTAGCTTGACTCTGTCTAGGAGTCCTCATAAATCATCGGTGGTGCTCATCAATCACAACAACCAGTCATCCAGGTGTCAATCTGAGTCTAACTGAGTATAATAAATGTAACTGAAGTGTGTAGCACTGATATAGGATCTGGAGGCTCAGTGGGGGCGCATGGGAGGCTAACTGAAGTCAGAACAAGTCACCTAATCAAACTGGAGGTCAAACGGAAGTGATACAGTCAGTCGGGAGTGAAACTAGCCTCAAATCAAGGAGAATCGGAGCTAACTGAATGTAACTGAAGTGAATCTGCAGTGGTAGGTGAACAAGTGCGCCCTTCTCTGGCAGTAGGTGAGAAGAGGGCGCCTTTCAGCTTAGGAGGGCTAAAACTCTGTGATAAGTGGCTCCCGGGTGCTAGAAGAAGGTGGATAAGGTGCTGGAGGCATCAAACTGGTGACTGGGATGCATGCCTGTGCATGCAAGATCCTGAAATAGATCATATCCTGAAATAGATCATGCAAGATCCTGAAATAGATGATGTATCCCGAAATAGATGATGTGGATATCCGAACAGTATCTTTGTTGCACCAGTGAGCTTGCCGCCTTCAAGAGACCTTTCTAGTAAGCATTTAGCCGCATCTACATCTCAATAGGAAATGATGGCTATTTTTCATGTAGTATAGAAGTGGCAGCCATCCCTATTAGGGAATTATTTCTGCATCAAGACTGATCTCCAAAGTTTGGAACATTTTCTGGAACAACGGGTCTCCTCCCCAGCACATCGGAAATGGGTTATTCAACTCATGGGTTATGACTATGTGATCACTTACAAGAAGGGTAAGGATAATATGGTGGGAGATGCTCCTTCTTGCAAATTTGATGACCCAGTTTCTCTTACAGCTATTTCTCTGCTTGTTCCAAATTGGTTGCAATCAGTTCAATAGGGCTATCTCTTCTATGAACTCCATGCTTCTTCATCAACCGGGCACTCTAGGTTCCTCAAAACCTATGACCGGGAACAATGTAACTTCTTTTGGCAGGGACTGAAAATGACAATTCACCAGATGGTGGTTGATTGTGATACTTTCCAGGTCAACAAGGGTGAAATGACACTCCTTTCAGGATTACTCGAACCCTTGCCCATCCCTACACAGATGTGGATAGCTATTTCTATGGATTTCCTAGAAGCACTCAAGTTGTACAATACCACATCTAAAAGGACACCATATGAAGCAATTTATGAACAAGCACCGCCAGTTCTTCTTCCATACACGCTCAGTAGCTCCCCAGTTCAGGAAATTGAATTGGTTCTTTGAAACCGCGATTAGATTCTTCTCATTCTGCAGGACAATATTCACATGGCAAGAATTCGACTAAAACAACAAGCCGATCAACACCGTTCTAAGCACACTTTTCATGAAGTTGATATGGTCCTTCTTCATCTACATCCTTCCAAGCAATCCTCCCTGAAACTCAAAAGGCGTCAATGGGCCGGAATGCAACCCGAGGATGCTACAGGGGAACCACTCCTTCAGATTCTGCATCAATTTCCAAATCTAAAGCTTCGAGGACAAATCTTTTTCTAAGGGAGAGTAAATGTTAGGAACCCATGTCAATCCTTCTATTTACTTTGTTAGTATATTGTTGTTGGACGCATATGCTTTGTAAGTTGTCCCATAGTATTTGTTGAGCCATAGTTTGTATTATTGTTGTTGGATGCATATGCTTTGTAAGTCATCCCGTAGTAATTGTTGATCCATATTTTGTATTGGCCCATGGTTTGTATTGACACATGGTATTGACCTATGGTATTGGCACCTAGACTTAGTATATAAGTTTGTGTTGAGACCAATGAAGGTACTATGAAGTTATTTGTATTGAGCTTGCTCAAAGGAGGTTGCCCCCTCGAAGTGGCCTGCGATCAATATAAAAGTGATTCTGAGTTTTGTTATTTCTGCTATCTTGTGTGTTTTCATTAATTAAATATTGTAGGTTCTTCACACTATACGTCTTGGGACATCATAGTGGGCCAAGTGGGCATAATGAGGTGACAGCTCTCGGAGGCTTGTTGAATAGTCTACAGTCACTTATTGGAGGCTTTTGCATTAGTCCCTAGAGGCTTATTGAATAGTCTGCCGCCGCTTATTGAGCGCTTTTTCATCAGTCCCGGCCTCTTTTTGGTATGGAATATGTTGCAACGCAGCTTTCTCTTGTTTTTATAAAATTATTGGAATTCCAAATATAATGTTATTAGTGGAATTGGAAATGGATGGATCATTTTTTTACAAATCCAAATTTTAGAATCTATTCTATAAATTTGAACATGCTAATGGTGCCAAAATGAACAATAATTTAAAAAGTTATCATAAGTTTACTTGCCACAACATACTTTAGTGAAACTTGTGGCATTTTAGAGAAGACATACAAAGATATTGTAGGCCAAAATTTCATACTCTTAAGTGTATAATTCTCAAAGATACATTAGGTGCAAGGTTGATTAACATGATCATATCTAAATTAGGGTTTAAAATCCATACATTCTCTTATAATATCCAAATTACATGTCATGTCCAAAAAAATTGCATTATGTCACAATGGCCTAAGCCCCTTGGCCATAGTCATGGTAGTTTGTCAAATTGATGCTAAGGGTCAAATAATTGCCGAGCATGATGTCCAAGTTGGTAATAATGTAAAAATAGATCCAAATGGACAAGGTGGGTCACATCAAGAGAAAATTCCCAATTCAAAGTTTGTAATATTCCCATCCAAATGAACTATCATGGAGAAAAATTACTAGTTCCCTAGGTTGGGGGTGGAAGCATTAAAAGTTAGACTAAAGGAGCTATAAGACCCAAATTGACCTTAGACTTACAAATTCACATTAAATGGGTCAATTAAATAATAATACAAAGAAAATAAGGTGGAATTGGATCATGAGGGCACATAACAGGTTGTGGGCCCCACATGTGGCAAGATTCCTCACTACACTTGGCATGATTCTCTCACCAATTCGAGTTCAAGATGAAAGGTAACCTACTTGGGGGATTTTAATAGGTATTATTCATGGCATGAGTCATGTAAGGTCGAATTGGACTGGAATAATAACTCCCGTGGAAGAGGAAGAGGCATCTTAGAAGAATTGTGTCACTTGGAGCTAGATTCCCTAACTCCTATGACAACAATGATGAAGATTATATGACACCTATGACAAAGTTCAGACCTGATTTCTGAAATATGACATATATGACATGTCAGGGCTAAAAATATCCTCCAAAGGGCGCACAAGGGATTTATCGAAGCCAAGAAGCTTCCCCATTCGAATTGAGGGAAGATGGAGACTACGAATTGTTGGACAAGTGGCACACATTGGAAGCTCTTCCCAACTTGAGTTGGCATGAGGATTTTGGAAGGAATTCAACCCATGGAGGACTTAAGAAGTTTATAAAAGACAAGAAAAAAGAAGGAAAGGAGCTTTTGATCATTTTTGGTCTGCATCTTTGCAATTTGGAGAGCTTCTAGCTTGTCCATGCTAGTGGAGTGTTTACTCAACTTTCCTTAGTACCAATTTCGAGGGTGAAAGATCCCCATCCTAATTGGAAATTGGAGAGGAAATTTAGAACTTTCACTTGGAGCTAGAATTGATTTATTTGTTTCAGGTTGAAGCTACAGGGAAGCTCGTGATTCTTTCTTCTTCAACTTGTTCCCATCTCTATCTCACATTTCTCTACATATTTTGGCTCTTGGAGGAAGGGCACCTACGGTGAGATGTTGATCTCTTTGTGAGAGTCCAATATACACCATTTGTTTGTATTATTATATATATACTCTTTATTTAATGCTCATAAGACTCTTAGGTCGAAATACCAATTGAAACTATGTAAAAATACCTAACAATGCATAAATGGTGCCATTTTCCCTACATCTTGTCATGAGAGATTGAAGTTGCTTTATTTCAATTTGTATCAGTTCATCTCTGTGACTTTTATGATGTATGGAGAGTAATTAATGTCCTAAATATGTTTCATATACATTACATAATCCTTTGTAACATAAATCTCGAATTTCATAGCAAGTGGTGAAGTTTCCTATCATTTCCCCCTATGTGAAGACATGTCCACAAATATCTGATTTATGGGAGTTGAAGAAGCCTTTAGAAATTGATTAATGATGCATTTGGGTGCCCATTTATTTCCTTTAACTAATACATGTACATGTTGTGAAATTTGTGAGGTTCGTATTGCATTTGGGAATCCATTAGTGACCTCTACCCTTGGGGGTTTGAACCTCGAATTTACTAGTAAATTTTCCTATTTTCTCCTGAAGTTAAATGAATGTTGTAAAAGTATTTTGAGAGTTTCCAGACACCTATAATCCTCATTTTTATGTCTCAATACCCACGAGGGATTCCCTCAATAAACCGCTATCATAGCACGTTCGTTCGTGGCATATGAAACAATACCCCTAATTTCACTAAATATTGGAAAATACCTTCCAAAATCATTTTTTAACCACCTCCCAATATGCCTTCCTAATTAAAAAAACCCCTATTTTCACTAGATATTTTATGTATCAATTTTTTCATTAACATTTTTTATACCGCTTGATATTTCTACCTAGTATATTGATATGATACCCCTCTTATGACCCCACATGCATTCTACAATGCACCTTGCTTCTTTCGATGTATATTGTGGATGCACATTACTTCACCCACAATGCAATTACTCAACCACATATCATTATGATTTGCAACATTTAATGGTGTAATGAAGAGATAGGAGATCACTTCTTGTATGTCACTAGATCCAATGCACATATGTTGGCGGGAAAAACTACCCTATAGTAAGGAAACTGATACTATCAACTGAAAAGGGATGACAGGTAAGCATATTAACTGCGTTACAGATATGTTCATGAAAGGAAATAGGTTGTAGGCCTTGAGAACATACCTTTCGAATGACGTTCGATCCCAGCTCTTATTTGATCTTGCGCTCGATCCTCAAGTCCACCTCCCGTTCACTAAACCTGCAATACAAGTACCTTTCTCAGTATATCTTGGATAATATATAATGATGGAAAAAGACAAAGCAATTTAAACATTCAATATTAACCAAAACAGATCCAAGCAAGTATATCACTTCAATAAACACTTAATTTGGGACAAGAAAGATGCTTCAACCTTTTATTGTCAAATGCAAATTGATGTTACACAATATACCTGACTTTGTGACATGCTCCTGCAACTTGATCCTAGGGTCTTGCTCTTCTCTGGCTTGGATATCTTCCAACATAAACTCCTCCAATGCAAGCTTCTCTTTAAAAGTCCCTTAATAACATTCATGTCTCTAACCCCTCTCTTTATTCTTCCCTGTATTTATAGGACAAGAGAAGCAGTTCAAGTCGAGAGATGGTTATGGAGGAAGTTGGGGAAGTTGGGAAACCAACTGCAACTAATCCTCTTCGTGAAATTAATTATTTTTAATCATCTTTTGAGATGTACGCTGCCATTGCTTAGTGAAGTAGCATTCATGGCACTACTATAGTGCTTGTAAACTAGCGCTCATCACTTTTTAAATGTTGAGCACTACTCTGCTAAAGAGGAGTAGCACTCATAAGGCTTGAGCACGACTATTACACACTGGAGTAGGGTATAGGCACTAGTCTATTGAAGTAGAGTAGCGCTCATATCTCAGAATGACATTTTTAGAGTTTTTCCAGCCTTTTCAGGAGGTGGAGTAAGTCAAAGTCTCATCTAGGGTCAACATGCTCCTCCGTCCAAGTTGTCCTTGTGTGTGATCAACAGCTCAAGGTGATCACGGACGGAGAGGTGCAAGTTTGACCTATAACAGATGCTCCCTAATGTGTGAGGTAAGAGGGAAACGATGGCCGAAATACATTTGGCCGAAATACATTATAACCCAAAAACAGAGGAGGAGCAAAGAACCGCAGAAACAAGTCACAAGATCACCTGAAACAAAGGTCAAGGTCAGCAAGCAATTACATCTTTGACATCATATAGATGTGCAGTGTGATACAACATGATCTCTGATACATAACAAGGAGATGTATATATAGCATGGCCACTTGGAATACAAGCATGGATCCATGTCAAACTGAGAGATCATAGCCATAACAACAAACTGGATCTATGTCTCATGGAGAGCCGAATATAAGTGAGGCTCAGTCTTGTGCAACTTGGGTGATAACAGAATGAGGTAATGTCATCCAAAATCCCAAGGTCTTCATCCAAAACAACTCTAGGTACAAACCCTAACCATGTGAATAGATGAGCTGACAGTCGAACATGGGGGGTATCGTTTGATTACCGATCATTGATGTATACCGTTAACAAACACGAGGACTTCCACTGATAATGATGAAGGGGCCCAAGGTACCAAGTACGATCCGCCAAGTGTGAATAGATGGACTTGGAGTTGAACACTTGGGGATCCTGTCGAAGAAGAGACATTGATGTATTCTCAACATTCAACAGCGAGGAAAATTGCCACTAGTGACTGCAATCTCCAAGGTACTAACCGAAACTCTAAACTTCATTCCTAGAGTAAAATGAGTTGACGTCGATGGGAAGAAGTTCGTTGGAAGGGAGGCCTTAAGGTATCCTCCATCATCCAACTCGAGGAACACTCAACTAGTATGAGCTGATATGGAATAATATGTAACAAGACTGACACTAGGATGGCCGACACATGAGGTCAAGGTAAACTACAGAATGGCCGACACAGGGTATATCCTTGAACAGTGAGCACGACACAAAGTGACTCAGGCAGTTTTCGACATAATGGGGTAAATAATAAGCCTGAAATGTGAGAGACATTATCAGACCCTCCATATGGTTGGAAGAATAACCAACCGGGGGAGTAAACAACTCGGAGAGCAGGTTCACCCCGAGGTCAAAAACTAAACCCAACCGACAAGATAGACTCAAGTAGGTGCTGTGTTCAAGGATAGAACTGACTGAACTACCTTTGACATTGAAGATATGACACATCTTTCCCATCCCTTATTCTTTTTAGATAAAAGAATACCTTTCTTGTTGTTTTAATGAGTCCAAGAAAGAACGAAAACTCAATAGATCCAACCATGTAAAAAGTTTAACGAGCCCATGGGATGAAGACTCAGGACCTTCTTCATTATTTACAGAGTTCGAAGAAGAGATAGAAGATTACTCTATATTACTGATCTCTGGATTTTAATATCGAGCCGAGATCTGTTCTTGCTCACCGGTGTTTTCAATTTTAAGGAGTCTAAAAAACTTAAACAATAACTCCATATATCTGCTTGTGGATTTTAGTATCGAGCCCAAGCAGATTAATGCTCGCCAATGTTTTCCTGTTTATAGAGTCTGAAAAACTTAAACAATCCTCTTTTCACCTATCCGTGGATTTTATATCGAGCCCGGATTGGTCTATGCTCGGCGATGTTTTCTTGTTTATAGAGTTGAAAAACTTGAATAGTCCTCTATTTACCCTCTTGTGGATTTCACATCGAGCCCGAGTAGGTGAATGCTCACTTGGTATTTTCATGTTTAGAGAGCCTGAAAACCCTAAAGAAAGGCTCCAAAAGGTCCTTTTTCATGCAATTAGTCTCCTACCCCGAAAAAGTATAAAACAAAGGGAAAAGAACTCTTCTAGCGCATACAGAAGTATACCTAGAGTATACCTTTTCCGTAATTAATCCACCTAGGCCTGGAAAAGGGATAATTCTATACTTGAGTGGATGAGCCTTCGATTACTTTAATGAGCTCGAAGAGGACAAGCTTGCTCGACAATCTTGTTTAGGTTTAAATAGTCCAAACAAGAGCTTAAAATGACTTAAAGGTCAGCTTCTAGGATCATAGCTTCATACTCTGCCAAAACTAGGTCTTCAACAAAATATTAGTTAATGCGACAAAAAAATCTCGAATGATATATGAATTTGAATTATCAACTAGTTAACAAGGTCTAACATCGAGATTTTTTAAACTTAGGAGATCAATCCTACAAAAATTGAAGGAAAAATGCGAGCTGGATTAGTATTGCACCATATGTATGTTTCAATTGATTAATTAGATGATTTTGAAAAAAAAAATTGAAACTATAGAGAACTAAACAATGGTGGGTAAAAATTAAAATCCAATTCATATATATAATTTCATTTTAAAAATCAATTTCCAATTTGTTTTTGTAGGGCAAAGATTTGGGGCAACCTTGGCATTTTCAAATCTCCGTGGCGATCAAATCAAGCATCCAAACGCCGTTCTTCTTCCACCAAGTGAGTTAGAATCCTCCCCACTTGCATTTTTATGGTTTAGTTTTCATTTTTTGAGCCAAAAATTGCTTGCAACGCAATGCTCACAACTCTTACTGCACAGACGCTACTGTGTAACAATAGAAGTAGCGTGTAAAGGAGGTGAACGCTACTGTTCTCAAACAGAGTAGCGCTCATACGTTACTGTGTAGTATACATAGTAGCGCTCAAGCCTGAAAACCTAAAAGTAAGCGCCGAGACTAAAAAAAAATGTCACTTTTTGTCCAGGATGGTTCTTCAATGGAGGGAGAGAGAACATGAGGACATGGATAGGCTGGCCATGCAAGACCCGGCCACTCTCCACGCTCTCCGAAGATGCGGTTTATTGAAGTTTTACCGAACCGTAAACATGAGGGCCCTAAACAAATTATTTCGAAGACTTATTCAGTACTGGGATGTGGATACCAATACTTTTGTCATCCGTGGGCAAACTTTGGAGCTTACAGTTGATGACATATATTTCATTACTGGTCTCTCATGGAGGGGATATGTAATAAATCTGAAAGGGTATTCTCGTGTGGGCATAAGGTCTGTGCAAGAGTACGTGAACTCATATTGTGTGGCTGGAGCTAAGAAATCAGGAAGCCAAATCTTGATTTCTACCATTTAAGGCCTCCCCTTGAAGGTGATAGTGAGTATGATCAACCGAGTGGTAGGTAGTGCCTCACTACACCTAGCTTCTAGGCACTCTATGCATGTTGGTGTACAATGCTTACACGGTAATGTATATGATTGGTGTACTAGTTTACTGGCGAGCATGAAATCTCAATTGACAGGTTGTAAATCCGGCACAATGAAGAATTTTGGGTACGGTAGCATTTTGTGTACTTTCTTCTTTGAGAGGATGCCTTCTATCAGTTTGGGGATGCCTCTACCTCAGGTTAACCCCCGTGAGCACATACTAGGCCGTTGGGGTGACATATTCCTTCGCCAGGGTGGTGGGGAGAGTCACTACTGTTATCATACTGATGATTTCTCGGGGTGGTGGGAGAGGCAAGTGCCTGCTTTCGAGCAGTTTCCATGTGCTGGATTGGATTTCCATCATGATCCAGAACTGGTGCTTCCTCCAGGTGGGGCCTGGGGAGATATTGGTATGTTTAATTTTTGAGAATTATTTAATTTTTTCAAACTTTTCAAGTATTTGATTTTTATGAATGAATTTTGAAGTGCTAAACAAGTTTCATATACAGATCTTGGGCCTGTCCGTCCCGAGGGACATCCTACCATCTTTGTGAGGCCAGCTGATATTACTGCAACAGATGCTATGTTGGGGACCATAGAGAGAAAAGTGATTCGGATGACTCATGAAGTTCCTGCATGCCGTATGGATCAAATACCTATTGATATGTAGGAAGATGTAGTTGGGGTGCCCTCAGCATGGGTTAGGGTGCTGCGGAAGATAGGTAGGCTATTCATATGCTATTGCAATGCAGTAGATGATGATGAGGTCCCTCCTTCTCCATAGGAGAGGGATACATTCTATGTATATATTTTTGAGGCTACTATGCCCAGTTTTGTACTTTTATGACATGACTTGATAGACTTGTGATCCAAAACTCATATATTTTTTGATACAATATCGACTATATACAGTATCGATTATTTACATATGTATGTGTTTGAATTTTGTGTGTGCAATGTTGTTTATGAAAGTGTATGATACAAATGCCAGTCTAACACATAGTTTGCTAATGAATCAGCTAATGCGTTTAAATTTCTTGGAATGTGTTCATATATAATAGAATCAAACTGTCTTTCCAATAGTCTAACTCGTAGAAACTGACATAGCAATCCAAGATCTTTAATCTGGTAGACACCTGTTAACTGAAATACAATTAATTGTGAGTCAAGTCTTACCTCCAAATGTGAAATACCATGACTGAGAGCATCTCGGAGAAGTTCTATAACTGCACTGTATTCAGCCACATTATTCGTGGTAGGACCCAAACAACCCCCCCCCGAAGAGACAAGTTGGCCAGCGGGTGAGTAAATGACCCAAGCTGCTGCAGCCAATTGACAGGTGTGGCGACTGGTGCCATCAGCAAATCCTAAGAAATGTTCAGTTGACATCTAGTACACGAAACAAAAAACACACATAAGATTAACTAACAAGCATAACGAAAACTAGCTATACAAAAATATACAGCTATGTTACAAGAAAAAGTACATCAGCCTAAGCGTAGTACTTCTTCAGGTAGAGCCCATTTCTAGGCTCGTCCAGCTTATTACCTTTGTAATCTATCATTTCATAGGCACCTTTCTTCAGTACTTTGGAAATTATAAAAGGTCCGAGCCACCTGGATTTGAATTTTCCAGGTCCTAGGGGTTCTTTGTCTTGATCCCAAAGTAGGACCAAGTCTCCTTCAATGAAAACCCTAGGTTTGACAGATTTGTCATACTGTCCTTTGAATTGTTTTTTGTGGACCTCGTTTGTTGTGAGCGTGTCGCGGCGCTGTTCATGTAGATGTTCTAAGTGTAACAAACATTCTTCTAGTATTGAAGTATCTGGTAGTAACTGAACTGCTATTTTTAGCGAAGGAATCTCGCATTCAATCGGTACGACTGCTTCTATCCCATGCACAAGTTGGAAGGGAGAGAATTCGGTAGCAGTCTTAACGTTGGCTCAGTAATCCCAAAGAGTCAGGTACATCATGATGTTCCAGTTATTTCGACTGGCATTAACAGTTCTCTGTAGTATAACCTTTAAAGTTTTATTCACTGCTTCGACTTTTCCATTCACCTGTGGATAGTATGAAGACGAATGTTCTTGTCGAAAACCAAGCATTGTATACAATTCGGTCATCATGCTATTTTGGAAATGACTACCATGATCAGTCACTATCTCTTTAGGTATGCCAAACCGTGCAATAATATGATTAAACATGAAATAAGCTGCAGTTTCTCCATCTGCCTTAACAGTAGGAATTTCCTCCGCCCACTTAGTAAAGTAGTCAACGACAACAATGATGTAATGATGTCCTCCAGCCGAAACTGGATTGCAAGTCATGTAATCAACCCCCCATTTTGTGAAGGGACCTACTGTAATCACAGGATGAAGAGGAGCTGGGTGTGCCCTCATTTTCTTAGTGAAAAAATGACACGGATGACAGTGTTTCACTGCTTCCACACAATCTTTAAAGATCATGGGCCAAAAATATCTGGCATGCAGTATCTTCTGTGTTGTTGCCAACCCAGAAAGATGTCCCCCACAAGCTCCACTGTGGGCATCATTTAATACTGCTTCGGCTTCTTCTCGAGTTAAGCAATGTCGTAAAATGGAATCTACCCCATGTCGATATAAAGTATCTGAGATGATAAGGTAGTTCTTCGCATGGCTTTTGAGCTTGCGTCACTCTTCTCGAGAAAAAGTAGTAGGACACCTCAAAGTCTGGAGATATACTAAGATATCCCCGTACCATGGGTCAGAGGAAGCAATGAGGAAGATATGTTCATCTGGGAATGATGATTCTTCCTCAATGTATTCTAAGTCACTTGGAAACTCTAAGATTAACTCAGCGAACACTAGTGATTTCTTCGACTGGGCCAATTGGAAGACCAAATTGAAGTCCTATAGGATTACAATCCATTTATTATATTTCCCACCGATAATTCGTCGGGTGAGAACGTACTGGAAAGGATTGACTTCTGCTATCATAGTAGTAGTTCATAAAAGTATATAGTGACGAAGCCTCTGTACTGCATTGACCGGGGCAAGTGCTAACTTCTCAACTTACGAATATTTAACCTCAGGGGCTATCAATGCGCGAGAAAGATAGTAGACAACATGATCCTAGAGTGTATCGTCTTCCTGAACCAAAACTATACCAATTGTATTAAGAGATGTTGGAAGATATAAAATAAAATCTTTTGCATAGTCTGGCGGGCTCAACAAGGGTGCTGAAAGAAGTGCCTTTTTTAAGGCTTCAAAGGATACTTGAGCAGCCTCGTCCCACACAAAGTAGGAGTCTTGTTTGAGTAGCCTCATAAAACCTTTGGTAATTTTAGCATAGT
This sequence comes from Larix kaempferi, assembly GCA_027924585.1. Classification (NCBI taxonomy): domain Eukaryota; kingdom Viridiplantae; phylum Streptophyta; class Pinopsida; order Pinales; family Pinaceae; genus Larix; species Larix kaempferi. The sequence goes on from BSBM01000147.1 coordinate 215,855, forward strand.
TTATGATGAATCACCGTAAGAAATTAGACATGCCTTGCAGACTTTGGAGTTGTTGCAAGGTGCGAGGAGGAGGCAGATTTACAATCGCCTCTACTTTCAGCGGGTCGACCATTATGCCACGACTGGAGACAATGAAGCCTAGTAGATGTCCCGATTCGACACAGAACACACACTTATTAGGATTCAAACGAATCTTATATTGTCTACATCTTTCAAACACCTATCTAAGATGAGCTGGATGATCTCGTCTCTTTCGAGATCGCGCCAGGAGATCATCCAACTAAGGTTCTACTATGTGTTTGATATCATGAAAAGCGAAATTCATCGCACGCTGGAAGGTAGCTCCAGCATTCTTCAAACCAAATGGCATCTTCCGGTAAGCGAAGGTCCCCCACGGGAAAATGAAAGTTGTTTTATGCTGGTCTTCGGGTTTGATTTCTATTTGATTGTATCCCAAAAAACCGTCCATGAAAGAGAACATCTCATGTCCCGTACAAGCATCTATGATTTGATCGATAAACAGTGTAGGATAGTTATCTTTCGGACAAGCTTTGTTCAAGTCCTGAAATTCAGTACAGACTCTAATGGTACCTTGCTTCTTATAAACCGGAATGGGGTTTGAAACCCATTCCGTCATGTCAATCGGATAGATGAAACCGGCTTTAAGCAACTTTTCAACCTCCGCCTTGATGGCGGCCGCTTTTCTATGTTTCACAGGGCGGAACTTTTGTCTCACAGGTTTTTCGTTAGGGTATGTCATGATGACATGCTCCATGATGGCTGGGTCTATACCTGGCATCTCCTCATATGACTAGGCAAAAACTTCGCAGAATTCTTTAAAAAGTTTTGTATACAGAGTGATCTCTTCTAGAGAACAGTCTGTACCAATAAAAATGTTTTCCACGACCCCGGGTTTGGTGGAAATATTGATCGGAATTGTTCTCGATATATTAGCCATATTTTCCTCAACATAAACAACTCTCGAAGTAGAAGGAAAAGATGACAAATCAACCAATCCACCGGGTCTCACGGGGAATTCCCCTCAATCCTATCTAGATCTGGAAGCATGTAGGACCTGTGATGCATATGTTCCCATGGTTGGTCCAGGCCCATCATGACTTCTAAGATGGCTTCTGTTTGTGTCAGAAATTGTTACTAAGGCTAAGGTAACAAGCCAACACAATCTCAAAATAAAAATCAATCCAAACTAGGTTTTTAGGGTTTTGTTTTGTAGGTTTTGGTTAGAAACTTCAAGAGCATAAGGGAATACATTCAACATATAAGTAAAAACTAATTCATATACATATATCCATGAAGATGCATATATATCTCAGGAATCCAACAAAAGATTGCAATGAAGTTCATACAATAAAAGACAAGCATCACTGGAAATTACACATAAAACCAGAAATGAATTTGTCAATCAAGAAACTATATAAGTTCAAAATGAAGCCAATACATATCAGAAGTAGGATAAGGAGTCATATATTCATAGTTTCATCAAAAATGCAATATGAGAGTTTGCAATACTTATCAGAGAACAAGTCTGACAAAATCAACAGCTTGCAGACCTCCTAAGCTCTCCAAAAATTCGAACCCTTACAATATCTTTTCTCCTTCTCTAAATAGTTTTTAATCTCCCAAAAACAGTTAGGGTATTTCCTACTAATCCTCCATCGAATGACTAAGACTAGGTAAAGTAGCATTTACATTTTTACAAATTACAATTTTGCTAAAAATAGCAAATCTTTAACAAAAATCATTAAATGAACCTAACTGCCTTAGATCTCTTTCGATGCCTCCACAAGCAAAGAGATGCCATCTGGACTTGAGGATCTTTTCTTCACTCTTTTGTGCTTTTGCTCCAGCTCAGCTATCCTTTTGTGTAGGTGTTCATTTTCATGCTGCAAGGTTTGAACTGTCTTTTCTAATTCTGAGCAATTCCTGTCAGCAACCCTTTTTCTTCTGAGTGCCTCCTTTGCATCAATCACCAACTCCTGAAAATTGTCATGAGTATCTTGAAGATCTTCTCTCAATCTTCTATTTGCCAACATTAGACCATCATTAACTTCCTGCATGTAGCTCATTTGATGCTTGTACTGTTTGACAGTCTTCTTCAAATTCTCCTTGTCAGAATTAACCAGTTTTTCTATTGCAGCATCCTGATCTTCACTTAGTTTCCAAAACATGTCAAACTTCTTAAACATTAATTCCTCTGTCAATGGCTTTACAGCAGTATCTTCAATGATAGGGTTTGAAACACCTATTACTTGTGCTGATTTAATATCTTCTGTTAACAATTTTCCAGAATTGTTTTCAACAATGGATTTAGAGCTTTCTTCACCTGTTACATTTACAGACCCAAAATCCTCTCTTTTAACTGAATGCAATTCATTTTTCTTTGATTGCTCCTCCATGGATTCTTCATCAGAGATGGTCACCTTATCAGTCTTCAATTTTGGATTTAACAGCTTTTTCATGCTTAATCTTAATTTGTTTTTAGACCTAGTTTTAGGTCTCCATAAAGAAGCTGCCTCTGCCATCATTTTAAGTTTCTTCCCTTGATATTGGATAGATGCTAACTCTACCACTTCCATCTTTTTGATCTTGCTCTTAAGCTTTGTGGTCTTATCCTTTCTAGCATGATTTTCTTTAATCTCATTTTTAACCTCTATCTCAGGCCTAAACTGTTCTTCTTCTAACATATAGCCCTCATCATCTGAGAGGACTGTGATGGGGCTTCTTGGCTGGTTATGAACTTCTACTTTTGCTACAGGAATCACTTTGATATCAATATTCTTCTCTTCCTGAAAATCTGCTATCGGAGATGACTTCTTTTCAAGAAATTCCTCTTCCTTTTTGTCATCAAACAATGAGAACTCGACCTTATTGTGCTTTGAAAATTTCTGAGGCTGACTGTCATTCTGTCCTTCATCTGCTACCTGCTTTGTTCCCTTCTTAACTTTAATTTCATGTTTCTTTGCAGCTTTAACTGAATGCCCTAATTTCTGTATCATTACTTTTCCCTTATCAGTTTGTCTTTTGGATTGTTGGTCTTCTTTAGAATGAATCCCTGACCAAAACAAAAAGAAGTCCCAAGTTTTTTCCTCATGCTGCAACACTGTAGAGATGATTAACTTGATGAGACCATGATGAAACAATGATTGAGAAGTATGATCATCCTGCTGTTTAATTTTGCTTGACATTTTCTGCAGGATTTTGAAGAAAAAGAATGGCAAATTCATTTTAGACACCCCTGCCATGTGCTGTAGGAACCTGAGATGGTATTTGAACACTAATGAATACCTCCCTTAACAAGTTACATAACTCTGAAGAATCCTTATAGGTTCAATCCATTCCCTCTTGAAATTATGTATGAGAATACCTTTGTTCCAGTCAGGAATAACATTAGGTAATAAGTATCTTTGAGGATCAAACTCAAAGGGAGACTTCTTAAACCAGAGCTCGCCCTCATTACTAATTTCAGTGGCTTCTGAAATTAATTCCACTGTCAATTTGAATCTCAAAGGATCCATTATGATCATCTCATTCTTAAGTCCTTTGGCAAAATTGCAGGATACTTGAGCATTAAAACCATCTATCTTCTTGAAGAATTTCAACCAGCCTGCCTATTGGAACAGCTCTGCACAATCTGGGAGTTTCTGAATCCATGTCAAATCTGTAGGCTCAGCCCTGTTAACTTTTCCACTTTTACTGCTTTTTCCCATATCTTTCTCTTCAGGGAACAAGAACAATCTAGTTTTAAGTTTCAGAAATGTTTTACAAGCTGTTTTCTGGGCAAATAATTTTGCAGGTTATAACAATTTTTAGTGATATTTGAATCACCTGCACAAATTAACCGACCTTTCTGTATAGGACCTTTATCAACTAGCAGACTCCCTGCTGTGTAAAAATTGAGTTTTACATATAATTCTGTGAGTTTTTTCGACGCCCTATTCTGATTAGGTCATAAGAGAAACAATCATGCAAATTCCTCCTATCAGGCTTCAGGTAACTATTTCAGTGATGAATTCCTCATCCTTTCATTCTATTACATCCTTCTCAGCAACCAATTTTTTCAGAAGAACACGCAGCAGCAAAAACCCAAATTCTCCAGCTATAAGGGTTATACGTAATACCTGTCAATTACTCATCCATCGTGGCGTAATGTCTTCAATTTGGGGTGTCAATGATGTTCTTCTTTGAGCACAGGTGTCCTCCTAACGATTCTTTGGCTGCAGGTGAACGAATTCAAAAGCCCTAATTTCTGTTGGCGCCAGAACACAGCTGTCTCCTTCCACGGTAACGTAATCCAACGTTCAACAGTGAAGTCTCCTCCTCAAACAATAACTCCTCAGTGATGATGCGTGTGACAAGAGAAAATTGACAGCTAAACCCGAAATTGACTGGGCTGGTCTCTGTGCAACTGAACCCGCATAACCTGTAATGATGCCCTTGTTTTCTCTTCGTGATTAACAACCAACTAACATCATGCTCAAAATGCTGCATACACGTGTTAAACACTTCACACAATGCGATTAGATACTTTCACTCTGCATAATGATTGAAATCAGATCAAGAATTTACAAAAAACTCATGCCACGATATTCCTGTAGCGCACTCTGTGTTAAACTTTGGTGTAGCGCTACAAGAATATCTTTTAACCAAAATTTAGCAATTTTCTAACTTTTTGCCAACTTGTCGGAGATTTTGGCAGCTATTTGGTTTAGGACATTAGTTTAGCTACTCTCTAAAATCATTAATGATTCTCCTTTTGAATATATAACTCTCATTGACCCACTTTTTAATATAAAAAATGACCAAAATCAAATGAAATCTGAAAGGACTGGGTTCAAACTTTATTCAATCATTCATAAGGTTCTTAAGAAGGCAAAAACCAAAACTGAAAACCAAAAATTGGAGAGAATAACTAAAAATGCAGAAAAATTTACTGACTTAACAGCTTCATCAGATGACAAAACCGTATCTAAACAATCGAACGAGTGAGTGGAATTCAGTGACCATGCCGGAGCATAGTCCATATCTGACTCAGCAGAGACTGGCGGAGTAATAATATGTTCCATTGCAGTATGTTGTGTTTCCATATAGGCCACTTCTACAATGGATGGAGGCACAAAAGGCTCTGACGTAGTAGGAAGGATCCAAGGATCAGTTCTTAAACCAACCGTGAATGTTTCGGTAGCAGTACCCACATCATAACGCATAAAAAGAACAGGGGAGGGGAGGTCGAAAGTGCCTATTAACGACCCGTACAGTCCTGCTCCTAAACTCTCATTAACCGGGGCGGTGTGATCAACTAAGGGAATTGTGGTCTTTGAAGAAGTCTGGTTGTTTCTCTGAGTGAAAGAAAGTTGATCGACTGTAACGACCTTACCTTCAAATGGGAACATAACAACTTGAAAAACTGCCGATGCAATGGCTCGCATGGCATATGTCCAGCTCCTGCCTAATAACATATTGTAATCAAGTGGACCGTCCAGAACTTCTACTTCTACAGCAATTGTCTTACTGGCCAATGTGACATCAAATGATGGCAAATCCCCATGTGGATGGAAAGTCCTTCCATCAAATGCAGTAAGTAGTGTGTTAGAAGGGGCTAACTGGGGGAACCCAAAGCTTTCCAACAGGAAATTGACATTACGCAGGTCGACGCGCCCTCATCTACGACAGCTCATCTGATGGTCATTGTGCCATGGACGACTTCAATCTAAAGAGCAACGTGGTAGGTCAACCGGTATTTGATATCAGTCATATCAAATCACGCAAACATGTTAGAGGATTCCATACTTCCAATAGCTGCCAGAAGTGCATTCCGTTGTAAAGGACAACTTTACAAGACTTCTAAGGTAGACATGGCACAAGGGGTATGGGCTAAATCTTCAACCACATTGTAGTTGGAGGCGGCCCGAGTGTTGGCATTGTGCGATGCTCATTTCAAGACACCTTTCGGGATCTTGGGCATTGGGTCCACAGGTATGTGGACTGGAGTGGAGGATTCTGGAATCTCTTTATCCTTTTTCTGTGCGTTCGGGGTATAATTCCTGGCTCTCGTTTGTAAGAGTGCATCCGAATTAACCATGTTAATAAAAGTTTGATCAAACATAGCATGTGGAGTGCCCCCAGTGTTGGAGGTGCCAGAAGCTGAGCTCTGCCCCTTAGGGAATGGATCTTTCAGTACGGCAGGCTTCTTTTCTCTTAATAGCTTCTGGGCTTCTTCAAGCAGAGGGCATTGATGAGTACGGTGGTCCTGCTTGCAAAGTTTACAAGGGAACTTAACCTTCTTTTTCTCTTTGTTACCCTCTTCGGCATTCTCTTTTTTGGTCTTCTGATGGTTCCCCTCTCCTTTCTTTCCCTTCTTTTTGTTATTGTGTTGCCGAGGGCCCTTTTTATTGTTCTGAACCTAGTTGATAGGTTTAGAAGTAGAAGGAGAGGTTGTGACGAAAGAAACTTCTGCAGTCGATTGTTTGACGGATAAGGCATGAACTTGTTTGGTCAATGCTTCTGAAGCTGCAGAGTCAACTGAACCCACTATGCCATCAGCATGTGGTCCAGGTTTAGGTCTACTCAGATTGGTATTCGATCGCGGTGCATTAGGTATGATCTCATATAGTAACCTAGATTGTGCATAAATGAGATCTAACTGCTGGGTCCGTAGGATGGCTTCTTCCTCGTTAGATACTCTAGACGTAGCTACTTCCTTAGAAATGTAAGGAAGGAGTGATTTCAAATACCACTCAAGAAGGAATTCTGGAGGTATGTTGGCTTTAATGAGCCTCTTCCGTCTTCCCCACTCCTGAATGTGATCAGATAAATGAGTGGCTTTATTTTGCCTAAATGTAGACAAAAGGTCTGTTCCGGCATCATACCGAACAGGAAGCTGGAAGTGATTCAAAAAGACAGTCGCGAGATCTCCAAAATTAGAGAATGTAGCTGCAGGTAACTTAATGTACCATTTGGCTGCAGCACTGGTTAAATTCCTTTGGAACAGTCTCCATCTAATGGAATCTTAATTTAATGAGTTCGAGGAGCACCATAAATGGAAAGTAGTGACATGGTCACCAGGGTCTTCACCTGTTTTTCCTTCGAACTTTGGGATGTTCGAAGGTAACTTGGTAGGAACTGGTGTGTTAGAAAAACAGGATCGTAGAGCAATAAGAATAAATAGAAATGCAAATATAATCACACATACACATTACAAGAGAGACACAGATATATCGTGGTTCACCCAACTTGGGCTACGTCCACACTAAATTTGCCAGTCCTTATTATTATTACCATCCAGCAAGGTGAAGGGATACAACTTGCAGCACAACCGCTGCACTTCCACTTCTCTGTTTCAGAGTCTCTCTCCTGATCTTAGAGATCTTTACAATGCATAAAACCTAATACATCATCATCATCCCTAGCCGTATTACAATGTCTTTATTTTATAAGGGAAATACAATGGGAAAATACCACGGGATACCCAAAAACATGGGCCCGCAAAACAGCTGGCGATCCCCCCTGGAACCCCGTGGGGGGGCGATGCCCCCCACACCGCCCCGCTGGGGTGACTGTACAGTCCACCTACATATCATATAAAACTGGGGTACAAACACGGCTGATACAATATCATCTATGAGACTAGAAGATCTGGCTCCACAACCAACAATCTCCCACTTGGAGACTGATCACAACAACTCCACCGTGCTGCACTTGCTGGACTTGGACTTGGCAAATTTCTTCTCTTCACCTTCATGCTAGAAGGCCAACTGAAACCGAGCACGAACTCAGTTTCTCTCTGGTCACTACCTTTGTGAACATGTCTACAGGATTCTGGCTAGTATGTATCTTTTCCAGCTTCAACAGTTCATCTTCCATAACAGAGCGTATGAAATGGTACTTGAGCTGTATATGTTTAGTCCTGGAATGGAATGCTGAGTTCTTTGCAAGGTGAATGGCACTCTGGCTGTCACTATACAATCTACTATTCTTCTGCTTCTTACCTACTTCATCCATAAACCTATGCAGCCAAATCATCTCTTTACTAGCCTCTGTAATGGAAACATACTCTGCTTCTGTTGTTGAAAGTGCAACAACCTTCTGTAGTTTCGAAATCCAGCTTACTGATGTTCCACCTATAGTAAACACATACCCTGTGGTGCTCCTCCTGCTATCCTTGTCACCTGCCATATCTGCATCAACATATCCCTGTAGAACTGTGTCTGAACCTCCAAAACATAATGCCTCGGTGGTAGTACCTCTCAAATACCTGAGAATCCACTGTACTTCCTTCCAATGTTCTTTACTAGGATTGTTCATATATCTGCTCACAACTCCCAGTACATGTGCAATATTTGGTCTTGTGCACACCATGGCATACATCAAGCTGCCAACTACTGATTGATAGGGAATCTTGGACATGTAATCTGTCTCTTCTTGTGTCTTGGGACACATTTCCTTACTTAGACTGAAATGGATAGCCAAAGGTGTACTTACAGGTTTTGCATTCTGCATTCTGAACCTCTCCAACACCTTTTGTATGTACTCACTTTGAGATAATGTCAATTTGCGATTCTTCCTGTCTCTCGTTATTCTCATACCAAGGATTTGCTTTACAGCACCCAAATCCTTCATCGCAAATGAATTAGCTAGCTTCCTTTTGAGTACATTTATATCCTGCATGTTAGACCCTGCAACAAGCATGTCATCCACATACAATAACAAGATAATATATCTTCCATTGTCTAGCTTCTTGAAATAAACACAGTGGTCAGAATGACATCTACTATAACCTTGTTCTGTCATAAACCTGTCAAACTTTAGATACCATTGCCTTGGAGCTTGCTTCAAGCCATACAAGCTCTTTTTCAACCTGCATACCAGATCCTCCTTACCTTTGACCTCATACCCTTGTGGCTGCTGCATATATATTTCTTCCTCCAAATCCCCATGGAGGAAGGCTGTTTTTACATCTAACTGTTCAAGATGCAAATCTTCTACCGCCACTAGACTTAAGATAGTCCTAATTGAAGTCATCTTAACAACAGGAGAAAATATGTTATCAAAATCTATACCTTTCTTCTGTGCAAACCCCTTCACAACAAGTTTGGCCTTGTACTGCTTCTTACCTCCTTCTTCTTCCTTCAACCTGTAAATCCATTTGTTTTGCAATGCTCTTTTACCAACAGGCAACTGAACCAAATCCCAAGTCTGGTTTCCTACCAATGAGTCCATCTCCTCATTCATGCCTTGCTCCCACTTCTTTCTAGTTTCCACCTGCATTGCTTCTTCATAACATTCTGGTTCACCAGAATCAGTCATCAATAAATAATACATTGAAGTAGAGTATCATTCAGGGAGTCTACTTAACCTGGTAGATCTTCTTACAATTGCAGGAGTTTCAGGTACTTGCTACTACTCTTGATTTTCTTGCAACTTCGGAACTTCATTTTCTTTAATTTCATCAAGTACTATGTACTCTATGTTTTCCTTTTCCTGTTTCTTTCCCTGCAACTGATCTTTATACATGACCTTTTCATTGAATATCACATCTCTACTACTGATGATTTTGTTATTTTCATAATCCCATAAACGATAACCAAATTCATCAACCCCATATCCAATAAAGGTACATTTCTTGGATTTAGCTTCAAGCTTTGTTCTATTTTCTTTATCAATATGGACAAATGCTTCACAACCAAACGTTCTCAGAAATGAGTAGTTTACCTTTTTATCTATCCATGCTTCCTTTGGAATACCACCATCCAAAGCACTTGAAGGTCCTTTGTTTATTAAATAAACAGCAGTATTTACAGCATCTACCCAAAACTGTAAGGGCAACCCTGCATGCAGTCTCATACACCTTGCACGCTCCATGATCATTTTGTTCATCCTTTCTGACACACCATTTTTCTGTGGTGTTCCTGGGACTATCTTCTCTCTACGAATCCTATGGTATGAACAGTAACTATCAAACTCCTTGCTGCAGTACTCACCTCCATTATCAGATATGAGACACTTCAATCTTTTTCTTGTCTCATTCTCAACCAAAGCTTTCCACTTCTTAAAAGTAGCAAACACATCAAATTTCTGTCTAATACAATAAACCCAAGTTTTTCTAGTTGCATCATCAATAAATGTAACATAATAATGAGAGCCACTAAGAGATTGTACCTGAGCCGGTCCCCATACATCTGTATGCACAAGCTTTAATTTTTCATTCTTCTTCTGTTTCCCAACCCTGAGAAATCTGACTCTCTTCTGTTTTCCATAAACACAGTTTTCACAAAATTCCAAACTTACCCGCTTCAAATCCGGCAGCAACTTCCTTAAGTGGAGAATCTGCATCCCCTTCTCGCTCATGTGGCCAAGCCTATGATGCCACAATGCTGTATCTGTTCCTATGGAAGCTAAAGAGATAGAATGGTCAGTATTAGGTTCAAGATCCTAACCAAGACTAGTTGGTGTAGTGTATCCCTAAAAAAAAAATTGTTTCTATTTGATTTTATTAAAGATTTTTAGGGTTGTTATTACTCAAAAGGTAGTGCGTTTGTATGGCGTGGTTGCAACAGAAAAGCAAAAGTGCATAAATTCTAACTTTTTTTTTTAGTTTTTCATTTAAAATTCTTTCCAAACTAAAAAACTGAGCAAATCTACTTAAATTCCTTTTTTGTTTTCTTTTGAAATTGAACACAAAATAACCTATGCTATCTTGTAACAAATATAAGCCTTATTAAATCTTAAGCTACCAAATTTTTTGCTTTTCTCTGTTATTATAAACGAAAAAGAACTATAAACATGGAAAGCAAATAAGACTTGTGTGCAATGTGTAAGTATGGCTAAAAATGGTTTTTAAGCTTACAACTGTCAAGGCACTAGCTCAACAAAGACTTGTCCTACATGTTTTTTGCAAAAAGAAAAAGTTTCTATACTCGAAAACAAAGTTGGGAGAAAACAAAGGAGAAAGATACAAGAGGACTCACCCAAAGCATCCAACCCTAGCAAGACCACTATGCCAAGCAAAAGGTAGGCAAGCAAGCTACCAACCACCCTACTAATACAAAGACTGAGAAATGAATCGGCCTAAAACACTTTAAACACACTTGAAACCAGAAAAGACAACAAGTCACAGAAGGTTGGAAATCAACAAGTTCGGAAGACACCCTAAAGGCTCCAAAACAGACCAAACCCTGAAACAAAGGATAAGATACGTAAAGAGCAAACAAATGTTGCTACAAACAGCGAATGCAAAAGTATGCAGGTTTGTAAATCAGCAACATACAGTCAGGGCAAGAACAAGCAGAAGTGTTCACGAAAGAACAAAACCTAGTCTTCCAAAAGAGTTATAAACAGTCCAAACATTCCACAGGTAAACAAGTGATCTAAAGATGGTAAAAAGACTCAAAGAAAGGTTCTATGACTTAAAGAAAAGTTTAAAACCTCAAATACTAATCAAGGAGATCTAGAAACAAAGTCAGAAGACCACCAAAAAGGCTAAAAACTCAAATAGACCACTAACAGAAGGCTACAAGAAATATAACCTACTGTGTAGTAAGGAAACTAGCGCTCTTGAAGATATGGGCGCTACTTTATATATAGCAAAGTAGCGTATGGGCGTTACTGTATGTATAACAAAGTAGCGCTCAGGTCTTAAAAGTTTAAAAACTGACTTTGAAAAGATGCAAAAGGACTGATTGAAGCAGAGAAAAACAAGCAGGGGGTACCTACAGGGTTTCTCAGCACATAAAAGGAGTTGAAATAATTATGGGAAGACAAACAAGAAAAGGTTTCCTAGAGCAAAAACACAACTATCCCCAGCGGAGTCGCCAGTCTATTGGCGGGAAAAACTACCCTATAGTAAGGAAACTGATACTATCAACTGAAAAGCGATGACATGTAAGCGTATTAACTACGTTACAGAGATGTTCATGAAAGGAAATAGGTTGTAGGCCTTGAGAACATACCTTTCGAATGATGTTCGATCCCAGCTCTTATTTGATCTTGCGTTCGATCCTCAAGTCCACCTCCCGTTCACTAAACCTGCAATACAAGTACCTTTCTCAGCGTATCTTGGATAATATATAATGATGAAAAAAGACAAAGCAATTTAAACATTCAATATTAACCAAAACAGATCCAAACAAGTATATCACTTCAATAAACACTTAATTTGGGACAAGAAAGACGCTTCAACTTTTTATTGTCAAATGCAAATTGATGTTACACAATATACCTGACTTTGTGACATGCTCCTGCAACTTGATCCTGGGGTCTTGCTCTTCTCTGGCTTGGATATCTTCCAGCATAAACTCCTCCAATGAAAGCTTGTCTTTAAAAGTCTCTTAATAACATTCATGTCTCTTACCCCTCTCTTTATTCTTCCCTGTATTTATAGTACAAGAGAAGCAGTTCAAGTCGAGAGATGGTTATGGAGGAAGTTGGGGAAGTTGGGAAACCAACTGCAACTAATCCTCTTCGTGAAATTAATTATTTTTTAATCATCTTTTGAGATGTATGCTACTATTGCTCAGTGAAGTAGCGTTCAGGGTGCTACTATAGTGCTTGTAAACTAGCGCTCATCACTTTTTAAATGTTGAGCGCTACTCTACTGAAGAGGAGTAGCACTCATAAGGCTTGAGCGTGACTATTACACACTCGAGTAGGGTACAGGCGCTAGTCTGTTGAAGTAGAGTAGCGCTCATATCTCAGAATGACATTTTTAGGGATTTTCCAGTCTTTTCAGGAGGTGGAGTAAGTCAAAGTCTCATCTAGGGTCAACATGCTCCTCCATCCAAGTTGTCCTTTTCTGTGATCAACAGCTCAAGGTGATCACGAACGGGGAGGTGCAGGTTTGACCTATAACAACATAGTACAACATTTAGATTGCATGTTGTAGTTCCCCAATCGCTAACTAAGCCTGTTGTGGGATAGGTATCCAAGCCCCCAGGGCTTGTAACAAGCTCTAGGAGGCTAACTAAACCTCCCAAGGCTTGTAATAGGTATGAGTGGTTGGGTATTCAAGCCCCCAAGCCCTATCGAGGGCCTATAACAGGCCCTGGAGGCTTAGATCCTTCCAATGCTATTGGTAACAACTAGCTGAGTGTTATTGGTAACAATTGGCTGCCAATGACCACTGTCTCTCGACTATGATCGACTAGAAATCCTCTTCACCACGAAACCCTTGGCCTAAATCATGCCTCAAGACATGATTTTCCTACATACTGGTAAGCCCGAGCCTTGCCTCAATCCGATTTCTCATCCGTTCGTGATCCCGCCATCTCCATTTGGCAGATATTTTTCAGGCCGGCCATATAAAAAATACCCCAAAGTATTTGTGTATTGTTACATTAAATTAAAAAAACCCTTTTCCCTTTAATATATAAGCAATATATTTTTTAGGTTTTCATAATTATTTAATACCCCTATATGAATGAACATGATATTATATTTCCTTCTAGTGAAACCCCCGTGTCAATACCTTTCCAACACTCTCAGTCCCAATTCTAAATCCTTAGCATACTTTAGGAGCCATCTACCCTTAGGGGTTTCAACATCGATTTTCCTAGTAATTATGCTTTTCATTCTCTAATTGTAAATTCAAGTTGCTGAAGTATTTGGAAGGTTTCCAAGAATATATGTAATATCCCAAATTTTTGGACTAACTATTTTGATTGTTATATTGGGCCACGACCCTAGCACCTATGTTTTATTTGGAGTATTGGGCATGAGCCCTATCACTTATGATTTATTCGTTTATATATATATTGACATATCGGGCATGGACCCTGACTAACTGCTTTATTTGAGTGTATACTGGGTGAAAAGGCCCCGATGTTGTAATGATGTTCTTCAACTTTGATATGGGTACAAACCCTAATATACTGAGATGATCTTTTGTTACTTATTGTGCAGAGCTATGATTATGCATGATTTGACTTATGAGTGTGTTGAGCGTGGACTCAGAAACACACATATAACCTATGTACTGGGCATAAGCCCCAATGTACCTAAACGAATGTTTATGTACTGGGAGTAATCCCTGAGGTACATTGAGTGTTGGGCCTAATCCCTGGAGCACTCTAAGCTTGATAAACGAATACCGGATCTGAGGCAACTTAAATATTCTAGATGTGCCTCACAACCACATTCTAGCACTAGTGTTGAGAAGAGGCTCTGGAATTGCACTAGCATAACACCCATGTGAGAGTGTTGAGTTAAAAGGCTTTGAAGAGCACTCGGGGTTACTGGATCTCAAAGTGTTGAGTCAGAAGGAATATGAATAGCACTTTTACTTTCATCACACTTATTTTATTTTGATTAAATGATTCATCTTTTATCTATAATCAAGTATTGCGGGAACTATCGTGTTAAACGAGTGAATCCAACATGCAAAGAGAGAGACCAGAGGTACCTAACCAAGCTTACCGAGACCATCCAAAGAATTGGACCTTGTCCTTAAAAGTTAAAAGAAGTATCATGTGAAGATACCTAATTTAATAAAATATAATTGCCAGTAGTCTTTTACGACTAACATGCATAAAGGCCTCAATGCTAATGTTATTATTGAAAGCTTTAATAATAATGTGTCATTATTTAATTATGAAATATATTTATTATAGATGGTTTATGCATTATTTAAATATTATTAATGAGGTGTTAATAGTTAAGTAAAATATTATTATTATTATAATTATTGTTAATATAATTATTATTGAGAGCATAGATCAAAATCACTTATAGTTAAACAGTTGGAAAAGTCCTAGTTCAAAAGGACTAGATATTTAATTAAATAATATATTTTAAATATTAATTATTTAATTTAAAGAAACTAATTATTTCAACAGTCCTAATTAAAAGACTTCCCTACATAAAGAGGGCAGATCCCAAGTTGGAGGATCATCTATCTTTTCATTATCATTCTCTAATGGTAACTAAAGGAAAAACTTCTGCTCCAAGAAACTGAACCAGCAGTAACCCTAGGTCCACTATCTCTTTTGCATGTTGGAATCTAGCTCAGGGGGATCAATACAGAACCAAGAACGATTGTAGGATCATGGTTGGGAGGAACACGGTAGCCCCAAAGTTATCCAGTTGAGGAAAATCATCCTAACAGGTTAGCTAATCATAACAGGCTCTGCATTAACTACTGTCTGAGTGTGCAGGTTTCTACAAGAAAGGATCGAGTACCTAAGTAATCCAGGTATGTGGTATTAATTGTTTCCATTTCCCAATTTTAGTAGATACAGGCATTTAAATTAGAATTTAGTTTTTAGCAGTGTTTTCATTATAAGAATTATCAACATTTAGAGGTCTCACTCAGAAACCAGTGGAGGGTCTAGCAGGCCTAGCCCAGCTAGCCTTTGCTAGACAACACCCCATCATAAAAAGTTTAGGAACTCTACTTTGGGCAGGTCCCTAATACTGCGCATTTCTAACAATATTTCCCCATATTGTCTTCTCGGTTAGGGATATTATTTTTTCTTGTATATATGTATATGTTTTCTGTTTGAATCATATTTCTTTATTAAATTCGTAGTGCAGAGTTTTATCTATGCCTGCTAATTCTTTTAATTATTATCCTGTCTATGCTGGAGAATCACCAAGTAGAAATAACAAAGATATCAAGCCAAACATTGAAACTCTCAGCTGCACTACACAGTTCAATTATCAAACACCTCTATGATTTCAATCATT
Organism: Larix kaempferi; assembly: GCA_027924585.1. Classification (NCBI taxonomy): domain Eukaryota; kingdom Viridiplantae; phylum Streptophyta; class Pinopsida; order Pinales; family Pinaceae; genus Larix; species Larix kaempferi. The sequence continues at coordinate 231,551 of BSBM01000147.1, forward strand.
AGTCAAACTTTACATCTAAATGCAACAGGTATTGCAAGGAGATTCGTATTCAAAACATAGACTCAGATATAACTCAATAGTATTTTGCATTATTAATATAGGTTTCAATCCAAAGACCGTCACGGGCTTGCCTCCTATTTCATGGATCAAACCCCATCCCCAATCAAGTGCTCATCATATCAAACCAAATTATCAACTCACAACAACCATAAACCTATTCTACGTTAGCTAAACATTCATCCTTGCAAACAGTAAAGCTAGAATTTGTAGGAAGAACTGGGGGTTCCATTAATTAAAACTACCAGAAGTCAAATGCTATTCGATAAATCAGACAGGCTGTAGCAAACCATGAATTCCTCCTTCAAAATCATAACCAAACACACAACATTCAAACAAAGGATACTAATTCATACAAACATAAATGCAGACCTTTTTTTTAGTACATCTTAAAATTGGAAACCTTGATGGACACGACTCCCAGATCAAAGATCAATTCTCATATCCTAACATTAGGATGTCCATTTCATTGTAAATTAAATAAACATAGGTTTGAGTATCAAACCCCTGGAGCAACTCACATTCCCCAGAAACATTCTCTGTAAGCTAGTCAACTGACAGAAGTACAAAAGGCATCAACGAATACAGATTTTCTATTTAGAAATACAAATCGACTAGCTACAGGATAAGAAGCACAACAACATATACATCTTTATAACTCCTCTTACGCCATAGGAAAGAAAAACACAGGACAAAGCAAAGGTAAGACTCACATATTTTAGCATGGACTCCATTAAATAAGACAAACGACTTGCCATCAAAATTGTAGACTAACAAAGCACCATTAAAAAAAAGGAACATAGTGGCCATAGTTTCTTCACACGGTCGTTTAAGCCTCATAGAAAACAAAACGCAGAAGTCCTTTCTCCATTTAGAAACCTCAAATACGAGCTCCATGAATACATAAAGGGGAGAATATTCTTTCAAAACCCATATTTACATAGGCACTAATACTTTGAAAGAAACCAAGACCAAAATCACTGAACACTGTTGTAAGCATGGAAACCCTTAGTATATTCATCCATCGAAATATTATTACAACAATATACCAAACACCCAGGTCAAGCCAAAGGTGACCTCCCTAGAGATTCCAAGTCCAAGTGAGCCAAAGGCATCACGAGTCTCTCCAATACAAACTTATCAAAACCTTCTCCAAATCACCGAGACATATAGGGTGAAGGGTTGAAAGAACCCAGGACTTACCAGTCCAAATGCTTTGTACAGTTCGTGTTGTTTTCCCCTTTTGGTCCACGTAGAGAGGCACCATACCTATCAGTGAATGAAAGCAAAAAGAAGTTAGGGCCTAGGCAGCTCTTAAAACTAGAAATGGAGATGAGGTGTCTTAGCATTAAAAACATGGACATAACTTACCTGTAGGATAACCTCTACATCGCCTTGTATTCCCCAAACCTTACCCTGGCCATGAGCGTAGCTCAGGCCAAGCGAAACCACCTCACAAACAGAGCTAAAACCCTCGTAGACAAAAGACCAAGTGAAACCACGATTTGACAAACTTTTGTGTAACCCTCGCTAAAGGCCTTGGTCCAGCTGGCCAAAATCCATGTGACTACCATGTGCGACATTAATACTTTCAACTACCATGATAGGACTCCAATATGATTCACAAAACTATTTAGTATAGTCGTGTGAGTTCATTACCCTTGGTTTATTAATACAAAAACAAAGTTCTCAACCGCTTCATTTTGGCACAAGGGTGGCTCCACTTTTAGAGTTTTTACATAGGGAATTTGCCGACCATATGGCCACCAAAAGACACCTGCATGGAAGATGACAATTAACTATGCATTAGCGTAGTCACTAAGTCCATAGGTTTCACCCATTCACACCTTACCTCTCGGCGACTCCGCCAAAAGTGCTTAGATCAACCGGAAAGATTCAGGGCGTTTCAACTTCCCTCATCAAGTTCATCATGCCTGAGAATTGACATTAGACAATTGACATTTTAAACATACATTTAGATCATGTAAGAGGAATAGAGACTGCTAGTATTATTACGTGACAAAACCTTACACATACATATTCATCCTAATTACTTCCGCAATGAGAGAATGACCGATAAAAGTTACCTTGTTAGAAGTTTTCCTAGAACACTGAAATAGAAAATGCAAGTATCGATACTTTTCACATTACTGAAGGTTAATCTCATAAATATATAATCTATGTTAGGAAAACTAGCAAGAAGAAGAATTTTTTTTTTACTATTTAAGGGACATTACAAGTGGTTTCAGAGCCTAGCTACAAAACTAAGTGACCTATTGGGCTCATTACAAACAGAACATCCATTGTAGATACACAGTAAACAGAAAAAATACCTTCATAAATTTTATTTTATTTATGTAAAAATAAACTAACAAATTTTCTATTCTTAATGCTTATATAACACTGCAGGTACAGTCATTGTCTGAAAATGAATGCAGAAGGGGGTAGCAGCATACATGGAAATCTGAACTCCCCACCATGAGAGAAAGAAATTGTGGTGGAACTCAACTCAGATTTAATGAAATCCATGCAAAATCTACCGGCCAAATTCCAAAGTTTCAGAGATGACCACATGCAAGAAAGACGAGAACAACAAGCTATAAATGAAGCTCTGCTTCAGACTTTAACAGGGGCAAAACCCCACGTACAGCCCACACTCTCAGTCAATAGTTTTAAAGAGGGAAACAGCCACCCAAAGAAAACTGCCAATCCTAAGGGAGAAGAACAGGGTGAAAACATACTTGAATCAATGGAAGAGGACTCTAAGAATTCTTCCAACTATGAAGGTTCACCACCTCATTGCAAGAAAATGAGGAAAAGTGACGACAGTTTACAAGGAGAATTCAGAAAGATAAAAGCCCCAACCTATGATAGAGAAATAAACTCAAGAGAGAAGGCTGAGGAGTGGCTACTAGGAATGAACAAGTACTTCAAAGTTCATAATTACTCCAGCGAAATGCAAGCCCGATTATCCATATACAACCTGAATGGTAAAGCTGGCAGATGGTGCGGGACTTGAAACACACCAAGGGATAAGAACTAAGAAACATAACATGGGAAACTTTCAGCAGAACCTTCTAGGACAAATATATGTCCTAAAGATTCTTTGACAAGAAAATTAAAGAATTTCATGAGTTGAAAATGGGCTCCCTAACTATGGAAGCATTCATAAACCAATTCTTAGACTTGCTACATTATGTGCCATACATTAAAGACGAGAAGGTAAAAATACAAAAGTTCTTGATAGGGCTGCCGCCCAACTTTAGAGAAAACATAGAGTTTGACATGCCCAAAACCATTGATGTAACCTTACATAAAGCAAGACTGTGTTATGAACATGGACATCCATGGAGTGACAACCTCAACAAAAGAAGAAATAGGTTCAGAACCTTCACGGACAACCGCAGACCGAGTTTTAGACCTCCACCTTACCGAAAACATAACAACAGTTTTCCTCCCAATAGAGGCTTCAACCGACCACAAGCATGACCAAGTGCACCCCCGACCACCTATCAACAGGCCAACTTTCAACAAAGGGACAAAAGCCATCCCACCAACTGTTTCTTGTTGGAAATGCCAAGGGCCACACTACTACAGAGACTACCCCAACAAAATGGATGGAGTTTTACACAACGTCCAAGCAGAACCTACTGTAGGAGACATGGCAAAGACACCGAGGATTTATGCCACTGTCGATGGCCGACGGGAAGATCACCAAGCCACCATGGTGGAAATAGAGGGTAAGATCTCTAACACTGCCATTTCAGGTTTAATAGATCCCGGCGCTTGCCAAAGTTATATCTCCCCTAAGTTAGTGGACACTTGTAATTTGAACCGAGAACCTCACGAGAAACCGTGGCTGGTACAACTAGCCACCGGTACCAAACGAAAGGTCTCCGAGTTAGTTAAGACTTGTGAGATATACTTAAACGGGTTCCAAACTAGGTTAGAATTAAACATTCTACCCCTAGGGTCATACGATGTACTCATTGGCATGGATTGGTTAGAAGAACACCATGTCCTACTAGACCGCTTAAACAAATCCTTACTCTGCAAGGATTACCAAGGGAATCAGAAGACAATTTAGGGTATGCCTAAGAAAGTGTCGGTATGACAGATATCCGCCTTACAAGAAAAGAAATGTATCAGAAAAGGTTGCAAACTCTTTGCCATCAATATCAAAAACATAGAAACTGATAGGGAACAGAAGATCGAAGACTTCCCATTCCTCGTAGAGTTCAAAGATGCATTTCCCGAAGAAATACCGGGATTACCACCCAAACGAGACTTAGACTTTTCCATCGAACGAACACCCGGGTCAGTATTGGCTTCTAAAGCCCCGTACCGCATGAGCACACAAGAATTGGTGGATCTCAAGCTTCAGTTACAAGAACTAATAGACAAAAGGTACATTCGACCAAGTGTGTCCCCTTGGGGCGCATCGATACTCTTCGTCAAGAAGAAAGATAGAACGATGCGGATGTGCATCAATTACTGCCAACTCAACAAAATGACCATTAAGAAGTGCTACCCACTCCCTAGGATTGACGACTTGTTTGACAAAGTTGGAGGAGCGAAGATCTTCTCAAAGATCGACTTGCGATTCGGATACCATCAGGTGAGGATCCCTGATGAGGATATCAACAAAACCACATTTCGAACCCGTTATGGCCACTACAAGTTCGTAGTGATGCCCTTTGGATTGACAAACGCATTGGCCAAATTTATGTGCATGATGAACAACATCTTTAGTAAATACCTCGATAAATTCGTTCTAGTCTTTATTGACAACATTTTGATCTTCTCCAAGAACGAAGTAGAACATGAGGAGCACCTCCGAATTGTTTTACGGATACTAAGGGAACACCAGCTTTATGCCAAGTTTAGTAAGTGTGATTTCTACAAACCCCAAATTAAATACTTATGACATATCATTTCCGAGAAGGGAATAGTCGTCGACCCCAAAAAGGTCAAAGCTATCGAAGAATGGCCCACGCCTACATGCGTATTTGATATAAGATCGTTCTTAGGATTAGCCGGATACTACCGAAAGTTCATTGAAAACTTTTCATGGATTGCGTGTCCCATGACCTCCTTGCAGAAAAAGGCAAACAAGTTTATTTGGATAGATAAGTGCGAAGAAAGCTTTCAAAAGATGAAGCAACTACTGATTAATGCACCGTTTTTGTGTATTGTGGATTCCAATGGGGACTTCGTCATTTGCATGGATGTAAGCAAGGAAGGACTTGGGGGAGTCTTTATGCAAGATAATTTCACCATATGCTACGAATCAAAGAAACTAAAAGAACATGAGCAGAACTACCATACGCATGACCTCGAACTAGTCACCATCATCCATGCTCTGAAGATGTGGCGACATTATCTCATGGGAAAGAAATTCCTATTGATGACTAACAACATGAGTTTGAAATACCTTTTTGACCAGCCCAACCTAAATTCCAGGCAGGCCAGATGGTTATCCTTCCTTAGTGAATACCATTTCAAACTAAATCATATAAAAGGCAAGGAAAACAAGATTGTGGATGCCTCGAGCCGTCGAGCACATATTCTTTACGAAGGAACAGTGAGTCAAACTGACTTGGACTTACACCACGGGATTCGAACGGCATGTACGAGTGACCGGTACTACACGGAAATACTTGCAAAGATCCAGGAAGATGGATTATTCCAAAAACAAAAGGAATACAAGATAGACGAGTTAGGACTGTTGTGGTCGAAAGAAAGACTCTATGTCCCAGAGAGTGGGGACATTAGATCAAACATTCTCATCGAGTTTCACCATAAACCCTATTCAGGGCATCCCGGATATCAAAAGATGATATCAACAGTCAAGAAGCATTACTTTTGGCCTAAGTTGAAAGCTGACATCACCATGTTCATCATGAAATGTCAGGAGTGCCAACTAGTCAAAGAAGAACACCAACACCCCTCTGGATTACTTCCACCTCTACCCATTCTAGAATGGAAATGGGAGGTAATAAGTATGGAATTCATTACAGGCTTACCCAAGAGTAAGAAACTGAACGACTCCATCTTTGTAGTGGTAGAAAAGTTGTCTAAAGCAGCCCACTTCATACCGGTAAAATCTACCTACAAAGTAGTTCACATCGTGGAAATATTCTTAAAAGAGAACTTTCGATTACACGGGATACCCAAGGCAATCATTTCCGATCGAGACACGAAGTTCACTAGTAACTTCTGGAGAGCATTGTTCTCCGGTTTGGAAACCCAGTTACAATTCAGTACCGTGTACCATCCCCAGAGCGATAGACAAATAGAACGAGTAAACCAAATCCTTGAGGACATGTTGAGGATGTATGTCATGAACAACCCCACCAAGTGGGAATATTATTTTCACCTCGTAGAGTTCGAATACAACAACGGTTATCAAACCTTGGCCAAAATGAGTCCTTTCGAGGTACTCTACAGTAGGAAATGTCGAACACCCGTGACTTAGGCAAGTCCAGTAGATAGACTTATGTTAGGACCCAACCTACTAAAGGACTTGGAACAGCAAGTCTCCAAGGTACAACTGAACTTAAAAGAAGCACAAGACCTCCAAAAGAGTTATGCGAAAAAGAAAATAAAAGACAAAGACTACCAAGTCGGTGAACATGTATTTCTAAAAATAAAGGAAAAACGAAGCTCGTTGAACTTGGGACGTTGCGGGAAACTAGCCCCAAGATTTTGTGGACCTTTTGAAATACTGGCCAAGAAGGGCACAATAGATTATGAGTTAGCCTTACCATCTCATATAAAAGTTCATAATGTTTTTCGTGCTTCACTATTAAAGAAATATGTATGCGATACTAAACATGTTATTGATTGGTCCTTATTACAGGTGGATCCCAAAGGGGAGTTCACACCAGAGCCACTCCACATTCTGGACAAGAGAGAGGTGCAGCTTAGGGGGAGGACCATTACTCAACTAAAAGTGCAATGGAGGCAATTTGGGACAGATGAGGCTACTTGGGAGAATGAGGCCACCATGAAAGTGGCATACCCTGCCTTATTTCATGACTTCATTCTCAGACTCTAGAAACACTGGGACGGTGTTGTTTCTAAGCAGGGAGGGATGTAATATCCTGAATTTTTGGACTAACTATTTTGGTTGTTGTATTGGGCCATGACCTCAGCACGTATGTTTTATTTGGAGTATTGGGCATGAGCCCTAGCACCTATGATTTATTCGTTTATATATATATTGACATATCGGGCATGGACCCTGACTGACCGCTTTATTTGAGTGTATACTGGGTGAAAAGGCCCCGATGTTATAATGATGTTCTTCATCTTTGATATGGGTACAAACCCTAATATACTGAGATGATCTTTTGTTACTTACTGTGCAGAGCTATGATTTTACATGATTTGATTTATGAGTGTGTTGAGTGTGGACTTAGAAACACACATATAACCTACGTACTGGGCATAAGCCCCGATGTACCAGAAGAATGTTTATGTACTGGGAGTAAGTCCTAAGGTACATTGAGTGTTGGGCCTAAGCCCTGGAGCACTCCAAGCTTGATAAACGAATACTGGATCCGAGGCAACTTAAATATTCTAGATGTGCCTCACAACCACATTCTAGAACTAGTGTTGAAAAGAAGCTCTGGAATTGCACTAACGTAACGCCCATGTGAGAGTGTTGAGTTAAAAGGATCCGAAGAGCACTCAGGGTTACTGGATCTCAAAGTGTTGAGTTAGAAGGACTCTGAATAGCACTTTTACTTTCATCACACTTATTTTATTTTGATTAAATGATTTATCTTTTATCTATCATCAAGTACTGCGGGAAATGCCGTGTTAAACGAGGGAATGCGACATGCAAAGAGAGAGACTAGAGGTACCTAACCAAGCTTACCGAGACCATCCAAAGAATTGGATCTTGTCCTTAAAAGTTAAAAGAAGTATCATGTGAAGATACATAATTTAATAAAAGATAATTACCAGTAGTCTTTTATGACTAACATGCATAAAGGCCTCAAGGCTAATGTTATTATTGAAATCTTTAATAATAATGTGTCATTATTTAATTATGAAATATATTTATTATAGATGACTTATGCATTATTTAAATATTATTAATGAGGTGTTAATAGTTAAGTAAAATATTATTATTATTATAATTATTATTGAGAGCATAAATCAAAATCACTTATAGTTAAACAACAGGAAAAGTCCTATTTCAAAAGGACTAGATATTTAATTAAATAATATATTTTAAATATTAATTATTTAATTTAAAGAAACTAATTATTTCAACAGTCCTAATTAAAAGACTCCCATACATAAAGAGGGAAGATCCCAAGTTGGAGGATCATCTATCTTTTCATTATCATTATCTGATGGTAACTAAAGGAAAAACTTCTGCTCCAAGAAACTGAACCAATAGTAACCCTAGGTCCTCTATCTCTTTTGAATGTTGGAATCCAGCTCGGGGGATCCATACAGAACCAGGAACAGTTCTAGGATCATGGTTGGGAGGAACATGGTAGCCCCAAAGTTATCCAATTGAGTTAAATCATCCTAACATGTTAACTAATCATAACATGCTCTGCATTAACTACTGTCTAAGTGTGCAGGTTTCTACAAGAAAGCATTGAGTACCCAAGCAATCCAAGTATGTGGTATTAATTGTTTCCATTTCCCAGTTATAGTAGATACAGGCACTTAAATTAGAATTTACTTTTCAACAGTGTTTTCATTATAAGAATTATCAACATTTAGAGTTCTCACTCAAAAACCAGTGGAGGGTCTAGCAGGCCTAGCCCAACTAGCCTTTTCTAGACAACACCCCATCATCAAAAGTTTAGGAACTCTACTCTGGGCAGGTCCCTAATACTGCGCATTTCTCACAATATTTCCCCATATTGTCTTCTAGGTTAGGGATATTATGTTTTCTTGTATATATGTATGTATTTTCTGTTTGAATCGTATTTCCTTATTAAATTCGTAGTGTAGGGTTTTATCTATGCATGTTAATTCTTTTAATTATTATCTTGTCTATGCTGGAGAATCACCAAGTAGAAATAACAAAGATATCAAGCCAGCCATCGAAACTCTCAGCTGCACTACACAGTTCAATTATCAAACACCTCTACGATTTCAATCATTAGTCAAACTTTACATCTAAACGCATCAGGTATTGTAAAGAGATTCGTATTCAAAACATAGACTCAGATATAACTCAATAGTACTTTTCATTATTAATATGGGTTCCAATCCAAAGACCCTCATGGGCTTGCCTCTTATTTCATGGATCGAACCCCATCCCCAATCAAGTGCTCATCATATACAATAAAATTATGAACACACAGCAACCATAAACTTATTCTACGTTAGCTCAACATTCATCCTTGCAAACAGTAAAGCTAGAATTTGTAGGAAGAATTGGGGGTTCCATTAATTAAAACTGCCAGAAGTCAAACACTATTCGATACATCAGACAGGTTGCAACAAACCACGAATTCCTCCTTAAAATCATAATTGAACAAGCAACAGTCAAACGAAGGATACTACTTCATACAAACATAAACGCATACTTTTTTTTTAGTACATCTTAAAATTGGAAACCCTGATGGGCACGACTCCTAGATCAAAGATCAATTCTCATAGCCTAACATTAGGATGTCCATTTCATTGTAAATTTAAATAAACATAGGTCTGAGTATCAAACCCCTGGAGCAACTCACATTTCCCAGAAACATTCTCTATAAGCTAGTCAACTAATAGAAGCATCATAGGCATCAACGAATACAGATTTTCTATTTAGAAATACAAATCGACTAGCTATAGGATAGAAGCACAACAACATATACATCTTTATAAATATTCTTATGCCATAGGAAAGAAAAATGTAGGACAGAGCAAAGGTAAGACTCAAATATTTTAGCATGGACTCCATTAAATAAGACAAACGACTTGCCATCAAAATTGTAGACTGACACAACACCATTAAAAAAAAAAAGGAACACAGTGGCCATAGTTTCTTCACACGACCATTTAAGCCTCATAGAAAACAAAACGCAGAAGTCCTTTCTCCATTTCAAAACTTCAAAGACGATCTCCATGAATACATACAGGGGAGAATATTCTTTCAAAACCCATATTTACATAGGCACGAATACTTTGAAAGCAACCAAGACCAAAATCACTGAACACTATTGTAAGCATGGAAACCCTCAGTAGATTCATCCATCGAAATATTATTACAACAATATACCAAACACCGGGTCAAGCCAAAGGCGAACTCCCTGGAGATTCAAAGTCCGAGTGAGCCAAAGGCATCACGAGTCTCTCCAATACAAAAATATCAAAACCTTCTCCAAATCACCGAGACAGATAGGGTGAAGGGTTGGAAGAACCCAGGACTTACCAGTCCAAATGCTTTGTACAGTTCGTGTTGTTTTCCCCTTCTAGTCCACGCAGAGAGGCACCATACCTGTCAGTGAATGAAAGCGAAAAGAAGTTAGGGCATGGGCAGTTCTTAAAACTAGAAATGGAGATGAGGTGTCTTAGCATTAAAAACATGGACATAACTTACATGTAGGATAACCTCTACATCGCCTTTGTATTCCCAAAACCTTACCCTGGCCATGAGCGTAGCTTAGGCTAAGCGAAACCACCTCACAAACAGAGCTAAAACCCTCGCAACCAAAACACCAAGTGAAACCACGATTTGAAAAGCTTTTGTGTAACCCTCGCTAAATGCCTTAGTCCAGCTGGCCAAAAGCCATGTGACTACCATGTATGACATTAATATTTCAACTACCACGATAGGACTCCAATAAGATTCACAAAACTATTTAGAATAGTATTGTGGGTTCATTACCCTTGGTTTATTAATACAAAAACAAAGTTCTCAACCCACTCATGTTGGCACAAGGGTGGCTCCACTTTTAGAGTTTTTACATAGCGAAGTTGCGGACCATATGGCCACCAAAGGACACCTACATGGAAGATGACAATTAAATATACATTAGCGTAATCGCTAAGTCCATAGGTTTCACCCATTCACACCTTACCTCTCGGCGACTCAGCCAAAAGTGCTTAGATCAACCCCAAATATTTAGGGTGTTTCAACTTCCCTCATCAGATTCATCATTCTTGAGAATTGACATTAGACAATTGACATTTTAAATATACATTTTGATAATGTAAGAGGAATAGAGACTGCTAGTATTATTGCATGACAAAACCTTACACATGCATATCCATCTTAATTACTTCCGCAATGAGAGAATCACCGATAAAAGTTACTTTTTTAGAAGTTTTCCTAGAACACTAAAATATCAAATGCAAGTACCGATACTTTTCACATTACTGAAGGTTAATCTCATAAATATATAATCTATATTAGGAAAACTAGCAAGAAGAAGAAATTTTTTTTTTTAATATTTAAGGGACATTACAAGTGGTATCAGAGCCCAGCTACAAAACTAAGTGACCTATTGGGCTCATTACAAACAGAACATCCGCTGCAGATACACAGTAAACAGAAACATACCTTCAAAGATTTTATTTTATTTATGTAAAAATGAACTATAGATTTTCTGTTCTTGACGCTTATATAACATTGCAAGTACAGTCATTGGCTGAAAATGAATGCAGAAGGGGGAAACAACATACATGGAAATCTGAACTCCCCACCACGAGAGCAAGAAATTGTGGTGGAACTCAACTCGGATTTAATGAAATCCATGCAAAATCTACAGGCCAAAATCCAAAGTTTCATAGATGACCACATGTAAGAAAGACGAGAACATCAAGCTATAAATGAAGCTCTGCTTCAGACTTTAACAGGGGCGAAACCCCACGTACAGCCCACACTCTCAGTCAATACTTTTAAAGAGGGAAACAGTCACCCAAAGAAAACTTCTAGTCCTAAGGGAGAAGAACAGGGTGAAAACATACCTGAATCAATGGAAGAGGACTATAAGAATTCTTCCAACTATGAAGGTTCACCACCTCCTTGCAAGAAAAGGAGGAAAAGTGATGAAAATTTACAAAGAGAATTCAGAAAGATAAAATCCCCAACCTATGATGGAGAAATTAACTCAGGAGAGAAGGCTGAAGAGTGGCTATTAGGAATGAACAAGTACTTCAAAGTTCATAATTACTCCAGTGAAATGCAAGCCCGATTAGCCATATGCAACCTGAATGGTAAAGCTGCCAGATGGTGGTAGGACTTGAAACACACCAAGGGACAAGAACTGAGAAACATAACATCGAAAAATTTCAGCAGAACCTTCCAGGACAAATATATGTCCGAAAGATTCTTTGAAAAGAAAATTAAAGAATTTCATGAGTTGAAAATGGGATCCCTAACTATGGAAGCATTCAAAAACCAATTCTTAAACTTGCTGCATTATGTGCCATACATTAAAGATGAGAAGGTATAAATACAACAGTTCTTGGGAGGGTTGCCACCCAACTTTAGAGAAAAGATAGAGTTTGACATGCCCAAAACCATTGATGTAACCTTACATAAAGCAAGACTGTGTTATGAACACGGACAACCATGGAGTGACAACCTCAACAGAAGTAGAGATAGGTTTAGAACCTTCACGAACAACCGCAGACCAGGTTTTGTGAAAATCCTCATAGCAGATCTAAGAGATGATGTGTACCTCACAAGAGTAATTATGATTAGGTAGGAAAATAGAAGAAGTGTGAACAATACAGTATAATGAGCAACAGAATAATATGGTACAATAGAACTCATATAGAAGTAATAATACTTCACACACACTAATTAATTAATCACAGTATGGACAAATAAATAGTACAATGGTAGAGAGGATTCGAATGCCTAAGGTGGCAATTCGAATTAGCCTCTCAGAGTGATCATAAGATCAATAGAGTGTCATCGGAGCACAACTAGGTATCCTCATGATCATCGGAGCACAACTGGAAGTCTTCATCATCATCAGTGGAGTCATCAATGCTCAAGTAACTGTCAACCATCAGTCAAACTAACTCTGGTAGGTGTAACTGAGTGTAACTAAGTGTAACTGACTGACAATTGGATTGGTAGGTGAATAAGGGCGAGTTGCTTCCTAAAATAAAGGAAGAAGGGCGCATTAAGCAACTAGAGGGCTGAAATTGAATAGTGAGAAGCTCCTGGGGGCTGTCTAACTGAGGGCTAGGTGCTGGAATGATGACTGAGATGCATGCAAACCCTAGAATGCATGCAAACCCTAAAAGTGCATGCATGACTGAAAATGTAAATGATCAAAATACTAGTGGGACTAGGATGGAGTATAGGAATATCCTAACACCCCCCCTTAATCCATCCTGGGTCCTGGTAACTAAGACCAAAGGTCACCCAATACAATGAATAATAACAATCAATAAACCAAGAAAGTGGGAAAATTTCATGGGAAACATACCCCCTCCTCAAAAAATAGACTCTAAGGCACACATAAAAATAAATGCTACAAACTCAAGTAGGTGTGATGCTTGGTCATATGTCTGGAGGTATCTTCTTCTTGGGAAGAAGTGGATCATGCTCAAAAAGAATGTGCTTGTACTTGCTCTTCAGATCTAATGTGATGAAAACAAATCCAACAGTATTAGAATGATCCTTGAACCTGTGATTCGAATCAGCTGAGGTAGGATCAAATTTTTGAATGTGCATATAGTCCTTTGTCTTCTCCTTCGAACCACCATGGGTGAGATTATGCCAAAAAGAACTATTACATGTTTGCTTGAAATCAAAATCAGATTTAAGACTTAAAAAATAGTTTCTTGAGATCTCCTTTGAACCAGCAGGGGGGAGATCAAAACTATCATATGCATGAGAAATTTTCCCAAGTAGTAATTGCTTAGAACCCAAATTAGATACAAGACTTGAATCATGGTTTCTTGAGATCTCTTTTGGACCATGAGAGGTGAGATCAAAACCAGTAGATGCATGAGAAATTAGCCCAAGCGAATGGCCATGGCCATATTCTTCAATAAATTTCTGAAAGCATGAATTTATGATCATATAGTAGTATAAAATAGGAGATAGCTGGAGAGGAGCGAATGTATTACCTTTAGTAGCTGTTTTGACCTCTGAAATAATCCTGTGATCATGATGCAAACCAACAGACTCTGGTGCAAGAGAGGATTTAGGACCTTCTGCAATATCTAGAGTGTGAGCTAGCACAGAAAGAGAAGAAATTTTGAGCATGAGTGGAGAATCTGCAAGTTCTTTGTCAACAACTTCAATATGAGATGATATTGGTTCATGATCAAAGAGACCATCAAGAGGAGCGAATGCATTACTTTGCTTGCTTTCGAATGCGTTAGGACCAAGTCCTTCATTGTTTCTACCAAATTTTTCATCCAGGTGAGCCCATAACTCTTTTGGAGTTTCAATATAAATAATGATTGGGAGCAATATGTAATCTAGCATAGTAAGCTTCATTCTTCCAATGTGCATGTCACCTTTATTCAACCAGTCAATCTTCTCTTCAGAGGATTCGAACTCTCTTTCAAAATAACAATCAAAGAGATCATGGCTCTTCAAATATGCTATTATTTTTGGTTTCCATTCATCATAGTTGAATAGAGAACGAGGAGTGGTTTCTTCTAATTCTGGATACATTGAAGCTATAGAAGACCTGCAAAAGCAATAGAGAATACTGCTGCAAAGATGCGGAAACTGCTACAACTGCTGCACTCGAAATTTTGGTAATAACCTGCAAAAAACTCTCAAGAATGGAGATGAACAATACTCTGAACATGCGCTGATACCATGTGAAAATCCTCACAGTAGATCTAAGAGATGATGTGTACCTCATAAGAGTAATTATGATTAAGTAGGAAAATAGAAGAAGAGTGAACAATACAGTATAATGAGCAACAAAATAATATGGTACAGTAGAACTCAGATAGAAGCAATAATACTTCACACACACTAATTAACTAATCACAGTATGGACAAATAAATAGTACAATGGTAGAGAGGATTCGAATGCCTAAGGTGGCAATTCGAATTAGCCTCTCAGAGTGATCATAAGATCAATATAGTGTCATCGGAGCACAACTAGGTGTCCTCATGATCATCAGAGCACAACTGGAAGTCTTCATCATCATCAGTGTAGTCATCAATGCTCAAGTAACTGTCAACCATCAATCAAACTAACTCTGGTAGGTGTAACTGAGTGTAACTGTGTGTAACTCAGTGTAACTAAGTGTAACTGAGTGTAACTGAGTGTAACTTAGTGTAACTAAGTGTAACTGACTGTAACTGACTGACAACTGGACTGGTAGGTAAAAAAGGGTGAGTTGCTTCCTAAAATCAAGGAAGAAGGGTGCATTAAGCAACTGGAGGGATGAAATTGAATAGTGAGAAGCTCCTGGGGGGCTGTCTAACTGAGGCCTAGGTGCAGGAATGATGACTGAGATGCATGCAAACCCTAAAAGTGCATGCATGACTGAATGTAAATGATCAAAATACTGGTGGGACTAGGATGGAGTATAGGAATATCCTAACAGGTTTTAGACCTCCACCTTACCGAAAACATAACAACAGTTTTTCGCTCAATAGAGGCTTCAACCGACCATAAGCATGACCAAGTGCACCCCCACCACCTGTCAACAGGCCAGCTTTCAATAAAGGGACAAAAGTTGTCCCACCAACTGTTTCTTGTTGGAAATGCCAAGGGCCACACTACTACAGAGACTGCCCCAGCAAAACGAATGGAGTTTTACACAACGTCCAAGCAGAACTATAATATACCTAAAGTACATTAATGATTAATTATTATTAATTAGATTAAGTTAGTTACTAACGGTCAAAGTTCACCACCTTTCAAGGTAAGACCATTCATAAAGTTAGCATGTATATATAATATTAGCATGTCATTGTAATAATCATCAATTCAATTGTAAAAATATATATATTTATCTATTAAGATAATCATGTAAAGTGTTACCTTACAAGTGGTATTAGAGCTCCAGCTCTTGGCTCCCGGCATTCCTATTCTTCTTCATTTCCCCAGCACTCTCATCACTCACCACTCTTGGCATATGTCACACTCACGCATCCACCTCCATCTTCCATCCATACCCCACTCTCCATTACCAATCCTTCTTCACGCTTCACCCCATTCTGCTACAGCCTTTCATCCCTTTCCACCCTCATTTCATTCCTTCTCACTCTCGCCTTCTCTGCCCTTTGCCACTGCTTTCCACCAGCACCCAACCCTTCCTACGCCCACATGCTTTTCCACCTGCGCACATCCTCCCACAACACCTTCTCCCTCACTCCACTACTCCCACACTTCCCGCATTCCACATCTCGTCCATCCCTGCTGGGCCAGATTGTCACCCTCACACACACTCTCCTCTCCACATCCCCTCCACGCCCTTCAAATGCTACACTCATTTCCATTCCGCACTTCCTCCACTCCTTTCTGCTTCCCCCCTCGCTCTCCCTGCGTAGTTCTCCCGCCACCGCTACCTCCACTCTCCCAATCCCACCACTGTCCAGTTCCCTCCTCCCCCCATACTCCCCGGCCACCTCCCACTTGCTGCTTCCTTCCACGCCGTGCTCACTCCTCCCGCGCAGTTCCCACACCTACCCTACCACCAGCTTCCCGCCGCCACCTCCCTCCAGCTCCATGGACATTCCTTTATTGCGCCATCCCCCCTCTATCTCCACGCTCCTCCACCTACAACAATTCCCACACACTCCAACACACCCACACCAGTCGCCTTCTTCCATCGCATCTCCCCACACCACGTTCACTCATCACCATCTCAAAGACATTCTCTCCCTCCTCTAACGCTACAATCCACCCAACCTACATCCTCCTCCTATCATCTCCCACGCGCCCTTGAATTCACTAACCCAAGTTCCTCTCCACACTTCAAACTAACCTCAAACATCTAAACCCTAAATCTCTCGAGTTCAAAAACAAATATATAATAATAGAATAGTATTAATAATAATAATTTTATTGTTATATTTAAAGCTAATTCAGATCCAATTTGACATTTTTTTTATAATAATATTATTATTATAAAAAAAAAATCTGTTTAAAACTATAATAGTTTTTATACATATTATTATTATAGAAATTCAAAAAAAAAATTGAATTCTTTTTTATTTTTTTTTACAAATTGGAATCATTATGTTCCGGTCATTGAAAAACAAGATCATTATTATCCCATTCCACAAACCTAAAAGAGATGAAAGAATTGAAGTTGAAGATATAAAAAAGATTGAGGCTAAAGAAATAAAAAGAAACCAACATGAAGAAATAAAAAGTGGATATGAAGACATTATCAAATTAGTTAAAGAATTGAAGTTGTCGATAACACAATGCCAAGAAGAAGCTATAGTCACTTCGGAATTACCAGGTCAAGAAGAGCTGGAAACTTCAGATGTACCCACAACGGAGGAAGCGACTGAAATCACGATGGAAGGAGCAATTGCGTCTCCTAGGTTCCCAAGCAAAGAAGAGATTACGAAAGCTATTTCAACTACGACCATTAAGGAAGAAGTTGTTTTCATGTCTGCATCAACACTCACGTTAGAAGAATAGATTACAAAAGCTATTGCGACTATGACCGTTAAGGAAAAATCTATCACAACTCCTGAGTTCTCAAGACAAGTGGGGTGGGGAATTTCCTTTGCACACATAACAAAAGAAAGGACTACCAAGGAAGAAGCTAAGTACTCTAGTAAGGATGAATTCAAGGTCTCTACTACCCCCAGGAAAGAATGGAAGCTAGGCCGACCGCTTCCTTATATCCCTCCTCACAAAAGATCCAAACCACCAGTCACTAGGAAGGATAAGAAAATACATCCCAACTACAAACCTCAAAATGCGATACTTAGTAAAAAGTATGCACGGCTACCAAAAGTTCATTGTGGCTTCTTACAAGGTAGGGAAGTAAAGCACATTAACACGCCAGCTGAAAAATCGATAAAATTGTCTAGTAAAACTCTAGAACAAGGACTTGTTAAGGGAATCGATGATAAGGACGATAAATTAGAAGAGATAGAAGACAAGGATATGGAAGATCAATATGATATTGACAATCATAATGTCAAAATCAATTGTAAAGAAAATAATGATGTCGTAAAAATCAAGGAAGTCAATAAAATCAATGTTAACAACAATTATGAGAGAATTGAAGTTGTAAAACAGTGCAATGATAAAAATAAAAGTGTCAAAGATGACCTTAATCATGATAACGTAGAAAAAAGAAACCCAGAAGATGGTGCGACAAATGATGAGATGAACATTCTATCAGTAGTCACAACTCAAGATGTCGTAGAATCTCAATACCAAAAGGTTCCCAAGGAACAACTAAAGACAAGCTCGCCATACAATGAAGTAAGTACATTATTAGTAGTTGTCGCTACAGATAAGAAAACCATATCAAAGCATGCAGAAATATCAGAAATTTACATCAAACTAAAAGAACAAAAGAACACCAACAGATTAGAAGCTCGAAAAAATACTCCATATAGTTGTTATGTGTTTATCTACAAAATTATATGCATGAAAAGATTTGCATGGAAATGCAACCAAATATTTCAAAAACTACTAAACTGTGGCACCGTTATTCGTGGAAGAAATCTAGTTGCAACACACTCATAAGAAGATTCATGGATGAATATTTTCAGAGCAGGATGACTTGTAATATACCTAAAGTACATTAATTATTAATTATTATTAATTAGATTAAGTTAGTTACTAACAGTCAAAGGTCACCACCTTTCAAGGTAAGACCGTTCATAAAGTTAGCATGCATATATAATATTAGCATGTCATCGTAATAATCATCAATTCAATTATAAAAATATATATATTTATCTATTAAGATAATCATGTAAAGTGTTACCTTACAAGAACCTACCGTAGGAGACATGGCAAAGACACCGAGGATTTATGCCGCTCTCGATGGCCGACAGGCAAATCACCAAGCCACCATGGGGGAAATAGAGGGTAAGATCTCTAACACTGCCGCTTCAGTTTTAATAGATCCCGGCGCTTGCTGAAGTTATATCTCCCCTAAGTTAGTGGAAACTTGTAATTTGAACCGGGAACCTCACGATAAACCATGGCTGGTACAACTAGCCACCGGTACCAAACGAAAGGTCTCCAAGTTAGTTAAGACTTGTAACATAGACTTAAATGGGTTCCAAACTAGGTTAGAATTAAACATTCTACCCCTAGGGTCGTACGATGTACTCATTGGCATGGATTGGTTAGAAGAACACCATGTCCTACTAGATCGCTTAAACAAATCCTTACTCTGCAGGGATGACCAAGGGAATCAGAAGACGATTTAGGGTATCCCTAAGAAAGTGTCAGTACTATAGATCTCTGCCTTACAAGCAAAGAAATGTATCAAAAAAGGTTGCAAACTCTTTGCCGCCAATATCCAAACATAGAAATTGATAGGGAACAGAAGATCGAAGATTTCCCAGTCCTCGTATAGTTCAAAGATGTATTTCCTGAAGAAATATTGGGATTACTACCCAAATGAGACTTAGAATTTTCCATCGAACTAACACCCGAGTCAGTACCAGCTTCTAAATCCCAGTACCGCATGAGCACACCAGAATTGGTGGAGGTCAAGATTCAGTTACAAGAACTAATAGACAAAGGGTACATTTGACCAAGTGTGTCCCCTTGGGGCGCACCAATAATGTTTGTCAAGAAGAAAGACAGAACGATGCGGATGTGCATCGATTACCGCTAACTCAACAAAATGACCATTAAGAACCGCTACCCACTCCATAGGATCGATGACTTGTTTGACCAAGTCGGAGGAGCGAAGATCTTCTCAAAGAGCGACTTGCGATCCGGATACCATCAGGTGAGGATCCGTGATGAGGATATCAACAAAACAGCATTCCGAACCCATTACGGCCACTACGAGTTCGTAGTGATGCCCTTTGGATTGATGAACACACCGGCCAACTTTATGTGCATGATGAACAACATCTTTAGTAAATACCTCGATAAATTCGTTCTAGTCTTTATTAACAACATTTTGATCTACTCCAAGAATGAAGTAGAACATGAGGATCACCTCCGACTTGTTTTACGGATACTAAGGGAACACTAGCTTTACGCCAAGTTTAGTAAGTGCGATTTCTACAAACCCCAGATTCAATACTTATGACATATCATTTCCTAGAAGGGAATAGCCGTCGACCCCGAAAAGGTCAAAGCGATCGAAGAATGACCCACACCTACATGAGTATTTGATATAAGATCGTTCTTAGGATTAGCTGGATGCTACCGAAAGTTCATTGAAAACTTTTCATGGATTGCATGTCCCATGACCGCCTTGCAGAAAAAGGCAAACAAGTTTATCTGGATGGATAAGTGTGAAAAAAGCTTTCAAAAGCTGAAGCAACTATTGATTAGTGCACCGATTTTGCGTATTGCAGATTCCAATGGGGACTTCGTCGTTTGCACGGATGAAAACAAGGAAGGACTTGGGGGAGTCCTTATGCAAGACAATTTTTCCATATGCTACGAATCAAGGAAACTAAAAGAACATGAGCAGAACTACCCTACGCATGACCTCGAACTAGCCACCATCATCCATGCTCTGAAGATATGGTGACATTATCTTGTGGGAAATAAATTCCTATTGATGACTGACAACATGAGTTTGAAATACCTTTTCGACCAACCCGACCTAAATGCGAGGCAGGCCAGATGGTTAGCCTTCCTTAGTGAATACCATTTTGAACTAAAGCATATAAAAGGCAAGGAAAACAAGATTGCAGACGCCTTGAGCCGTCAAGCACATATGCTTTATGAAGTCACAGTGAGTCAAACCAACTCAGACTTACACCACATGATTCAAACGACATGTACGAGTGACCGATACTACAAGAAAATCCTTGCAAAGATCCAGGAAGACAGATTATTCCAGCAACAAAAGGAATACAAGCTAGACGAGTTAGGACTGCTGTGGTTGAAAGAAAGAATCTACATCACAGAGAGTGGGGACATTAGATCAAACATTCTCACCGAGTTTCACCAAAAACCCTATTTAGGGCATCCCAGATATCAAAAGATGATATTGGCAGTCAAGAAGCATTACTTTTGGCCTAAGTTGAAAGTTGACATCGCCATGTTCATTGCGAAATGTCAGGAGTGCCAACTAGTCAAAGCAGAACACCAACACCCCTCCGGATTACTTCAACCTATACCCATTCCGGAATGGAAATGGGAGGTAATAAGTATGGACTTCATTACAGGCTTACCCAAGAGTAAGAAACTGAACGAATCCATCTTTGTAGTGGTAGAAAAGCTATCTAAAGAAGCCCACTTCATACCAGTAAAATCTACCAACAAAGCAGTTCACATCGCAGAAATATTCTTAAAAGAGATCTTTCGATTACATGGGATACCTAAGGAAATCATTTCCGATCGAGACACGTCACTATTAACTTATGGAGAGCATTGTTCTCCTATTTCGAAACCCAGTTACAATTCAGTACTGCGTACCATCCCCAGACCGACGGACAAACAGAACGAGTAAACCAAATCCTCGAGGACATGTTGAGGATGTATGTCATAAACAACCCCACCAAGTGGGAAGATTATTTGCACCTCGCAGAGTTCGCATACAACAACGGTTATCAAACCTTGGCCAAAATGAGTCCTTTCGAGGTACTCTATAGCAGGAAATGTCGGACACCCGTGACTTGGGACAGTCCAGTAGACAGACTTATGTTAGGACCCAACCTACTAAACGACTTGGAACAGCTAGTCTCCAAGGTACAACTGAACTTAAAAGAAGCAAAAGACTGCCAAAAGAGTTATGCGGACAAGAAAAGAAAAGACAAAGACTACCAAGTTGGTGAACATGTGTTTCTAAAAATAAAGGCGAAAAGAAGCTCGTTGAGCTTGGGATGTTGCGGGAAACTAGCCCCAAGATTTTGTGGACCTTTTGAAATACTAGCCAAGAAGGGAACAGTAGCTTATGAGTTAGCCTTACCAACTCATATAAAAGTTCATAATGTTTTTCATGCTTCACTATTAAAGAAATATGTATACGATACTAAACATGTTATTGATTGGCCCTTATTATAGGTGGAGCCCGAAGGGGAGTTCACGCCAGAGCCACTCCACATTCTGGACAAGAGAGAGGTGCAGCTTAGGGGGAGGACCATTACTCAGCTGAAAGTGCAATGGAGGCACTTTGGGCCAGATGAGGCTACTTGGGAGAATGAGGCCACCATGAAAGAGGCATACCCCGCCTTATTTCATGAATTCATTCCTAGTCCCTAGAAACATCGAGACAATGTTGTTTCTAAGCAGGGAGGGATGTAATATCCCAAATTTTTGGACTAACTATTTTGGTTGTTATATTGGGCCACAACACAAGCACCTATGTTTTATTTGGAGTATTGGGCACAAGCCCTAGCACCTATGATTTATTCATTTATATATATATTGACATATCGGGCATGGACCTTGACTGACTGCTTTATTTGAGTGTATACTGGGCTAAAAGGCCCCGATGTTGTAATGATGTTATTCATCTTTGATATGGGTACAAACCATAATATACTAAGATGATCTTTTGTTACTTACTGTGCAGATCTATGATTTTACATGATTTGACTTATGAATGTGTTGAGCGTGGACTCAGAAACACACATATAACCTACGTACTAGGCATAAGCCCCAATGTACCTAGAAGAATGTTTATGTCCTGGGAGTAATCCCTGAGGTAAATTGAGTGTTGGGCCTAAGCCCTGGAACACTCCAAGCTTGATAAATGAATATCGGATTCGAGGAAATTTAAATATTCTAGATGCGCCTCACAACCACATTCTAGCACTAATGTTGAGCAGAGGCTCTGGAATTGCACTAGCGTAACGCCCATGTGAGAGTGTTGAGTTAAAAGGATCTGAAGAGTACTCGGGGTTACTAGATCTCAAAGTGTTGAGTCAGAAGGACTCTGAATAGCACTTTTACTTTCATTACACTTATTTTTTTATATTAAATGATTCATCTTTTATCTATCATCAAGTGCTGCAGGAACTTCCGTGTTAAACGAGGGAATCCGACATGCAAAGACAGAGACTAGAGGTACCTAACCAAGCTTACCGATACCATCCAAAGACTTGGATCTTGTCCTTAAAAGTTAAAAGAAGTATCATGTGAAGATAAATAATTTAATACAAGATAATTACCAGTAGTCTTTTATGACTAACATGCATAAAGGCCTCAAGGCTAATGTTATTATTGAAAGATTTAATAATAATGTGTTATTATTGAATTATGAAATGTATTTATTATAGATGGCTTATGCATTATTTAAATATTATTAATGAAGTGTTAATAGTTAAGTAAAATATTATAATTATTATTAATATAATTTTTATTGAGAGCATAAATCAAAATCACTTATAGTTAAACAATTGGAAAAGTCCTAGTTCAAAAGGACTAGATATTTAATTAAATAATATCTTTTAAATATTAATTATTTAATTTAAAGAAACTAATTATTTCAACAGTCCTAATTAAAAGACTCCCCTACATAAAGAGGGCAGATCCCAAGTTGGAGGATTATCTATCTTTTCGTTATCATTCTCTGATGGTAACTAAAGGAAAAACTTTTGCTCTAAGAAACTGAACCAGAAAAACTTTTGCTCTATGAAACTGAACCAGCAGTAACCCTAGGTCCTCTATCTCTTTTGAATGTTGGAATCCAGCTCAGGGGGATCCAATATGAACCAGGAACGGTTGTAGGTTCATGGTTGGGAGGAACACGGTAGCCCCAAAGTTATCTAGCTGAGGAAAATCATCCTAACATGTTAGCTAATCATAACAGGCTCTGCATTAACTACTGTCTGAGTGTGCAAGTTTCTACAAGAGAGGATCGAGTACCCAAGCAATTCAGGTATGTGGTATTAATTGTTTCCATTTCCCAGTTATAGTACATACATGCATTTAAATTAGAATTTACTTTTCAGCTGTGTTTTCATTATAATAATCAACAACATTTAGATGTCTCACTCAGAAACCAATGGAGTGTCTAGTAGGACTAGCCCAGCTAGCCTTTGCTAGACAACACCCCATCATAAAACGTTTAGGAACTCTACTCTGGGCAGGTCCCTAATATTGCGCATTTCTCACAATATTTCCCCATATTGTCTTCTAGGTTAGGGATATTATGTTTTCTTGTATATATGTATATGTTTTCTGTTTGAATCGTATTTCCTTATTAAATTCGTAGTGCAAGGTTTTATCTATGCCTGTTAATTATTTTAATTATTATCCTGTCTATGTTGGAGAATCACCAAGTAGAAATAACAAAGATATCAAGCCAGACATCAAAACTCTCAGCTACACTACACAGTTCAATTATCAAACACCTCTACGATTTCAATCATTAGTCAAAATTTACATCTAAACGCAACAAGTTTTGCAAAGAGATTCGTATTCAAAACATAGACTGTTGGAGGGGCCTAGGTCGGCCTGTCGACTAGGCCCTCCGCCCAACCATTCTGTAGCATATGTCGACAAGTCGCGTCAACTAGTATGGGTTGGGTCGGTTGGATAAACCGACATATGGTTATGTAACTGTATCTACACATATATATATATCTAGGCTGGTGAGCCGATAGACTAGTAGAGATTGATTCTATCATATTGTTCTGCTATTGCTGGTTAATACAAAGACTATTCTCTCTATCTGTCTCGTCTCTTGTATCTGTGTCATTGTGTATGCTTGCTTATAGTTATCATAGATACATTACACAATATAAGCAAGCATACACAATGAAACAGATACAAGAGGCGAGACAGATAGAGAGAATAGTCTTTGTATTAACCAGCAATAGCAGAACAATATGATAGAATCAATCTCTACTAGTCGATCATCTCACCATCCTAGATATATATGTGCAGATACAGTTACATAACCGTTTGTCGGTTTATCCAACCGACCTGACCCATACTAGTTGATGCGACTTGTCGACATATGCTGCAGAATGGTCGGGCGGAGGGCGTAGTCGATAGGCCGACCTAGGCTCCTCCAACATAGACTCAGATATAAATCAATAGTATTTTGCATTATTAATATGGGTTCCAATCCAAAGACCCTCACGGGCTTGCCTCTTATTTCATGTATCGAACCCCATCCCCAATCAAGTGCTCATCATATCAAACCAAATTATGAACACACAACAATCATAAACTTATTCTACGTTAACTAAACATTCATCCCTGCAAATAGTAAAACTAGAATTTGTAGGAAGAATTGGGGGTTCCATTAATTAAAACTGCCAGAATTCAAATGCTATTCGATACATCAAACAGGCTATAGCAAACCACGAATTCCTCCTTAAAATCATAACCGAACATGCAACAGTCAAACGAAGGCTACTACTTCATACAAACATAAACGCATACCTTTTTTTTAGTACATCTTAAAATTGGAAAGTGTGATGGGAACGACTCCCAGATCAAAGATCGATTCTCATAGCCTAACATTAGGATGTCCATTTCATTGTAAATTTAAATAAACACAGGTCTAAGTATTAAACCCCTGGAGCAACTCACATTTCCTAGAAACATTCTCTATAAGCTAGTCAACTAACAGAAGCACCACAGGCATCAACGAATACAGATTTTCTATTTAGAAATACAAATTGACTAGCTACAGGATAGAAGCACAACAAAATATACATCTTTCTAACTCCTCTTACGCCATAGGAAAGAAAAACGCAGGACAGAGCAAAGGTAAGACTCAAATATTTTAGCATGGAATCCATTAAATAAGACAAACGACTTGCCATCAAAATTGTAGACTGACACAACACCATTAAAAAAAAAAGGAACACAGTGGCTATAGTTTCTTCACACAACCGTTTAAGCCTCATAGAAAATAAAATGCAGAAGTCCTTTCTCCATTTCAAAACCTCAAGGACGAGCTCCATGAATACATACAAGGGAGAATATTCTTTCAAATCCCATATTTACATAGGCACGAATACTTTGAAAGCAACCGAGACCAAAATCACTGAACATTGTTGTAAGCATGGAAACCCCCAGTAGATTCATCCATCGAAATATTATTACAGCAATATACCAAACACCGGGTCAAGCCAAAGGCTAACTCCCTGGAGATTCCATGTCTGAGTGAGCCAAAGGCATCACGAATCTCTCCAATACAAACTTATCAAAACCTTCTCCAAATCACCGAGACAGTTAGGGTGAAGGGTTGAAAGAACTCAGGACTTACTAGTCCAAATGCTTTGTATAGTTTGTGTTGTTTTCCCCTTCTGGTCCACGCAGAGAGGCACCATACCTAACAGTGAATGAAAGAAAAATAATTTAGGGCCTGGGTAGTTCTTAAAACTAGAAATGGAGTTGAGGAGTCTTAGCATTAAAAACATGGACATAACTTACTTGTAGGATAACCTCTACTTTGCCTTTGTATTCCCAAAACCTTACCCTGGCCATGAGTGTAGCTTAGGATAGGCGAAACCACCTCACAAACATAGCTAAAACCCTCATAGCCAAAAGACCAAGTGAAACCACGATTTGACAAACTTTTGTGTAACCCTCGCTAAAGGCCTTAGTCCAGCTGGCCAAAATCCACGTGACTACCATGTGCGACATTAATACTTTCAACTACCACGATAGGACTCCAATACGATTCACAAAACTATTTAGTATAGTTGTGTGGGTTCATTACCCTTGGTTTATTAATACAAAAACAAAGTTCTCAACCCCTTCATGTTGGCACAAGGGTGGCTCCACTTTTAGAGTTTTTACATCAGGATGTTGCCAACCATATGGCCACCAAAGGACACCTGCATGGAAGATGACAATTAAATATGCATTAGCATAATCACTAAGTAAGTCCATATGTTTCACCCATACAAACCTTACATCTCGGCGACTCTGCCAGAAGTGCTTAGATCAACCCCAAAGATTCAAGGTGTTTCAACTTCCCTCATCAGGTTCATCATGCCTGAGAATTGACATTAGACAATTGACATTTTAAACATACATTTAGATCATGTAAGAGGAATAGAGACTGCTAGTATTATTGCATGACAAAACCTTAGACATATATATTCATCCTAATTACTTCTGCAACGAGAGCATGACCGATAAAAGTTACCTTGTTAGACGTTTTCCTAGAACACCGAAATAGCAAATGCAAGTACCGATACTTTTCACATTACTGAAGGTTAATGTCATAAATATATAATCTATGTTGGGTAAACTAGCAAGAAGAAGAAATTTTTTTTTTTACTATTTAAGGGACATTACATATAATAGATGATTTAATGTGTCCAACTACATCTCAATCCACTCCATACACCATTCGAAAATATTTGGGATCATTTGGGACAATTTGGGGCTTTACTAGTCCAAGTTTCAAAAATTGACTAAATTGGGGACATTACATTAGATGGGATCAAGGTACATTGAAAAGGATATCTCAAAGTACATCACGTGTATAATGTTCATCCATATAATTTTATTAATGAAGCAGTTATAATCAATTGAATATTGGCTAATAGATTTGTCTCCAAAACCTTAAGCTCATCATGTGTAGATGTAATAAGCCAAATGTGAATTCTCGAAAGGCTTATGGAGGCTCATACATGGAACAAAAAGAGCATGAAGAGAATTATTTTAAGATGTCTTAGTTGGAAGAATGAATATAGAACATAGTATCTATAATGTTAATGAAGGTTACCATCCTAATTATAGTAATTTTGAAAGATGACATAAAAGGTAATCTTAAAAGATGGAAAGAAAATGACATCAAAGAGATGGAATGCATATGATATTTTGGAGAAAAAATGTAGAAACTAACATGAGTTATAATACAATTAGCAAGTGATTAAAAAAGTGACAAAATCATAATATTGATCAACGATTAATAAGAGATACAAAATCTTTTTTAAAACCCATTATTCCATTAAATATACAAAGAACAAATCAATTTAAATAGATATAGGAAATTTGAATCACTATGAAGGACAGTTTGAATTGCTCACAAATGCATGAAAACCTAATTGGGCTTAACTAGAGATCAAATGCCCTTATTTAGCCATGCAATCTCTAATATATGAGTTAAATAGATCACAACTGACCTAAGTGAAGGCTTAGTTACCTAAAAGAAGGGATCTAATGAATGCACAACTCATGAATGAAAGGAATATGCTCAAAATAGTAAATGAGGGCACTTTTTGTCCAGTAAAGATGTGGTACTAGCATCTTCAAGCTTTACTGCTAAAAGTAAAAGGCAGGGGATGAGGCTAATTAAAAACCCCTATGATTTAGGATCTTGTCTGGTAGTTGATTTTTTAGATTGGATTTGATTGGTAAAATATCCCTTGCCTTCTTTACACATGTTCTGTGTCTCATGGTGGTGTCCCCTCATTTAATTGAATTCTCCAAGTAATATTTTTCTTTTATTAATAATAAAATAGTAATTTGTTGTGCAAAGTGTCACTCACATCTCTTGTGAGTATTTTTGAGTTTTTAAATAACTCTTACAAAAACAATTGTTTATTTTGAAATATTTCCAAAATATTAAATCAAAAAATGAAAATAATAATGTCTTGGGGGTATCACATATGAATTTGGTCAATCTTTCTCTAGGACTCTCTCGGGATGCTACAACGCCAAACTTCACAACTGTACAAAAAAATTGGTGTGCCTAGAGTTTTAAGAAGCAATATATTTGTATCCAACATAACAAGGTTTGTTGATCATTTACAATTGTTTTCTATACCAAAAAAGCTTTCCACCCTTCGTTAATCCCTTTTCTCAATGCTATAGTTCTAATTGAGCTTGTGATGGATATCAATTCCAAGAAACTTTTAAGAGGTCACTACCTCCATGTTTCTATTGTCATAATCAAAATTAGCTTAAATGTCTTTCTTGGACTTGATAATCATAACTTTAATTTTGTCGGTGTTAGCAGACGTACCCACGTGAGAGCAGAAATACTTGATAATACTTAATTATTCATTAAGGTCAAAAGGACTTCTTTCCATAATGTAACATCCCCAAAATTCACAAAAAATTTAAATTTTTTCTGAGTAGCATTAAATGCGTATACTTTTTATGCGTAAGTATCATTAATGATAATTTGCTTCTTTTAACAACACCCTGGTTTTGTATTATGACGACAAATTCTTCAAATAGTCGTCAACGTTATAGTCATGTTATGTCAGTTACTTTCTATGTTTACTATGTTGTCATAAATGTCTATACTACTTTCGAAATATTGATTGCATGCTTTTATGTTTCCACATATTGTTGGATGTTTTAATCTTCTCTTTGTTTCCCAAAGTTATGGTTACTTATTATAAGTGTATGCATCGTTATTTATATTGTCTTCTATTGTATTATTATTTCGTTCAAGATACTAATTGTTTGATCTTTCCACTTTGATGAAGGGGTCCTATGGACACCCCAAGGCTTACTTAGCTATTTATAGCTAACACGAGCATAATCCTCTTGTTGCAGATTACAGGTAATAGTGAGATTCCTAACTGAAGCCTAAACACTGTATGTCAAGGTGACTTTGTTGTATTTCACTTTATCTTCAATGTTAAAAATACAATGTATAGAAAGCTTAAAAATTAAACAAGGGTAAGACATACCCTAGCTATGATCACTAAACTCATAATTTTATTCATTAGGATATCAATTATATTCTTGTATATTCTGGATATATTCATTATACAATGCTTAATAATGTCCTATATATTTACTATTTTTCTTGTATGGTTTAACTTCTTACCTCAAAAGGATTTGTTTGGATTGTAATAATGCCATAGTTAAAAGTATTCAAAACTCAAACTAGTATGGTTTTATGTATGCATATCTTAGCATGGAAATACTACGACCATGATCTAACAACTTTGAAATGTACAAGATTTGAAACACATCCTATTCATAAATTATAGATTTCATATTACATGTTAAAAGTTATACATTATAATCTATTTGATTTATGTTATAACTAAACGTATAAGCACTATATGATATAATATGCACATAGTGGATCGCGAAAGATCTAAGGTGGAACTATAAATTATATGTTATGGGCATAGTAAAGTCTACGAGTTTAACCAAGGTGGAACTTTGTGTTGGCAGGTGTACTAGCTCGTTAGCTGTGTGTTTTAAATGCAATTAAAAAGGTTTGGTGGATCAGGTGATAGTATGCCCTCATGGTAGGCTCAATGTCGTTGATCACTTGATGGCCTTGGGTTTTGGGATAAGCCCTAACCCTGCGTTGATAGTATATCAACCTTCATAAATGTGTTTCATTTTGAAATGTAGTTTCAGGGAGAGGCCGACAGGATGACGAAAACCTTGGTGTTTTTGAACTCGTGAAACCCTCGCAAGGTTTGATGGTGAATCTCGTCTAAACCTGGTCTTTTTGGTGACTTCCAGCATGACCACGATGGAAAGTTTACGTTTTTGCTTTAGTGGTGATGCCTGGATTTGAAGGTAAGCTATCAAACTGTGTTTTAAATGTTGGTTCAGTTATTTTTATTCGAACTGTAATAGCATAATTAACCCCACTCTTCTTATTGTTGTTTACTGTGTAGTGACAGGTTCCTCCTCTTGGATTGGGCTTGCGGATAAACCCTGGGAAGTTGCTTCATTTGTGGTTTTGACGAATGCCCTGGTAAGCCTAGGCAACTCCTTGGAAACCATGAGATGTTGCTCTAAGGTGATGGTGGTGCAAAAATACTATCGGTCTTGGAACTTGCAAAGATGAGGGTTTTTCATTTGTAAATCTTGTTTTCTTACTTTGCAAGCCATATGGCTTAAGTTTATGACTAAGAGGGTTTGAACCTCTAGCCTTCGAGCTCGCTTTGGTTTCTCAACGTCTTCTTACGAGATACCGTTATGTAACTAAAAGTTTTATGGTTTAATAAAGGTGTCATAACGATTCTTACTGTATAAAATGTATGTAATGTTTGTGGCCGAACTTATAGTTTTCCTGTAGCTCTTGTATGAATAGTTCAAGGCTAATGTTTTAATTTGTAAAAAAAACAACCTTCAGGCCATAATCTGTTTTTGTGTGGAAACCCTAAGGGTTATGAATGTTGATGGTTTAGTAGACAGTCATTTTGGTTTTCGAACCTTGTTCCTATTTATGCACTTAAATTGTAATGTGGGAAATCATAATGCTAATGGTGGGTTTGGGTGAGTCGAGACTTGAACCCTCGACTACGGTGTAAATGGTTAATTTTTAAATTAAATTTTAAGGAGGTGGTACAGAGTTGCTGTACCGATTTCCAACCCAGTACCTAGCTTTGAGGCCTATACCAAAAGGTTTGTGAAGAATGCAAAGGTGTTGACTGTAACATACCCCTTTACTGAAACATTTTATGTTTGAAGAAAAAATTATCTTAACTTATTATAAAGTTTGATATTTGGACAAGTGGCCAAGGATGACTGTAATTGCATAATATTATTATTTAATAAAATAAAATAGGAGACACTCACCCAAAGAGACTGTTGGAAGAGTGTTTACTGGCCCACTAGGTGGAATGGAATCTAGGGTAGAAGGAAATGGACAAGTGGCAGCATCATGAACTTAATAACTAGCTGTTGTTGTGGGACAACTCCCTTGAATTGTGGTCATAGTTCCCTGAAAGATGGGATTGGAGCTTGAGGCTCATTTATTTGGAAACTGACCACTAAATACCTAGGAATCTTTATAAAGCCATCGAAATGAGCAGAGGCTCACACTTTTCCTGACGAGAAAATTTACCTTGTGCTTCTGCTGTATGCACACACGAGATTCAATGAGGGGAAGCTATGTTTTGAGTTGTATTGTAAATATGTTCCACTTCTGGTAAGTGCATAGTTACTACTGAGTGCAAAAGTATGTTTCCTGCTTAGGGTAGAGTTTTGAGGTGTATGGCATGTCTCCATTGATTGCCGGAAATACAGCCTGAGTGCCTTGCTTCTACACAGAGTCTTCTACCTAGTGGTTCAGTAAACAGGCTCGGGGCTCCTAAGGAGCAAGTGACATTGGCTGCTTCTTCTAGAGAAGGTTGGGAGGAACAGGCCTCTTTGGGTGTTTGTCCACCCTATCTATAGTTGCAGGTTCTACTTGCTATTTCATTTCCTAAGTAGTTATAATTTATTTATGTAGTTGTTAAGTTAGTATTCATTAGTTAAAGATTGATAATGCATAAGTAAATGTTTGATTTTCTGATCTGTTCATGATCTTGTAGACTGTTGAATAAATATATGAATTGATAGAATTAATGCCTTCCCTGTATTTTTCCACATACTATTTTCTATACTGTACTATAGTACAGGGAAGGGAGATTAAAATAGATAAATGATATGCATGAGCATAATAAATGAATAGACTAATTCTGTTATAATTCCCATATTTTCTTATTTGTTTACAAGCTGTAAATTTACATATATCATATATCAGTTATGGAATAATTCAATGTTTACTGTTTTATTTAAGCAATTTAATACAAAACAGTCGCAGCAATAGAAGTGAAATTTCATCAACATTCCACTATGCTGTACAAAACCTAAAGTTCTGTTTCAGGTTAATTTAGTCCTTGTAGAGAGATGAATATTATACATTTACATACTTTATTTCTGTCGATTTCCTTATTCAAAAATATTTAAACATTCTGCAAATTTAGATACTAGCAAAATCAAAATAATTACTATAACTTATCATTGTTATTCACAAATTTAAATAACTGTACAGAAAGTCAAAGATCTACATACATAGCATATCATTATTGTTATAAATCATAAAAACATAGTGTTGACACCATATTTGAAATACCCAAAGAAACCCTAAAAAGTTTGTCAAAAATACCCAAAAGAAGTAAATTTATTAAGGATGTGTTGAATGAAGGGTTATAATACCAAAATCAACAAAGAAAAAACCTACAAGCGCAATAGTCCAAAGGAAATTATTGAAAAGGCTAAATATTGGCGGAGTTCCAATGGCAGAGATGACGAAGGAAAAGATCAACGGCTATCGTGGATCCCCGCACCGCCCAAAAAGTTCGTTTGCAAACAATGGTGAGTGGTTGCGGACATAATACCGCTAGAGTATGTGTCGCATTGTTATTGCCCCGCATCAACATGATAGTGGTATCACAAACCACTACAGCACCGTGCAGAATCGCCAAAGGATAATACGGGGAAAACGTGGGCCATAGCATGTGGCAGACGTAGAAGGCACAGGGAAATGCGCCATATGTTGACATAAATCGGATGGACGATATACATTGGTATAAAATCTAAGGACGAGATCCCTCCGCATCATGGGAAGTGCACACTCAATAAAGGAAAGAGTGGTTGCAGTAATTAAACCACTCTAACAGGTGTCAGAAAATGGTTGATCTGCACACAGTTAAAACCGAAAAGGAAAACCATTATTGGGATCACGGATAGCACCATGGGAAATAAAGAGGCACAAGATCTAATGGCTCAAATAAAAAAGCATGTGATCAATGGTTGGAAATAAAGTACATTCGGAAAGCTGCAAGAAAGTTAAGGAAAAGAGCCTATATAAAACAAAAAGGTTTTCAAATAACGACATTTTGTCTATGTGTCGCTGTTCTTGGGAGCTCTGAAGACCGGTGGAGATCGACAGTTGCGACAGAAGGATAAAGACGTGTCTGTACAGGTAGGGTCTGGTGACCTGGCTCACATATTTTAAGGGAAATTTGTTTGTAGAAACGATTTAAATGGAAAATGTGCATGATATAGATGTTTTTAAACTAAAGAAGCCCTAGAAGATAGAGATGGGGACATTTACGATACCTTAATCAGGTTACTGGTCGCTGAGGTCAAGCTTAAGTTGTCTAAGTTATTAGAAGAAGGTATATAAATACACAGAGTCCACCATTCATCCTTGTTAGCCTTCTGCCCGGACCAAATCCCATCTTTTCCAGAATTTGTGTCGTGGTGTGTTGATAATTATTCCAGAGAAGAAAGAACTATTTTAGACAGTCGAAAAGCTAGAGTCGTCTGTAAAATAGAGCCTGCCGTCATAATCAAAGCCCCAGAAATGAATTTTTCCCAAACCCTCGAGTCTGAAAGTTTTTCTGAAACCTCTGCTATTGAGTGTTATCGTCAAACCCTTCAAGATAATAGAGAAAAGTTCTTGTCTATGTGTCTTAAACCAGAAACAAACATTTCAGATATCCCTTACCCTATAGATGTCACTTTATTTGATGAAAATACCCAGCTGGTTCTGACATTGTTTGCTTTAATCCTAGGGTTTGACACAGACATGTATGTAACTGAGTTTCAGTTAAGCCTTTTGTATAAAATGAGTACAATTCCGCCAGGTATTGATGAAAATCAAATTCCTCGACTTAACTTTGAAGAATTCCTGGCTGAAAAGATCCATGACCAAATGGTCAATTTCCCTACTCTCAGACATTTCAGATTTCAGTCATTTTTTATGAAAATGATCATGATGGCTAGTCATGAAGAATTACAATTCCCTGAAATCATTTTCACAAAGTTATTGGAAAATAATATGTTTAATTACATAAATTATATGCTCTCAGAAATTTACAGAATGATTTTTGGTGAAATATTGCCTAGAGTATTACGAGAAATGCAAGCATGTATGCAATTAAGTGCAGAATACGATGTAGGAGATTGGTTCTTGTCAAAAGATAGTACAGCGATCATGTTATATGGTTTCAGACATAGACCCTATGTTTTACCGTCGTTTCTTACCTTAAGGGTTTTCGCCTTGGAGTTCCTTAGACAGAAATTAATTGTTGAAGATAATAATTTCTTGCTTTTCAAACAAGCAACAGATATCAAATATTTGTTCACACTTGGCCCATTCACAATGAAGAACAAAAACGCTGCTATTTATATAGAAAAATTATTGAAAGATATGGAATTTGAGACAGACATGGCTATTGAATATGATCCGTTAAACATAATATCAAAATGGAGAACGGATCATCGCATCAAAGCGTTGAATCATCAGGTGATTGAGGGAATGTCTGATAGAGCAAATTGGTTAGATTATAAGGAAGAAATCATTCTAGATTCTCAAGATAAAGAAATGATATTGACAGATACGATAGCAGAGGCAAAAAGCACGATGAATACTACAATGGTAGGTAGGGTTTAAAAGGCCATACAAGACATAGTCAACATTGAAAGTGAAGAAGCAGAAAAAGGGAAAAAGTTAAAAATGGATGAGCACTGTGTACATGACCACTGTGTACATCATAAGAGTCCAGAGGGGACACAAATCTGGGACATACTGCTGAGCGGATCATGTGTGAACTGCAGAACTGGTGCACCGGAACAATCAACAGTGCTACTGAGTGTGGTACCAAAGGAACTGATGAGCTGCTGGATCATAGTGACTGGGGTCATACTCTCCATGGTACACTGAACTGGAACTGAAACTGGGTACTCAAGGAAGCATGAAACTGGATGGCTTCCGAATACAAACGCCAACGCAGCCCGGACATCCACAGGAACATACAACTGGGCGTTCCGAAGTGACTCACCAATGTGCTAGAGTCGGGGGAAATCCGGGGTCTTCGACTAAAAACTGATGGGATATAATCCTACGCGATCCTCAACGATGCGATCAAGGTGCTGAAGTCGAGCATGTGAGGAACAACCACTCGGAGAGGCAATGATGTCTCCTCTCGGAATGATCCGTAGGCACCTACCACAGATGGTGATAAGTCCAAGGCGTAGGGACCTCTGGGCCTATCCTCTGGAATAGAGGAGCTGTCGTCGACAGAGGGAGACCTGCCCCTATCAAGGCAATGATGTTTCCTTGACAGGAGTGCGAGGTACAAGACCGAAATGTGATAGTACTGATGGCAGAACTGATAAACTGTGGGGGGACAACTGGGCAAGTAGAGCGGGTGGACTCAAACTTCCTTTGTTCAGAGTATGATAATGGGAAGGATCCGGCAGCATATGAAACTGACTCAGGGGAAAGGGATCATAGCTGTAATGGCTCAGGGAGAGTGACTGGTCTGAGGGAGACTCAAACTGGTATAAAATGGCAGGAGACTGCAGAATACTCTGAACAAAGGCGACCTGATTGGGGGTGCTGCCGAGATGATAGATCAAAGTGCCAAGAGGCACGGGGGAAAAACTTCTTCATGGGTTAAGGAACTAGAAGAAGTGTGTGTAAAATGGTACTGTCGTGTGGATTTTACGAGCCCAGGACAGTTCATGCTCGTGGTTGCTTTCAATTTTAAGGAGTCTGAAAGCGATAAGAAGACTCTGAAGTGATGGAATGGTACTGTCGTGTGGATTTTTCGAGCCCAGGACAGTACATGCTCGTGGTTGCTTTCAATTTTAGAGAGTCTGAAAGCAAGTAAGAAGACTCCAGGGGGTTGCTTTTTCGTAGATTTAGTCTCCAAGGCCCAAAGAAGCATAAAAGGATGCAATGAAGAACTCTTCTAGCCGGTGTGACTAGAGTATTCCTTTTTCGTAATTAGTCTACCAGGTCCGGAAAAGGGGTAAACTTATACCAGATAGACGCCCTTTCAGGTACTTTAACGAGCATGAAAGGAAGCAAGATTGCTCGGCGGTCTTTTCATTCTTTTAGGAGTCAGAAAAGAGCTTAACGGAAACTCCCTAAGTGCCTTTTTCGTAAAGGACTTGTCCGGCCCGAAAAAGGGATAAAATTATACCGAACAAAAGGAATGGCCAGGCAAGGAGGAAGTGTTCAATCAAGGTTTAGTAATGATGACCAAGAACGAGGGTAGGTGGGAACACTGATGGACCTCCTTGCGGGGTAGATGAAATGGTGGCAAAATAACGAAACATTTGCAGTATGACAGGAGCGAATGGCTCATGCAAAAATGTGGAACAATCCGATGGCGGCCGATGTGGCGTGCAAACCGAGGCAGCAAGGTGTTGGGACACAATGTTGAAATTGTACCAGGTGAGAGCGAGAAATGATCTCAAGCATCATCACGAGCTCGGAAAAATGAATCCGGCGATATAAAGGATGTCAAAAACGGGTGACGGCCGATGTGGCACGCAAACCGAGGTGACGGGGGCATTTTGAAAAATGCCCGGAAAATCTGGAGGTGAGAGCGAGAAATGATCTCTAGCATCATCACCAGTTCGGAAAAATGAATCCGATGATATAAAACATGTGAAAAACGGAGAACGGCCGATGTGGCACGCAAACCGAGGTGACGGGGCATTTTGGAAAAATGCCCGAAAAATCTGGGGGGTGAGAGCGAGAAATGATCTCAAGCATCATCACCAGCTCGGAAAAATGAATCCGGCAGTGCAAATGGTGCGAAAAACGGAGGTCATAAGGACTCCGGAATGGTCAAAGGAAAGAACTATGCGTATCAAATCAAATCTACAAGTGATATGTGACCTCAAAAATGGTTGAGATCACAAATGTGAAAAAGTGAGCAGGGTTAATGACCTGCCCCCATGCTATGTGCATGGGGTTTGTGATTGTGGATCACATATGTGTTGGTTTGAACAATGGGTTCATCGATGTGCTGAGATAGATGTGATGGGGAAGGTTCAAAATGATTGATCATGCCCCCTATCCCAGGGTCAAGGGAATCTATTATGCCCCTTGACTCAGAGGTGTCAAGGTGGTGCTCTATGATGGCAAGTCTAGACCGGACATCTCTGTATAGGACCAGGCAAAGACATCACGGAATTCTTGGAAGAGTTTTTTGTACTCTTCAATCTCTTGTTTACTGCAGAATGCTCCTAAAGTGATGAGTTCAGGGGCACGTCCTGGGGCAGCGATATCAATTTGGATGACAGGTGAGATGTTGGCCATGTTACCTTCCTCGAAGGCATCAGGAGCAGGGATAGGGTCCTTGAACCAGTCGACCTTGGTGGGGAGGAAATCTTTGGATTCAACTGTGAATTGGTTAGCTGTGCTAGAGGAGGATTCTTCTGGGATGAAATAGGAACGGTGGTGCATGTCGTCCCAGGGATAATCCGGGGCAGTTAGGGCCTCAAGAATCTCCTCATCAGTACGGAAAGTCTGCGTCGTCAAATCGGTTGACGAGGGGGTAGTGGAAGTGTTGGTTGAAGAGATCATGTAGATGATATTAACCTCTTCAGAAGGGGGAGAGACCGGGGGGTAGATCTCCTCAATGGTAGGTGGTGCCGTCTCAAGGTCCAGATTGTTCATCTCATAAAGAGCTGCTCTGTAATCCGGGAGATCGGGACAATGATGTGAATAGTGCCCGTAAATACCGCAGATGGCGCAGGAGTGGTTGGTACGTAGGGACTTATCTTTAGGCTTAGGAGTAGGGTTTAGTTCGACTGTTGGGATGTTGGGGTCATCATCGAGCATTTGCATGTGCTTCTGCAATGCGGGTAACTGTGGGCATTGGTGGGTCGCATGGCCCAACTCGTCATACAGCGAGCATTTGGGAGGAGCACGAAACACTGGAGGGTTCTTGACTGTCTTGGGAGGTGGGACAGCAGTGTAAGGTTGAGGACCTCTGCCCCCAGTGGGTTGAGGAGGAGGAGGAGGTGTCGTGGAGGACGAAGGGGTAGAGACCCCGGGAGGTGGGTGGGTGGTAGTAGCCATGGGTTGCACCGGCTGGAGGACGACATCTGGTGTCGGCGGGGCGAACGAGAGGTGAAAGGTACCATACAGGTAATCCCAAGGTTAACCCAGGGAGGCTAAGGGTAGCCATGACCGGGGCGCTTACTACTCCTGCTGGAGGAACTAGGAAGGGGATCGTATGGATCGGTGTAACACCAATGTGACTAGGTACCAATGGTGGTTTAGGCAACAAGGATGGTTGATTGTTAGGTGGTAGGATGTCATGGGACAAGGTACATAAGTCAGACACTTCGGGCGTAGATGACGGTGGAGGAATGGAGTGAAAGGTAGAGGTCATCGGCGCGTCTGAGTAGACTCCAGGCCCCGTAGAGGAAACAAACGAGGTGGTGGCACTAGAAACAGGTTGTTCAACCATGGGGAGAACATTCTCTGGTGCCGCTGGAGCATTGGGATCATAGTAGGTGAGCTGGTCAATTTTAACCACGCGTCCTTCATGGGGGAACATCATGGTGCGAAAGACAGAAGAGGCAACCGCCCGCATGGCATACATGTAGCTGCGGCCAAGTAGAAGGTTGTAATCCAATTGGGCATTGATTACCTCTATATCAATAAGAACTGTTTTACCACCTAACTGGACAGGAACGTTGGGCAGGAGGCCTTGGGGCTGGGCCGAACGACCGTCGTAGGCACGTAACGCAGTGGTGGACTGCTGGAGAGGAGGGGATCCTAGCTTCTGCCATACAAATGTAGACATAACGCATGTGGAAGCACCCTCATCGATGATGCACCGATGGATAACAAGATTCCTAACGGAGACTGTAACTTGGAAGGCTAAGCTGGAAGGTAGGCGTGGTTCAGACTGGTCTAAATCAAATTCCATCAAGTGTGAATCAGTTGGGTCAATCCCCCCGATGGCGGAAAGTAAAGTCTTGCGCTGGGAAGGGCAGTTCTTCAAGACTTCCAACGCAGACATGGCTGCGGGAGATTGGGCTAGGTCGTCTACGATGTTGTAGTTTGACGCAGCACGCGCGTTAGGGTTATTGTTGATTCGGCGAAGTGGGAAACGAGGTGCTTTCGCAGCGCTGTCTATGGGAGGCGGAGGTATACGTAACGCCTGATCGGTGGGATGGGCGTTAGCGGGTTTATCCGTGGGAGTGGCTTCAGAGGTGGAGCCATATTGGTTCCGACGGGTCTGGAGGTTGACGTCAGCGGATGACATCATCAGTAAGTGGTGGGTACCTGAGTCGAACATGGGTTGATCAGGAGCAGCGTAGGTGATCTGTTGTTGTTGGGCCGCATTGGCTTGATGGGGAGCCAACGGCTGAGTGTTCACTACGCCTTGGGTTGGTAATGGGTTTTGCAGCACCAAAGGGGGTTGCTGAGGTTGGGGGGGGTTGGGCGGTGCTTGGGGAGCCGCATGCCCTTGGCGATGGGCCTCGTCAACCCAAAGCTGCCGAGCTCGCTCCAAGTGTGGGCAAGCATGGGTGTAATGTCCATAGACTCCGCAAATAGAACAAGGGTGGTTTGTTCGCAGATTGGGGTTTTTGGCCTGCTTGGGCGGGCGATCAGGGTTTTGATTAGCGGGGGCCGCATTGTTCTTGTCAGGGGGATTAGCCGGTTGACCAGCTTGGTCTGCAGGTTGGTTATTTCCCCGATTACGGCCTTTGCCGCGGTTCTGTTGGCCCTGGTTACGTTGGTTATTCTGGTTTTGCTGCGGGTTGTGTTGGGCGTAAACTTGCCCTTGGGCAGCAGGTGGATTCTGAGGTTGCGCAGGTGCTGGAGCAGGCTGCGGAGGATGATATGCAGGTTGAGGCTGAGCAGGTGCAGCAACTTGAGGGTGTTGCTGATAGGACTGCGGAGCAGGTTGTGGTTGTGCCGCAGGGGCTGCCTGGGGCGGATAATAAGCGGGTGGGGCTTGTGGAGGCGCAGGAGCGGAGGCAGCCTGCTGATGGTAGTAAGGCTGAGGGGCGACTGGAGGAGCATAAGCAGGAGTCGCATACCCGAAGCACTGTGGTGGACATGAGGGCCCATGGGAATGGTGATGTGTCATGGGAGCATATGAGTTGGTTGCTCCAGACTGTGATGTAGCCCGCGACAGGTCGGGGCCAGGGGTAGGACGTGCTATAGAAAATGGTTGGGGATGCGAAGAAACACGGCCAATGATACCATCTGCAGCGTGGGATGCCCCCGGCGCATCATGATGGGAGGACTCGCCGCGAGGGGCGTCAGGTATAATGGTATAAAGGTAACCCGACTGGGCGTAAATGAGGTCGAACTGCTGTGCCTTAAGGATGGCCTCTTCTTCAGACTGGGGTCTTTCTGAAGCTACATCCTTAGCAATGACGGGAAGCAGGGACTTGAGGAACCAATCGAGGAAGATACGGTCATCTAGTTTAATCTTGCATAAGCTACGGCGTCTACGCCACTCATGGATGTGGTCCGTGATATGGGTAGCCGTGTTTTGTCTACAAGATAGAAGGATCTCAACGCCCGCGTCATAGCGGACTGGCAACTGGAAGAACTGCAGGAAGGTCGAGGCCAGGGAAGAAAAGGTGGCGTGGGTCCCATGAGGCTGCTCAATATACCACTTGGCTGCAGAGCCAGTAAAGGTGCGCTGTAAGAGACGGAGGCGAACAGAGTCGTCCACTATGGAGTTAGAGGAACACCATAGGTGGAAAGACATGATGTGGTTCTGTGGGTCCTCACCGGCCTTACCCTCGAATTTAGGGATGTCAGAGGGTAGTTTGGTAGGCATATGAGGCCACATAGGGTCGTGTCGAATAGGATCGTTGGTCAATCTGGCCAGGTCAGGTAGGTTGAGGCTAGCCATGAATGGCAAACTGGAAGAAGGCTGTGACACAGGAGTGCTGTGGACCAAGTTGGGGCCAGTGCCCCCAAGTGGAGGGACAAGATGTGAGGTGGTGCCCCCAAGTGGGGGAACTGAGGTAGTGAAGGATGGTCCAGCACCACCATTGGTAGTGTGAGCCACTGATGTAGTGGGGATAGGTATTCCCGCTGTGGGAATAGGTACCGTGAGGGGAACGGTAGATGGTTGCCCCATGGAGGGCATACCCAAAATAGGTGTAGTAACTGGTGTAGTGGTGGATGTGCCACCAATGGTCCCTATGACAAATGGAGTGGAAGTCGTGCCAGCCATGGGGCTAGTAGGGGCAGTATAAATAGGGTTCTCAGACTCTTCGTCAGAATCAGAGGTAAAGTAAGGTGCGTCACTATCTGGTGACGGAGACCTACGTCGCTGACGAGTGGAGTCAAGTGACAAGGTTCTAGATCTGTGATGAGTGGTATCAACGGACAATGATCGGAATCTATGACGAGAGGTGTCAAGAGAACCGTGCTGTGGGGGCTCGCCCCTGAGGCGCCGAGAATGTCTCGGGGACTCAATGGTGACAGATGGTGTCTAGTCTCTGTGGGTTGAGGTGAGTATAAAAACAGCTCAAAAATCCTAATGCAACCGAGTGTGCAGAAGGAGAGCTAAAAAGCAAGGCACTCAGGCCAACAACCAACTCAAAACACCCACTGCAGTAGCTGTGCTACAATAAGTGGAGTAACAACAAAGATGGTCAGAATACCAACAAGCAGTAGGTTTCCTAAAAAGAAAAAATGGTGGACTCACTAGACCCAAGGGAGGTAAAGGAGCATGCAAACACCTAGCTAAAAGTATTCTGACTCAACTAAACATATCCTCTGCAAGGTGATGAAATCCAAGTCAGACAATATGAGTAGGAAAGCCAAGTGGCTATGATATCCCCCTACCGGGAGGGACACCGGGTAGTCAATCCTAGAAGAATGGCAACTAAGATACCCCGTTCATGACACGTCCAGAAAGGTGAATCTGCCGTTTAGTTCGTTGACCGCAATACCCCTATACAGGGATATCCCGCGAACCGCGAAAGGTAGCCCTTCGGTTACTGAATGGAGTGCGGTATTCCACTCAGGCCTCCGGAACCAGTCTCCCGACTTCAACCCTCCTAAGGGAGAGGCCCTCTGATAAACTGGTCGTGACCGTGCCAAAAAGTACTAGGGGATTTTGGTTCCCTATTTGGACAACAACTATGTCTCAAGTGAAATAACCAAGGGGTGTTATTGGAAGCCTATCCCCCTGATCCTACCTAACTACAATGATTCTTTTGTGTTCCCCAAGTGGGGTTAGAATGTTGGTTTAGTTAGGTACTTTTTAAGGCTCACTTGATTTAATGTGACAGAGTGTGTGCTCGTGAGGTGTTGAACCCAAAAAACAGAAGTGCCACAAGGGAGGGCAACTTCCAATCTATCAATAATGCTGAAATTGATTCTTTTAATTTGCAAAATTTTCTGAAATAAAAATATTGAAATTTTAAAAAGATTCTGTAAAAGGAACAGGAATTATGTTGCAGAAAGGCTGTAAGGAAGTGGGCTGCAGGTGGGACAGAGGGCTGTTCAAATGCAGAAAATATTGCAGCAAGAGGGGCTGGGCTCAAAACAGGAAAAGAGCAGAAATCAGACCGCGGGTCTGTGGCGAATCAGAACAGGCCGACCGCGGGTTTGAGGGAAACAGTGGCGGTCAGGTCGCGGCTATCGGGCCAACAGTTGCAGTCGGGACGCAGAAAACAGGGGAAAAGACACAGTCGGGTCGCGGCTATAAGGCTAACAAGCGCAATCGGGATGCCCGAA
This sequence comes from Larix kaempferi, assembly GCA_027924585.1. NCBI lineage: Eukaryota > Viridiplantae > Streptophyta > Pinopsida > Pinales > Pinaceae > Larix > Larix kaempferi. The sequence continues at coordinate 274,850 of BSBM01000147.1, forward strand.
AGAGGCAGAAAGCCGCAGTCGGGACGCGTGAAAGAGGCCGACAGGCGCAGTCAGATCGCGGCAAACAGGCTGATTAGCCACGGTCGGATCGCAGGTAACAGACTTGAATCCGCCGGCAGAGCGTCGGAAGCAGTCTGAGAGCCACGGTCGGATCGCGGGTAAAGGCCTGAAAGGCGCGGTCGGGACGCGACTGTAGAGGGAAAAAGATGCGGTATGCGGCGGCCGAAAGGGACAGCCGAAAGGAAAAAATTTAAAAAAAAGGAAACCAGAAATTCGAAAACTAGGGGAGTCGCCAAAACTGTAGCTAGGGTTTTACCCCTAGCTTGTGCCAATGAGCACCTACTAAGGAGAATGGACTCCTTAGTAGCAGTTCAGTATATTAAACTAATTATGCAAAAAACAAAAATTAAATTATTTCTAAGACAAGCATGAAGCATTAAACACCAAAATGAAAGAATGACTTTGTATTGATGTTACCTTGAGTGTCAAGGTTGGTGAAGCCCTTTGCAGTGTCCAAGAGGATGCTCCAAGCTTCTGAATGCTCCTTCTCCTTCTCCAATGCTGGGGGATGGGCCAAAGGTGGCTCTCAAGGTGAAAATAGTCCAAAGGTGAACTAGGGTTTCGAGAGAGATTTTGGCAGAGTAAGGGTGCTTGTGATTGTGGATATGGAATAAGGGATCTCCATCACCTATTTATAGTTTTTTGGTGGTGGAGTGCTGACCCATGGTTTTAGGAAACACATGGTTTTAGGCAGCTGTATAGGGTTTTTTCCTCCTTTTCCTCATTATTTTATATTTTTATTCCCTTTTTAGGGGATTTTTGCTATTTTTGGAGGAAAAGGGGGTTTTTTAGCCTTTTTTAGGCTATTTTGATGGTTTTTTGGCCTTTTGGAGGCATTTTAGGCCTTTTGGGGGCTTTTTAATGGGTTTTTTGGGATTTTTAATGGAAATATGGTAGGAAAATGGACAAATGAGTCGTATAATGTGGTAAATGAGCTAGTGAGCACTTTTTGGGTGTTAACAGGCTTCTTCTCGAGTTAAGCAATGTCGTAAAATGGAATCTACCCCATGTCGATATAAAGTATCTGAGATGATAAGGTAGTTCTTCGCATGGCTTTTGAGCTTGCGTCACTCTTCTCGAGAAAAAGTAGTAGGACACCTCAAAGTCTGGAGATATACTAAGATATCCCCGTACCATGGGTCAGAGGAAGCAATGAGGAAGATATGTTCATCTGGGAATGATGATTCTTCCTCAATGTATTCTAAGTCACTTGGAAACTCTAAGATTAACTCAGCGAACACTAGTGATTTCTTCGACTGGGCCAATTGGAAGACCAAATTGAAGTCCTATAGGATTACAATCCATTTATTATATTTCCCACCGATAATTCGTCGGGTGAGAACGTACTGGAAAGGATTGACTTCTGCTATCATAGTAGTAGTTCATAAAAGTATATAGTGACGAAGCCTCTGTACTGCATTGACCGGGGCAAGTGCTAACTTCTCAACTTACGAATATTTAACCTCAGGGGCTATCAATGCGCGAGAAAGATAGTAGACAACATGATCCTAGAGTGTATCGTCTTCCTGAACCAAAACTATACCAATTGTATTAAGAGATGTTGGAAGATATAAAATAAAATCTTTTGCATAGTCTGGCGGGCTCAACAAGGGTGCTGAAAGAAGTGCCTTTTTTAAGGCTTCAAAGGATACTTGAGCAGCCTCGTCCCACACAAAGTAGGAGTCTTGTTTGAGTAGCCTCATAAAACCTTTGGTAATTTTAGCATAGTTTATGATGAATCACCGTAAGAAATTAGACATGCCTTGCAGACTTTGGAGTTGTTGCAAGGTGCGAGGAGGAGGCAGATTTACAATCGCCTCTACTTTCAGCGGGTCGACCATTATGCCACGACTGGAGACAATGAAGCCTAGTAGATGTCCCGATTCGACACAGAACACACACTTATTAGGATTCAAACGAATCTTATATTGTATGCATCTTTCAAACACCTATCTAAGATGAGCTGGATGATCTCGTCTCTTTCGAGATCGCGCCAGGAGATCATCCAACTAAGGTTCTACTATGTGTTTGATATCATGAAAAGCGAAATTCATCGCACGCTGGAAGGTAGCTCCAGCATTCTTCAAACCAAATGGCATCTTCCGGTAAGCGAAGGTCCCCCACGGGCAAATGAAAGTTGTTTTATGCTGGTCTTCGGGTTTGATTTCTATTTGATTGTATCCCAAAAAACCGTCCATGAAAGAGAACATCTCATGTCCCGTACAAGCATCTATGATTTGATCGATAAACAGTGTAGGATAGTTATCTTTCGGACAAGCTTTGTTCAAGTCCTGAAATTCAGTACAGACTCTAATGGTACCTTGCTTCTTATAAACCGGAATGGGGTTTGAAACCCATTCCGTCATGTCAATCGGATAGATGAAACCGGCTTTAAGCAACTTTTCAACCTCCGCCTTGATGGCGGCCGCTTTTCTATGTTTCACAGGGCGGAACTTTTGTCTCACAGGTTTTTCGTTAGGGTATGTCATGATGACATGCTCCATGATGGCTGGGTCTATACCTGGCATCTCCTCATATGACTAGGCAAAAACTTCGCAGAATTCTTTAAAAAGGTTTGTATACAGAGTGATCTCTTCTAGAGAACAGTCTGTACCAATAAAAATGTTTTCCACGACCCCGGGTTTGGTGGAAATATTGATCGGAATTGTTCTCGATATATTAGCCATATTTTCCTCAACATAAACAACTCTCGAAGTAGAAGGAAAAGATGACAAATCAACCAATCCACCGGGTCTCACGGGGAATTCCCCTCAATCCTATCTAGATCTGGAAGCATGTAGGACCTGTGATGCATATGTTCCCATGGTTGGTCCAGGCCCATCATGACTTCTAAGATGGCTTCTGTTTGTGTCAGAAATTGTTACTAAGGCTAAGGTAACAAGCCAACACAATCTCAAAATAAAAATCAATCCAAACTAGGTTTTTAGGGTTTTGTTTTGTAGGTTTTGGTTAGAAACTTCAAGAGCATAAGGGAATACATTCAACATATAAGTAAAAACTAATTCATATACATATATCCATGAAGATGCATATATATCTCAGGAATCCAACAAAAGATTGCAATGAAGTTCATACAATAAAAAACAAGCATCACTGGAAATTACACATAAAACCAGAAATGAATTTGTCAATCAAGAAACTATATAAGTTCAAAATGAAGCCAATACATATCAGAAGTAGGATAAGGAGTCATATATTCATAGTTTCATCAAAAATGCAATATGAGAGTTTGCAATACTTATCAGAGAACAAGTCTGACAAAATCAACAGCTTGCAGACCTCCTAAGCTCTCCAAAAATTCGAACCCTTACAATATCTTTTCTCCTTCTCTAAATAGTTTTTAATCTCCCAAAAACAGTTAGGGTATTTCCTACTAATCCTCCATCGAATGACTAAGACTAGGTAAAGTAGCATTTACATTTTTACAAATTACAATTTTGCTAAAAATAGCAAATCTTTAACAAAAATCATTAAATGAACCTAACTGCCTTAGATCTCTTTCGATGCCTCCACAAGCAAAGAGATGCCATCTGGACTTGAGGATCTTTTCTTCACTCTTTTGTGCTTTTGCTCCAGCTCAGCTATCCTTTTGTGTAGGTGTTCATTTTCATGCTGCAAGGTTTGAACTGTCTTTTCTAATTCTGAGCAATTCCTGTCAGCAACCCTTTTTCTTCTGAGTGCCTCCTTTGCATCAATCACCAACTCCTGAAAATTGTCATGAGTATCTTGAAGATCTTCTCTCAATCTTCTATTTGCCAACATTAGACCATCATTAACTTCCTGCATGTAGCTCATTTGATGCTTGTACTGTTTGACAGTCTTCTTCAAATTCTCCTTGTCAGAATTAACCAGTTTTTCTATTGCAGCATCCTGATCTTCACTTAGTTTCCAAAACATGTCAAACTTCTTAAACATTAATTCCTCTGTCAATGGCTTTACAGCAGTATCTTCAATGATAGGGTTTGAAACACCTATTACTTGTGCTGATTTAATATCTTCTGTTAACAATTTTCCAGAATTGTTTTCAACAATGGATTTAGAGCTTTCTTCACCTGTTACATTTACAGACCCAAAATCCTCTCTTTTAACTGAATGCAATTCATTTTTCTTTGATTGCTCCTCCATGGATTCTTCATCAGAGATGGTCACCTTATCAGTCTTCAATTTTGGATTTAACAGCTTTTTCATGCTTAATCTTAATTTGTTTTTAGACCTAGTTTTAGGTCTCCATAAAGAAGCTGCCTCTGCCATCATTTTAAGTTTCTTCCCTTGATATTGGATAGATGCTAACTCTACCACTTCCATCTTTTTGATCTTGCTCTTAAGCTTTGTGGTCTTATCCTTTCTAGCATGATTTTCTTTAATCTCAGTTTTAACCTCTATCTCAGGCCTAAACTGTTCTTCTTCTAACATATATCCCTCATCATCTGAGAGGACTGTGATGGGGCTTCTTGGCTGGTTATGAACTTCTACTTTTGCTACAGGAATCACTTTGATATCAATATTCTTCTCTTCCTGAAAATCTGCTATCGGAGATGACTTCTTTTCAAGAAATTCCTCTTCCTTTTTGTCATCAAACAATGAGAACTCGACCTTATTGTGCTTTGAAAATTTCTGAGGCTGACTGTCATTCTGTCCTTCATCTGCTACCTGCTTTGTTCCCTTCTTAACTTTAATTTCATGTTTCTTTGCAGCTTTAACTGAATGCCCTAATTTCTGTATCATTACTTTTCCCTTATCAGTTTGTCTTTTGGATTGTTGGTCTTCTTTAGAATGAATCCCTGACCAAAACAAAAAGAAGTCCCAAGTTTTTTCCTCATGCTGCAACACTGTAGAGATGATTAACTTGATGAGACCATGATGAAACAATGATTGAGAAGTATGATCATCCTGCTGTTTAATTTTGCTTGACATTTTCTGCAGGATTTTGAAGAAAAAGAATGGCAAATTCATTTTAGACACCCCTGCCATGTGCTGTAGGAACCTGAGATGGTATTTGAACACTAATGAATACCTCCCTTAACAAGTTACATAACTCTGAAGAATCCTTATAGGTTCAATCCATTCCCTCTTGAAATTATGTATGAGAATACCTTTGTTCCAGTCAGGAATAACATTAGGTAATAAGTATCTTTGAGGATCAAACTCAAAGGGAGACTTCTTAAACCAGAGCTCGCCCTCATTACTAATTTCAGTGGCTTCTGAAATTAATTCCACTGTCAATTTGAATCTCAAAGGATCCATTATGATCATCTCATTCTTAAGTCCTTTGGCAAAATTGCAGGATACTTGAGCATTAAAACCATCTATCTTCTTGAAGAATTTCAACCAGCCTGCCTGTTGGAACAGCTCTGCACAATCTGGGAGTTTCTGAATCCATGTCAAATCTGTAGGCTCAGCCCTGTTAACTTTTCCACTTTTACTGCTTTTTCCCATATCTTTCTCTTCAGGGAACAAGAACAATCTAGTTTTAAGTTTCAGAAATGTTTTACAAGCTGTTTTCTGGGCAAATAATTTTGCAGGTTATAACAATTTTTAGTGATATTTGAATCACCTGCACAAATTAACCGACCTTTCTGTATAGGACCTTTATCAACTAGCAGACTCCCTGCTGTGTAAAAATTGAGTTTTACATATAATTCTGTGAGTTTTTTCGACGCCCTATTCTGATTAGGTCATAAGAGAAACAATCATGCAAATTCCTCCTATCAGGCTTCAGGTAACTATTTCAGTGATGAATTCCTCATCCTTTCATTCTATTACATCCTTCTCAGCAACCAATTTTTTCAGAAGAACACGCAGCAGCAAAAACCCAAATTCTCCAGCTATAAGGGTTATACGTAATACCTGTCAATTACTCATCCATCGTGGCGTAATGTCTTCAATTTGGGGTGTCAATGATGTTCTTCTTTGAGCACAGGTGTCCTCCTAACGATTCTTTGGCTGCAGGTGAACGAATTCAAAAGCCCTAATTTCTGTTGGCGCCAGAACACAGCTGTCTCCTTCCACGGTAACGTAATCCAACGTTCAACAGTGAAGTCTCCTCCTCAAACAATAACTCCTCAGTGATGATGCGTGTGACAAGAGAAAATTGACAGCTAAACCCGAAATTGACTGGGCTGGTCTCTGTGCAACTGAACCCGCATAACCTGTAATGATGCCCTTGTTTTCTCTTCGTGATTAACAACCAACTAACATCATGCTCAAAATGCTGCATACACGTGTTAAACACTTCACACAATGCGATTAGATACTTTCACTCTGCATAATGATTGAAATCAGATCAAGAATTTACAAAAAACTCATGCCACGATATTCCTGTAGCGCACTCTGTGTTAAACTTTGGTGTAGCGCTACAAGAATATCTTTTAACCAAAATTTAGCAATTTTCTAACTTTTTGCCAACTTGTCGGAGATTTTGGCAGCTATTTGGTTTAGGACATTAGTTTAGCTACTCTCTAAAGTCATTAATGATTCTCCTTTTGAATATATAACTCTCATTGACCCACTTTTTAATATAAAAAATGACCAAAATCAAATGAAATCTGAAAGGACTGGGTTCAAACTTTATTCAATCATTCATAAGGTTCTTAAGAAGGCAAAAACCAAAACTGAAAACCAAAAATTAAATAATGGTAGATTCAAAAAACAAACCAAAAATTGGAGAGAATAACTAAAAATGCAGAAAAATTTACTGACTTAACAGCTTCATCAGATGACAAAACCGTATCTAAACAATCGAACGAGTGAGTGGAATTCAGTGACCATGCCGGAGCATAGTCCATATCTGACTCAGCAGAGACTGGCGGAGTAATAATATGTTCCATTGCAGTATGTTGTGTTTCCATATAGGCCACTTCTACAATGGATGGAGGCACAAAAGGCTCTGACGTAGTAGGAAGGATCCAAGGATCAGTTCTTAAACCAACCGTGAATGTTTCGGTAGCAGTACCCACATCATAACGCATAAAAAGAACAGGGGAGGGGAGGTCGAAAGTGCCTATTAACGACCCGTACAGTCCTGCTCCTAAACTCTCATTAACCGGGGCGGTGTGATCAACTAAGGGAATTGTGGTCTTTGAAGAAGTCTGGTTGTTTCTCTGAGTGAAAGAAAGTTGATCGACTGTAACGACCTTACCTTCAAATGGGAACATAACAACTTGAAAAACTGCCGATGCAATGGCTCGCATGGCATATGTCCAGCTCCTGCCTAATAACATATTGTAATCAAGTGGACCGTCCAGAACTTCTACTTCTACAGCAATTGTCTTACTGGCCAATGTGACATCAAATGATGGCAAATCCCCATGTGGATGGAAAGTCCTTCCATCAAATGCAGTAAGTAGTGTGTTAGAAGGGGCTAACTGGGGGAACCCAAAGCTTTCCAACAGGAAATTGACATTACGCAGGTCGACGCGCCCTCATCTACGACAGCTCATCTGATGGTCATTGTGCCATGGACGACTTCAATCTAAAGAGCAACGTGGTAGGTCAACCGGTATTTGATATCAGTCATATCAAATCACGCAAACATGTTAGAGGATTCCATACTTCCAATAGCTGCCAGAAGTGCATTCCGTTGTAAAGGACAACTTTACAAGACTTCTAAGGTAGACATGGCACAAGGGGTATGGGCTAAATCTTCAACCACATTGTAGTTGGAGGCGGCCCGAGTGTTGGCATTGTGCGATGCTCATTTCAAGACACCTTTCGGGATCTTGGGCATTGGGTCCACAGGTATGTGGACTGGAGTGGAGGATTCTGGAATCTCTTTATCCTTTTTCTGTGCGTTCGGTGTATAATTCCTGGCTCTCGTTTGTAAGAGTGCATCCGAATTAACCATGTTAATAAAAGTTTGATCAAACATAGCATGTGGAGTGCCCCCAGTGTTGGAGGTGCCAGAAGCTGAGCTCTGCCCCTTAGGGAATGGATCTTTCAGTACGGCAGGCTTCTTTTCTCTTAATAGCTTCTGGGCTTCTTCAAGCAGAGGGCATTGATGAGTACGGTGGTCCTGCTTGCAAAGTTTACAAGGGAACTTAACCTTCTTTTTCTCTTTGTTACCCTCTTCGGCATTCTCTTTTTTGGTCTTCTGATGGTTCCCCTCTCCTTTCTTTCCCTTCTTTTTGTTATTGTGTTGCCGAGGGCCCTTTTTATTGTTCTGAACCTAGTTGATAGGTTTAGAAGTAGAAGGAGAGGTTGTGACGAAAGAAACTTCTGCAGTCGATTGTTTGACGGATAAGGCATGAACTTGTTTGGTCAATGCTTCTGAAGCTGCAGAGTCAACTGAACCCACTATGCCATCAGCATGTGGTCCAGGTTTAGGTCTACTCAGATTGGTATTCGATCGCGGTGCATTAGGTATGATCTCATATAGTAACCTAGATTGTGCATAAATGAGATCTAACTGCTGGGTCCGTAGGATGGCTTCTTCCTCGTTAGATACTCTAGACGTAGCTACTTCCTTAGAAATGTAAGGAAGGAGTGATTTCAAATACCACTCAAGAAGGAATTCTGGAGGTATGTTGGCTTTAATGAGCCTCTTCCGTCTTCCCCACTCCTGAATGTGATCAGATAAATGAGTGGCTTTATTTTGCCTAAATGTAGACAAAAGGTCTGTTCCGGCATCATACCGAACAGGAAGCTGGAAGTGATTCAAAAAGACAGTCGCGAGATCTCCAAAATTAGAGAATGTAGCTGCAGGTAACTTAATGTACCATTTGGCTGCAGCACTGGTTAAATTCCTTTGGAACAGTCTCCATCTAATGGAATCTTAATTTAATGAGTTCGAGGAGCACCATAAATGGAAAGTAGTGACATGGTCACCAGGGTCTTCACCTGTTTTTCCTTCGAACTTTGGGATGTTCGAAGGTAACTTGGTAGGAACTGGTGTGTTAGAAAAACAGGATCGTAGAGCAATAAGAATAAATAGAAATGCAAATATAATCACACATACACATTACAAGAGAGACACAGATATATCGTGGTTCACCCAACTTGGGCTACGTCCACACTAAATTTGCCAGTCCTTATTATTATTACCATCCAGCAAGGTGAAGGGATACAACTTGCAGCACAACCGCTGCACTTCCACTTCTCTGTTTCAGAGTCTCTCTCCTGATCTTAGAGATCTTTACAATGCATAAAACCTAATACATCATCATCATCCCTAGCCGTATTACAATGTCTTTATTTTATAAGGGAAATACAATGGGAAAATACCACGGGATACCCAAAACCATGGGCCCGCAAAACAGCTGGCGATCCCCCCTGGAACCCCGTGGGGGGGCGATGCCCCCCCACACCGCCCCGCTGGGGTGACTGTACAGTCCACCTACATATCATATAAAACTGGGGTACAAACACGGCTGATACAATATCATCTATGAGACTAGAAGATCTGGCTCCACAACCAACAATCTCCCACTTGGAGACTGATCACAACAACTCCACCGTGCTGCACTTGCTGGACTTGGACTTGGCAAATTTCTTCTCTTCACCTTCATGCTAGAAGGCCAACTGAAACCGAGCACGAACTCAGTTTCTCTCTGGTCACTACCTTTGTGAACATGTCTACAGGATTCTGGCTAGTATGTATCTTTTCCAGCTTCAACAGTTCATCTTCCATAACAGAGCGTATGAAATGGTACTTGAGCTGTATATGTTTAGTCCTGGAATGGAATGCTGAGTTCTTTGCAAGGTGAATGGCACTCTGGCTGTCACTATACAATCTACTATTCTTCTGCTTCTTACCTACTTCATCCATAAACCTATGCAGCCAAATCATCTCTTTACTAGCCTCTGTAATGGAAACATACTCTGCTTCTGTTGTTGAAAGTGCAACAACCTTCTGTAGTTTCGAAATCCAGCTTACTGATGTTCCACCTATAGTAAACACATACCCTGTGGTGCTCCTCCTGCTATCCTTGTCACCTGCCATATCTGCATCAACATATCCCTGTAGAACTGTGTCTGAACCTCCAAAACATAATGCCTCGGTGGTAGTACCTCTCAAATACCTGAGAATCCACTGTACTTCCTTCCAATGTTCTTTACTAGGATTGTTCATATATCTGCTCACAACTCCCAGTACATGTGCAATATTTGGTCTTGTGCACACCATGGCATACATCAAGCTGCCAACTACTGATTGATAGGGAATCTTGGACATGTAATCTGTCTCTTCTTGTGTCTTGGGACACATTTCCTTACTTAGACTGAAATGGATAGCCAAAGGTGTACTTACAGGTTTTGCATTCTGCATTCTGAACCTCTCCAACACCTTTTGTATGTACTCACTTTGAGATAATGTCAATTTGCGATTCTTCCTGTCTCTCGTTATTCTCATACCAAGGATTTGCTTTACAGCACCCAAATCCTTCATCGCAAATGAATTAGCTAGCTTCCTTTTGAGTACATTTATATCCTGCATGTTAGACCCTGCAACAAGCATGTCATCCACATACAATAACAAGATAATATATCTTCCATTGTCTAGCTTCTTGAAATAAACACAGTGGTCAGAATGACATCTACTATAACCTTGTTCTGTCATAAACCTGTCAAAATTTAGATACCATTGCCTTGGAGCTTGCTTCAAGCCATACAAGCTCTTTTTCAACCTGCATACCAGATCCTCCTTACCTTTGACCTCATACCCTTGTGGCTGCTGCATATATATTTCTTCCTCCAAATCCCCATGGAGGAAGGCTGTTTTTACATCTAACTGTTCAAGATGCAAATCTTCTACCGCCACTAGACTTAAGATAGTCCTAATTGAAGTCATCTTAACAACAGGAGAAAATATGTTATCAAAATCTATACCTTTCTTCTGTGCAAACCCCTTCACAACAAGTTTGGCCTTGTACTGCTTCTTACCTCCTTCTTCTTCCTTCAACCTGTAAATCCATTTGTTTTGCAATGCTCTTTTACCAACAGGAAACTGAACCAAATCCCAAGTCTGGTTTCCTACCAATGAGTCCATCTCCTCATTCATGCCTTGCTCCCACTTCTTTCTAGTTTCCACCTGCATTGCTTCTTCATAACATTCTGGTTCACCAGAATCAGTCATCAATAAATAATACATTGAAGTAGAGTATCATTCAGGGAGTCTACTTAACCTGGTAGATCTTCTTACAATTGCAGGAGTTTCAGGTACTTGCTACTACTCTTGATTTTCTTGCAACTTCAGAACTTCATTTTCTTTAATTTCATCAAGTACTATGTACTCTATGTTTTCCTTTTCCTGTTTCTTTCCCTGCAACTGATCTTTATACATGACCTTTTCATTGAATATCACATCTCTACTACTGATGATTTTGTTATTTTCATAATCCCATAAACGATAACCAAATTCATCAACCCCATATCCAATAAAGGTACATTTCTTGGATTTAGCTTCAAGCTTTGTTCTATTTTCTTTATCAATATGGACAAATGCTTCACAACCAAACGTTCTCAGAAATGAGTAGTTTACCTTTTTATCTATCCATGCTTCCTTTGGAATACCACCATCCAAAGCACTTGAAGGTCCTTTGTTTATTAAATAAACAACAGTATTTACAGCATCTACCCAAAACTGTAAGGGCAACCCTGCATGCAGTCTCATACACCTTGCACGCTCCATGATCATTTTGTTCATCCTTTCTGACACACCATTTTTCTGTGGTGTTCCTGGGACTATCTTCTCTCTACGAATCCTATGGTATGAACAGTAACTATCAAACTCCTTGCTGCAGTACTCACCTCCATTATCAGATATGAGACACTTCAATCTTTTTCTTGTCTCATTCTCAACCAAAGCTTTCCACTTCTTAAAAGTAGCAAACACATCAAATTTCTGTCTAATACAATAAACCCAAGTTTTTCTAGTTGCATCATCAATAAATGTAACATAATAATGAGAGCCACTAAGAGATTGTACCTGAGCCGGTCCCCATACATCTGTATGCACAAGCTTTAATTTTTCATTCTTCTTCTGTTTCCCAACCCTGAGAAATCTGACTCTCTTCTGTTTTCCATAAACACAGTTTTCACAAAATTCCAAACTTACCCGCTTCAAATCCGGCAGCAACTTCCTTAAGTGGAGAATCTGCATCCCCTTCTCGCTCATGTGGCCAAGCCTATGATGCCACAATGCTGTATCTGTTCCTGTGGAAGCTAAAGAGATAGAATGGTCAGTATTAGGTTCAAGATCCTAACCAAGACTAGTTGGTGTAGTGTATCCCTAAAAAAAAAATTGTTTCTATTTGATTTTATTAAAGATTTTTAGGGTTGTTATTACTCAAAAGGTAGTGCGTTTGTATGGCGTGGTTGCAACAGAAAAGCAAAAGTGCATAAATTCTAACTTTTTTTTTTAGTTTTTCATTTAAAATTCTTTCCAAACTAAAAAACTGAGCAAATCTACTTAAATTCCTTTTTTGTTTTCTTTTGAAATTGAACACAAAATAACCTATGCTATCTTGTAACAAATATAAGCCTTATTAAATCTTAAGCTACCAAATTTTTTGCTTTTCTCTGTTATTATAAACGAAAAAGAACTATAAACATGGAAAGCAAATAAGACTTGTGTGCAATGTGTAAGTATGGCTAAAAATGGTTTTTAAGCTTACAACTGTCAAGGCACTAGCTCAACAAAGACTTGTCCTACATGTTTTTTGCAAAAAGAAAAAGTTTCTATACTCGGAAACAAAGTTGGGAGAAAACAAAGGAGAAAGATACAAGAGGACTCACCCAAAGCATCCAACCCTAGCAAGACCACTATGCCAAGCAAAAGGTAGGCAAGCAAGCTACCAACCACCCTACTAATACAAAGACTGAGAAATGAATCGGCCTAAAACACTTTAAACACACTTGAAACCAGAAAAGACAACAAGTCACAGAAGGTTGGAAATCAACAAGTTCGGAAGACACCCTAAAGGCTCCAAAACAGACCAAACCCTGAAACAAAGGATAAGATACGTAAAGAGCAAACAAATGTTGCTACAAACAGCGAATGCAAAAGTATGCAGGTTTGTAAATCAGCAACATACAGTCAGGGCAAGAACAAGCAGAAGTGTTCACGAAAGAACAAAACCTAGTCTTCCAAAAGAGTTATAAACAGTCCAAACATTCCACAGGTAAACAAGTGATCTAAAGATGGTAAAAATACTCAAAGAAAGGTTCTATGACTTAAAGAAAAGTTTAAAACCTCAAATACTAATCAAGGAGATCTAGAAACAAAGTCAGAAGACCACCAAAAAGGCTAAAAACTCAAATAGACCACTAACAGAAGGCTACAGGAAATATAACCTACTGTGTAGTAAGGAAACTAGCGCTCTTGAAGATATGGGCGCTACTTTATATATAGCAAAGTAGCGTATGGGCGTTACTGTATGTATAACAAAGTAGCGCTCAGGTCTTAAAAGTTTAAAAACTGACTTTGAAAAGATGCAAAAGGACTGATTGAAGCAGAGAAAAACAAGCAGGGGGTACCTACAGGGTTTCTCAGCACATAAAAGGAGTTGAAATAATTATGGGAAGACAAACAAGAAAAGGTTTCCTAGAGCAAAAACACAACTATCCCCAGTGGAGTCGCCAGTCTATTGGCGGGAAAAACTACCCTATAATAAGGAAACTGATACTATCAACTGAAAAGCGATGACATGTAAGCGTATTAACTACGTTACAGAGATGTTCATGAAAGGAAATAGGTTGTAGGCCTTGAGAACATACCTTTCGAATGATGTTCGATCCCAGCTCTTATTTGATCTTGCGTTCGATCCTCAAGTCCACCTCCCGTTCACTAAACCTGCAATACAAGTACCTTTCTCAGCGTATCTTGGATAATATATAATGATGAAAAAAGACAAAGCAATTTAAACATTCAATATTAACCAAAACAGATCCAAACAAGTATATCACTTCAATAAACACTTAATTTGGGACAAGAAAGACGCTTCAACTTTTTATTGTCAAATGCAAATTGATGTTACACAATATACCTGACTTTGTGACATGCTCCTGCAACTTGATCCTGGGGTCTTGCTCTTCTCTGGCTTGGATATCTTCCAGCATAAACTCCTCCAATGCAAGCTTGTCTTTAAAAGTCTCTTAATAACATTCATGTCTCTTACCCCTCTCTTTATTCTTCCCTGTATTTATAGTACAAGAGAAGCAGTTCAAGTCGAGAGATGGTTATGGAGGAAGTTGGGGAAGTTGGGAAACCAACTGCAACTAATCCTCTTCGTGAAATTAATTATTTTTTAATCATCTTTTGAGATGTATGCTACTATTGCTCAGTGAAGTAGCGTTCAGGGTGCTACTATAGTGCTTGTAAACTAGCGCTCATCACTTTTTAAATGTTGAGCGCTACTCTACTGAAGAGGAGTAGCACTCATAAGGCTTGAGCGTGACTATTACACACTCGAGTAGGGTACAGGCGCTAGTCTGTTGAAGTAGAGTAGCGCTCATATCTCAGAATGACATTTTTAGGGATTTTCCAGTCTTTTCAGGAGGTGGAGTAAGTCAAAGTCTCATCTAGGGTCAACATGCTCCTCCATCCAAGTTGTCCTTTTCTGTGATCAACAGCTCAAGGTGATCACGAACGGGGAGGTGCAGGTTTGACCTATAACAACATAGTACAACATTTAGATTGCATGTTGTAGTTCCCCAATCGCTAACTAAGCCTGTTGTGGGATAGGTATCCAAGCCCCCAGGGCTTGTAACAAGCTCTAGGAGGCTAACTAAACCTCCCAAGGCTTGTAATAGGTATGAGTGGTTGGGTATTCAAGCCCCCAAGCCCTATCGAGGGCCTATAACAGGCCCTGGAGGCTTAGATCCTTCCAATGCTATTGGTAACAACTAGCTGAGTGTTATTGGTAACAATTGGCTGCCAATGACCACTGTCTCTCGACTATGATCGACTAGAAATCCTCTTCACCACGAAACCCTTGGCCTAAATCATGCCTCAAGACATGATTTTCCTACATACTGGTAAGCCCGAGTCTTGCCTCAATCCGATTTCTCATCCGTTCGTGATCCCGCCATCTCCATTTGGCAGATATTTGTCAGGCCGGCCATATAAAAAATACCCCAAAGTATTTGTGTATTGTTACATTAAATTAAAAAAACCCTTTTCCCTTTAATATATAAGCAATATATTTTTTAGGTTTTCATAATTATTTAATACCCCTATATGAATGAACATGATATTATATTTCCTTCTAGTGAAACCCCCGTGTCAATACCTTTCCAACACTCTCAGTCCCAATTCTAAATCCTTAGCATACTTTAGGAGCCATCTACCCTTAGGGGTTTCAACATCGATTTTCCTAGTAATTATGCTTTTCATTCTCTAATTGTAAATTCAAGTTGCTGAAGTATTTGGAAGGTTTCCAAGAATATATGTAATATCCCAAATTTTTGGACTAACTATTTTGATTGTTATATTGGGCCACGACCCTAGCACCTATGTTTTATTTGGAGTATTGGGCATGAGCCCTATCACTTATGATTTATTCGTTTATATATATATTGACATATCGGGCATGGACCCTGACTAACTGCTTTATTTGAGTGTATACTGGGTGAAAAGGCCCCGATGTTGTAATGATGTTCTTCAACTTTGATATGGGTACAAACCCTAATATACTGAGATGATCTTTTGTTACTTATTGTGCAGAGCTATGATTCTGCATGATTTGACTTATGAGTGTGTTGAGCGTGGACTCAGAAACACACATATAACCTATGTACTGGGCATAAGCCCCAATGTACCTAAACGAATGTTTATGTACTGGGAGTAATCCCTGAGGTACATTGAGTGTTGGGCCTAATCCCTGGAGCACTCTAAGCTTGATAAACGAATACCGGATCTGAGGCAACTTAAATATTCTAGATGTGCCTCACAACCACATTCTAGCACTAGTGTTGAGCAGAGGCTCTGGAATTGCACTAGCATAACACCCATGTGAGAGTGTTGAGTTAAAAGGCTTTGAAGAGCACTCGGGGTTACTGGATCTCAAAGTGTTGAGTCAGAAGGAATATGAATAGCACTTTTACTTTCATCACACTTATTTTATTTTGATTAAATGATTCATCTTTTATCTATAATCAAGTATTGCGGGAACTATCGTGTTAAACGAGTGAATCCAACATGCAAAGAGAGAGACCAGAGGTACCTAACCAAGCTTACCGAGACCATCCAAAGAATTGGACCTTGTCCTTAAAAGTTAAAAGAAGTATCATGTGAAGATACCTAATTTAATAAAATATAATTGCCAGTAGTCTTTTACGACTAACATGCATAAAGGCCTCAATGCTAATGTTATTATTGAAAGCTTTAATAATAATGTGTCATTATTTAATTATGAAATATATTTATTATAGATGGTTTATGCATTATTTAAATATTATTAATGAGGTGTTAATAGTTAAGTAAAATATTATTATTATTATAATTATTGTTAATATAATTATTATTGAGAGCATAGATCAAAATCACTTATAGTTAAACAGTTGGAAAAGTCCTAGTTCAAAAGGACTAGATATTTAATTAAATAATATATTTTAAATATTAATTATTTAATTTAAAGAAACTAATTATTTCAACAGTCCTAATTAAAAGACTTCCCTACATAAAGAGGGCAGATCCCAAGTTGGAGGATCATCTATCTTTTCATTATCATTCTCTAATGGTAACTAAAGGAAAAACTTCTGCTCCAAGAAACTGAACCAGTAGTAACCCTAGGTCCACTATCTCTTTTGCATGTTGGAATCTAGCTCAGGGGGATCAATACAGAACCAAGAACGATTGTAGGATCATGGTTGGGAGGAACACGGTAGCCCCAAAGTTATCCAGTTGAGGAAAATCATCCTAACAGGTTAGCTAATCATAACAGGCTCTGCATTAACTACTGTCTGAGTGTGCAGGTTTCTACAAGAAAGGATCGAGTACCTAAGTAATCCAGGTATGTGGTATTAATTGTTTCCATTTCCCAATTTTAGTAGATACAGGCATTTAAATTAGAATTTAGTTTTTAGCAGTGTTTTCATTATAAGAATTATCAACATTTAGAGGTCTCACTCAGAAACCAGTGGAGGGTCTAGCAGGCCTAGCCCAGCTAGCCTTTGCTAGACAACACCCCATCATAAAAAGTTTAGGAACTCTACTTTGGGCAGGTCCCTAATACTGCGCATTTCTAACAATATTTCCCCATATTGTCTTCTCGGTTAGGGATATTATTTTTTCTTGTATATATGTATATGTTTTCTGTTTGAATCATATTTCTTTATTAAATTCGTAGTGCAGAGTTTTATCTATGCCTGCTAATTCTTTTAATTATTATCCTGTCTATGCTGGAGAATCACCAAGTAGAAATAACAAAGATATCAAGCCAAACATTGAAACTCTCAGCTGCACTACACAGTTCAATTATCAAACACCTCTATGATTTCAATCATTAGTCAAACTTTACATCTAAATGCAACAGGTATTGCAAGGAGATTCGTATTCAAAACATAGACTCAGATATAACTCAATAGTATTTTGCATTATTAATATAGGTTTCAATCCAAAGACCGTCACGGGCTTGCCTCCTATTTCATGGATCAAACCCCATCCCCAATCAAGTGCTCATCATATCAAACCAAATTATCAACTCACAACAACCATAAACCTATTCTACGTTAGCTAAACATTCATCCTTGCAAACAGTAAAGCTAGAATTTGTAGGAAGAACTGGGGGTTCCATTAATTAAAACTGCCAGAAGTCAAATGCTATTCGATAAATCAGACAGGCTGTAGTAAACCATGAATTCCTCCTTCAAAATCATAACCAAACACACAACATTCAAACAAAGGATACTAATTCATACAAACATAAATGCAGACCTTTTTTTTAGTACATCTTAAAATTGGAAACCTTGATGGACACGACTCCTAGATCAAAGATCAATTCTCATATCCTAACATTAGGATGTCCATTTCATTGTAAATTAAATAAACATAGGTTTGAGTATCAAACCCCTGGAGCAACTCACATTCCCCAGAAACATTCTCTGTAAGCTAGTCAACTGACAGAAGTACAAAAGGCATCAACGAATACAGATTTTCTATTTAGAAATACAAATCGACTAGCTACAGGATAAGAAGCACAACAACATATACATCTTTATAACTCCTCTTACGCCATAGGAAAGAAAAACACAGGACAAAGCAAAGGTAAGACTCACATATTTTAGCATGGACTCCATTAAATAAGACAAACGACTTGCCATCAAAATTGTAGACTAACAAAGCACCATTAAAAAAAAGGAACATAGTGGCCATAGTTTCTTCACACGGTCGTTTAAGCCTCATAGAAAACAAAACGCAGAAGTCCTTTCTCCATTTAGAAACCTCAAATACGAGCTCCATGAATACATAAAGGGGAGAATATTCTTTCAAAACCCATATTTACATAGGCACTAATACTTTGAAAGAAACCAAGACCAAAATCACTGAACACTGTTGTAAGCATGGAAACCCTTAGTATATTCATCCATCGAAATATTATTACAACAATATACCAAACACCAGGTCAAGCCAAAGGTGACCTCCCTGGAGATTCCAAGTCCAAGTGAGCCAAAGGCATCACGAGTCTCTCCAATACAAACTTATCAAAACCTTCTCCAAATCACCGAGACATATAGGGTGAAGGGTTGAAAGAACCCAGGACTTACCAGTCCAAATGCTTTGTACAGTTCGTGTTGTTTTCCCCTTCTGGTCCACGTAGAGAGGCACCATACCTATCAGTGAATGAAAGCAAAAATAAGTTAGGGCCTAGGCAGCTCTTAAAACTAGAAATGGAGATGAGGTGTCTTAGCATTAAAAACATGGACATAACTTACCTGTAGGATAACCTCTACATCGCCTTTGTATTCCCCAAACCTTACCCTGGCCATGAGCGTAGCTCAGGCCAAGCGAAACCACCTCACAAACAGAGCTAAAACCCTCGTAGACAAAAGACCAAGTGAAACCACGATTTGACAAACTTTTGTGTAACCCTCGCTAAAGGCCTTGGTCCAGCTGGCCAAAATCCATGTGACTACCATGTGCGACATTAATACTTTCAACTACCATGATAGGACTCCAATATGATTCACAAAACTATTTAGTATAGTCGTGTGAGTTCATTACCCTTGGTTTATTAATACAAAAACAAAGTTCTCAACCGCTTCATTTTGGCACAAGGGTGGCTCCACTTTTAGAGTTTTTACATAGGGAATTTGCCGACCATATGGCCACCAAAAGACACCTGCATGGAAGATGACAATTAACTATGCATTAGCGTAATCACTAAGTCCATAGGTTTCACCCATTCACACCTTACCTCTCGGCGACTCCGCCAAAAGTGCTTAGATCAACCGGAAAGATTCAGGGCGTTTCAACTTCCCTCATCAAGTTCATCATGCCTGAGAATTGACATTAGACAATTGACATTTTAAACATACATTTAGATCATGTAAGAGGAATAGAGACTGCTAGTATTATTACGTGACAAAACCTTACACATACATATTCATCCTAATTACTTCCGCAACGAGAGAATGACCGATAAAAGTTACCTTGTTAGAAGTTTTCCTAGAACACTGAAATAGAAAATGCAAGTATCGATACTTTTCACATTACTGAAGGTTAATCTCATAAATATATAATCTATGTTAGGAAAACTAGCAAGAAGAAGAATTTTTTTTTTTACTATTTAAGGGACATTACAAGTGGTTTCAGAGCCTAGCTACAAAACTAAGTGACCTATTGGGCTCATTACAAACAGAACATCCATTGTAGATACACAGTAAACAGAAAAAATACCTTCATAAATTTTATTTTATTTATGTAAAAATAAACTAACAAATTTTCTATTCTTAATGCTTATATAACACTGCAGGTACAGTCATTGTCTGAAAATGAATGCAGAAGGGGGTAGCAGCATACATGGAAATCGGAACTCCCCACCATGAGAGAAAGAAATTGTGGTGGAACTCAACTCAGATTTAATGAAATCCATGCAAAATCTACCGGCCAAATTCCAAAGTTTCAGAGATGACCACATGCAAGAAAGACGAGAACAACAAGCTATAAATGAAGCTCTGCTTCAGACTTTAACAGGGGCAAAACCCCACGTACAGCCCACACTCTCAGTCAATAGTTTTAAAGAGGGAAACAGCCACCCAAAGAAAACTGCCAATCCTAAGGGAGAAGAACAGGGTGAAAACATACTTGAATCAATGGAAGAGGACTCTAAGAATTCTTCCAACTATGAAGGTTCACCACCTCATTGCAAGAAAATGAGGAAAAGTGACGACAGTTTACAAGGAGAATTCAGAAAGATAAAAGCCCCAACCTATGATAGAGAAATCAACTCAAGAGAGAAGGCTGAGGAGTGGCTACTAGGAATGAACAAGTACTTCAAAGTTCATAATTACTCCAGCGAAATGCAAGCCCGATTATCCATATACAACCTGAATGGTAAAGCTGGCAGATGGTGCGGGACTTGAAACACACCAAGGGATAAGAACTAAGAAACATAACATGGGAAACTTTCAGCAGAACCTTCTAGGACAAATATATGTCCTAAAGATTCTTTGACAAGAAAATTAAAGAATTTCATGAGTTGAAAATGGGCTCCCTAACTATGGAAGCATTCATAAACCAATTCTTAGACTTGCTACATTATGTGCCATACATTAAAAACGAGAAGGTAAAAATACAAAAGTTCTTGATAGGGCTGCCGCCCAACTTTAGAGAAAACATAGAGTTTGACATGCCCAAAACCATTGATGTAACCTTACATAAAGCAAGACTGTGTTATGAACATGGACATCAATGGAGTGACAACCTCAACAAAAGAAGAAATAGGTTCAGAACCTTCACGGACAACCGCAGACCGAGTTTTAGACCTCCACCTTACCGAAAACATAACAACAGTTTTCCTCCCAATAGAGGCTTCAACCGACCACAAGCATGACCAAGTGCACCCCGACCACCTATCAACAGGCCAACTTTCAACAAAGGGACAAAAGCCATCCCACCAACTGTTTCTTGTTGGAAATGCCAAGGGCCACACTACTACAGAGACTACCCCAACAAAATGGATGGAGTTTTACACAACGTCCAAGCAGAACCTACTGTAGGAGACATGGCAAAGACACCGAGGATTTATGCCACTGTCGATGGCCGACGGGAAGATCACCAAGCCACCATGGTGGAAATAGAGGGTAAGATCTCTAACACTGCCATTTCAGGTTTAATAGATCCCGGCGCTTGCCAAAGTTATATCTCCCCTAAGTTAGTGGACACTTGTAATTTGAACCGAGAACCTCACGAGAAACCGTGGCTGGTACAACTAGCCACCGGTACCAAACGAAAGGTCTCCGAGTTAGTTAAGACTTGTGAGATATACTTAAACGGGTTCCAAACTAGGTTAGAATTAAACATTCTACCCCTAGGGTCATACGATGTACTCATTGGCATGGATTGGTTAGAAGAACACCATGTCCTACTAGACCGCTTAAACAAATCCTTACTCTGCAAGGATTACCAAGGGAATCAGAAGACAATTTAGGGTATGCCTAAGAAAGTGTCGGTATGACAGATATCCGCCTTACAAGAAAAGAAATGTATCAGAAAAGGTTGCAAACTCTTTGCCATCAATATCAAAAACATAGAAACTGATAGGGAACAGAAGATCGAAGACTTCCCATTCCTCGTAGAGTTCAAAGATGCATTTCCCGAAGAAATACCGGGATTACCACCCAAACGAGACTTAGACTTTTCCATCGAACTAACACCCGGGTCAGTATTGGCTTCTAAAGCCCCGTACCGCATGAGCACACAAGAATTGGTGGATCTCAAGCTTCAGTTACAAGAACTAATAGACAAAAGGTACATTCGACCAAGTGTGTCCCCTTGGGGCACATCGATACTCTTCGTCAAGAAGAAAGATAGAACGATGCGGATGTGCATCAATTACTGCCAACTCAACAAAATGACCATTAAGAAGTGCTACCCACTCCCTAGGATTGACGACTTGTTTGACAAAGTTGGAGGAGCGAAGATCTTCTCAAAGATCGACTTGCGATTCGGATACCATCAGGTGAGGATCCCTGATGAGGATATCAACAAAACCACATTTCGAACCCGTTATGGCCACTACAAGTTCGTAGTGATGCCCTTTGGATTGACAAACGCATTGGCCAAATTTATGTGCATGATGAACAACATCTTTAGTAAATACCTCGATAAATTCGTTCTAGTCTTTATTGACAACATTTTGATCTTCTCCAAGAACGAAGTAGAACATGAGGAGCACCTCCGAATTGTTTTACGGATACTAAGGGAACACCAGCTTTATGCCAAGTTTAGTAAGTGTGATTTCTACAAACCCCAAATTAAATACTTATGACATATCATTTCCGAGAAGGGAATAGTCGTCGACCCCAAAAAGGTCAAAGCTATCGAAGAATGGCCCACGCCTACATGCGTATTTGATATAAGATCGTTCTTAGGATTAGCCGGATACTACCGAAAGTTCATTGAAAACTTTTCATGGATTGCGTGTCCCATGACCTCCTTGCAGAAAAAGGCAAACAAGTTTATCTGGATAGATAAGTGCGAAGAAAGCTTTCAAAAGATGAAGCAACTACTGATTAATGCACCGATTTTGTGTATTGTGGATTCCAATGGGGACTTCGTCATTTGCATGGATGTAAGCAAGGAAGGACTTGGGGGAGTCTTTATGCAAGATAATTTCACCATATGCTACGAATCAAAGAAACTAAAAGAACATGAGCAGAACTACCATACGCATGACCTCGAACTAGTCACCATCATCCATGCTCTGAAGATGTGGCGACATTATCTCATGGGAAAGAAATTCCTATTGATGACTGACAACATGAGTTTGAAATACCTTTTTGACCAGCCCAACCTAAATTCCAGGCAGGCCAGATGGTTATCCTTCCTTAGTGAATACCATTTCAAACTAAATCATATAAAAGGCAAGGAAAACAAGATTGTGGATGCCTCGAGCCGTCGAGCACATATTCTTTACGAAGGAACAGTGAGTCAAACTGACTTGGACTTACACCACGGGATTCGAACGGCATGTACGAGTGACCGGTACTACACGGAAATACTTGCAAAGATCCAGGAAGATGGATTATTCCAAAAACAAAAGGAATACAAGATAGACGAGTTAGGACTGTTGTGGTCGAAAGAAAGACTCTATGTCCCAGAGAGTGGGGACATTAGATCAAACATTCTCATCGAGTTTCACCATAAACCCTATTCAGGGCATCCCGGATATCAAAAGATGATATCAACAGTCAAGAAGCATTACTTTTGGCCTAAGTTGAAAGCTGACATCACCATGTTCATCATGAAATGTCAGGAGTGCCAACTAGTCAAAGAAGAACACCAACACCCCTCTGGATTACTTCCACCTCTACCCATTCTAGAATGGAAATGGGAGGTAATAAGTATGGAATTCATTACAGGCTTACCCAAGAGTAAGAAACTGAACGACTCCATCTTTGTAGTGGTAGAAAAGTTGTCTAAAGCAGCCCACTTCATACCGGTAAAATCTACCTACAAAGTAGTTCACATCGTGGAAATATTCTTAAAAGAGAACTTTCGATTACACGGGATACCCAAGGCAATCATTTCCGATCGAGACACGAAGTTCACTAGTAACTTCTGGAGAGCATTGTTCTCCGGTTTGGAAACCCAGTTACAATTCAGTACCGTGTACCATCCCCAGAGCGATAGACAAATAGAACGAGTAAACCAAATCCTTGAGGACATGTTGAGGATGTATGTCATGAACAACCCCACCAAGTGGGAATATTATTTTCACCTCGTAGAGTTCGAATACAACAACGGTTATCAAACCTTGGCCAAAATGAGTCCTTTCGAGGTACTCTACAGTAGGAAATGTCGAACACCCGTGACTTAGGCAAGTCCAGTAGATAGACTTATGTTAGGACCCAACCTACTAAAGGACTTGGAACAGCAAGTCTCCAAGGTACAACTGAACTTAAAAGAAGCACAAGACCTCCAAAAGAGTTATGCGAAAAAGAAAATAAAAGACAAAGACTACCAAGTCGGTGAACATGTATTTCTAAAAATAAAGGAAAAATGAAGCTCGTTGAACTTGGGACGTTGCGGGAAACTAGCCCCAAGATTTTGTGGACCTTTTGAAATACTGGCCAAGAAGGGCACAATAGATTATGAGTTAGCCTTACCATCTCATATAAAAGTTCATAATGTTTTTCGTGCTTCACTATTAAAGAAATATGTATGCGATACTAAACATGTTATTGATTGGTCCTTATTACAGGTGGATCCCAAAGGGGAGTTCACACCAGAGCCACTCCACATTCTGGACAAGAGAGAGGTGCAGCTTAGGGGGAGGACCATTACTCAACTAAAAGTGCAATGGAGGCAATTTGGGACAGATGAGGCTACTTGGGAGAATGAGGCCACCATGAAAGTGGCATACCCTGCCTTATTTCATGACTTCATTCTCAGACTCTAGAAACACTGGGACGGTGTTGTTTCTAAGCAGGGAGGGATGTAATATCCTGAATTTTTGGACTAACTATTTTGGTTGTTGTATTGGGCCATGACCTCAGCACGTATGTTTTATTTGGAGTATTGGGCATGAGCCCTAGCACCTATGATTTATTCGTTTATATATATATTGACATATCGGGCATGGACCCTGACTGACCGCTTTATTTGAGTGTATACTGGGTGAAAAGGCCCCGATGTTATAATGATGTTCTTCATCTTTGATATGGGTACAAACCCTAATATACTGAGATGATCTTTTGTTACTTACTGTGCAGAGCTATGATTTTACATGATTTGATTTATGAGTGTGTTGAGTGTGGACTTAGAAACACACATATAACCTACGTACTGGGCATAAGCCCCGATGTACCAGAAGAATGTTTATGTACTGGGAGTAAGTCCTAAGGTACATTGAGTGTTGGGCCTAAGCCCTGGAGCACTCCAAGCTTGATAAACGAATACTGGATCCGAGGCAACTTAAATATTCTAGATGTGCCTCACAACCACATTCTAGAACTAGTGTTGAAAAGAAGCTCTGGAATTGCACTAACGTAACGCCCATGTGAGAGTGTTGAGTTAAAAGGATCCGAAGAGCACTCAGGGTTACTGGATCTCAAAGTGTTGAGTTAGAAGGACTCTGAATAGCACTTTTACTTTCATCACACTTATTTTATTTTGATTAAATGATTTATCTTTTATCTATCATCAAGTACTGCGGGAACTGCCGTGTTAAACGAGGGAATGCGACATGCAAAGAGAGAGACTAGAGGTACCTAACCAAGCTTACCGAGACCATCCAAAGAATTGGATCTTGTCCTTAAAAGTTAAAAGAAGTATCATGTGAAGATACATAATTTAATAAAAGATAATTACCAGTAGTCTTTTATGACTAACATGCATAAAGGCCTCAAGGCTAATGTTATTATTGAAATCTTTAATAATAATGTGTCATTATTTAATTATGAAATATATTTATTATAGATGACTTATGCATTATTTAAATATTATTAATGAGGTGTTAATAGTTAAGTAAAATATTATTATTATTATAATTATTATTGAGAGCATAAATCAAAATCACTTATAGTTAAACAACAGGAAAAGTCCTATTTCAAAAGGACTAGATATTTAATTAAATAATATATTTTAAATATTAATTATTTAATTTAAAGAAACTAATTATTTCAACAGTCCTAATTAAAAGACTCCCATACATAAAGAGGGAAGATCCCAAGTTGGAGGATCATCTATCTTTTCATTATCATTATCTGATGGTAACTAAAGGAAAAACTTCTGCTCCAAGAAACTGAACCAATAGTAACCCTAGGTCCTCTATCTCTTTTGAATGTTGGAATCCAGCTCGGGGAATCCATACAGAACCAGGAACAGTTCTAGGATCATGGTTGGGAGGAACATGGTAGCCCCAAAGTTATCCAATTGAGTTAAATCATCCTAACATGTTAACTAATCATAACATGCTCTGCATTAACTACTGTCTAAGTGTGCAGGTTTCTACAAGAAAGCATTGAGTACCCAAGCAATCCAAGTATGTGGTATTAATTGTTTCCATTTCCCAGTTATAGTAGATACAGGCACTTAAATTAGAATTTACTTTTCAACAGTGTTTTCATTATAAGAATTATCAACATTTAGAGTTCTCACTCAAAAACCAGTGGAGGGTCTAGCAGGCCTAGCCCAACTAGCCTTTTCTAGACAACACCCCATCATAAAAAGTTTAGGAACTCTACTCTGGGCAGGTCCCTAATACTGCGCATTTCTCACAATATTTCCCCATATTGTCTTCTAGGTTAGGGATATTATGTTTTCTTGTATATATGTATGTATTTTCTGTTTGAATCGTATTTCCTTATTAAATTCGTAGTGTAGGGTTTTATCTATGCATGTTAATTCTTTTAATTATTATCTTGTCTATGCTGGAGAATCACCAAGTAGAAATAACAAAGATATCAAGCCAGCCATCGAAACTCTCAGCTGCACTACACAGTTCAATTATCAAACACCTCTACGATTTCAATCATTAGTCAAACTTTACATCTAAACGCATCAGGTATTGTAAAGAGATTCGTATTCAAAACATAGACTCAGATATAACTCAATAGTACTTTTCATTATTAATATGGGTTCCAATCCAAAGACCCTCATGGGCTTGCCTCTTATTTCATGGATCGAACCCCATCCCCAATCAAGTGCTCATCATATACAATAAAATTATGAACACACAGCAACCATAAACTTATTCTACGTTAGCTCAACATTCATCCTTGCAAACAGTAAAGCTAGAATTTGTAGGAAGAATTGGGGGTTCCATTAATTAAAACTGCCAGAAGTCAAACACTATTCGATACATCAGACAGGTTGCAACAAACCACGAATTCCTCCTTAAAATCATAATTGAACAAGCAACAGTCAAACGAAGGATACTACTTCATACAAACATAAACGCATACTTTTTTTTTAGTACATCTTAAAATTGGAAACCCTGATGGGCACGACTCCTAGATCAAAGATCAATTCTCATAGCCTAACATTAGGATGTCCATTTCATTGTAAATTTAAATAAACATAGGTCTGAGTATCAAACCCCTGGAGCAACTCACATTTCCCAGAAACATTCTCTATAAGCTAGTCAACTAATAGAAGCATCATAGGCATCAACGAATACCGATTTTCTATTTAGAAATACAAATCGACTAGCTATAGGATAGAAGCACAACAACATATACATCTTTATAAATATTCTTATGCCATAGGAAAGAAAAATGTAGGACAGAGCAAAGGTAAGACTCAAATATTTTAGCATGGACTCCATTAAATAAGACAAACGACTTGCCATCAAAATTGTAGACTGACACAACACCATTAAAAAAAAAAAGGAACACAGTGGCCATAGTTTCTTCACACGACCATTTAAGCCTCATAGAAAACAAAACGCAGAAGTCCTTTCTCCATTTCAAAACTTCAAAGACGATCTCCATGAATACATACAGGGGAGAATATTCTTTCAAAACCCATATTTACATAGGCACGAATACTTTGAAAGCAACCAAGACCAAAATCACTGAACACTATTGTAAGCATGGAAACCCTCAGTAGATTCATCCATCGAAATATTATTACAACAATATACCAAACACCGGGTCAAGCCAAAGGCGAACTCCCTGGAGATTCAAAGTCCGAGTGAGCCAAAGGCATCACGAGTCTCTCCAATACAAAAATATCAAAACCTTCTCCAAATCACCGAGACAGATAGGGTGAAGGGTTGGAAGAACCCAGGACTTACCAGTCCAAATGCTTTGTACAGTTCGTGTTGTTTTCCCCTTCTAGTCCACGCAGAGAGGCACCATACCTGTCAGTGAATGAAAGCGAAAAGAAGTTAGGGCATGGGCAGTTCTTAAAACTAGAAATGGAGATGAGGTGTCTTAGCATTAAAAACATGGACATAACTTACATGTAGGATAACCTCTACATCGCCTTTGTATTCCCAAAACCTTACCCTGGCCATGAGCGTAGATTAGTCCAAGCGAAACCACCTCACAAACAGAGCTAAAACCCTCGCAACCAAAACACCAAGTGAAACCACGATTTGAAAAGCTTTTGTGTAACCCTCGCTAAATGCCTTAGTCCAGCTGGCCAAAAGCCATGTGACTACCATGTATGACATTAATATTTCAACTACCACGATAGGACTCCAATAAGATTCACAAAACTATTTAGAATAGTATTGTGGGTTCATTACCCTTGGTTTATTAATACAAAAACAAAGTTCTCAACCCACTCATGTTGGCACAAGGGTGGCTCCACTTTTAGAGTTTTTACATAGCGAAGTTGCGGACCATATGGCCACCAAAGGACACCTACATGGAAGATGACAATTAAATATACATTAGCGTAATCGCTAAGTCCATAGGTTTCACCCATTCACACCTTACCTCTCGGCGACTCAGCCAAAAGTGCTTAGATCAACCCCAAATATTTAGGGTGTTTCAACTTCCCTCATCAGATTCATCATTCTTGAGAATTGACATTAGACAATTGACATTTTAAATATACATTTTGATAATGTAAGAGGAATAGAGACTGCTAGTATTATTGCATGACAAAACCTTACACATGCATATCCATCTTAATTACTTCCGCAATGAGAGAATCACCGATAAAAGTTACTTTTTTAGAAGTTTTCCTAGAACACTAAAATATCAAATGCAAGTACCGATACTTTTCACATTACTGAAGGTTAATCTCATAAATATATAATCTATATTAGGAAAACTAGCAAGAAGAAGAAATTTTTTTTTTTAATATTTAAGGGACATTACAAGTGGTATCAGAGCCCAGCTACAAAACTAAGTGACCTATTGGGCTCATTACAAACAGAACATCCGCTGCAGATACACAGTAAACAGAAACATACCTTCAAAGATTTTATTTTATTTATGTAAAAATGAACTATAGATTTTCTGTTCTTGACGCTTATATAACATTGCAAGTACAGTCATTGGCTGAAAATGAATGCAGAAGGGGGAAACAACATACATGGAAATCTGAACTCCCCACCACGAGAGCAAGAAATTGTGGTGGAACTCAACTCGGATTTAATGAAATCCATGCAAAATCTACAGGCCAAAATCCAAAGTTTCATAGATGACCACATGTAAGAAAGACGAGAACATCAAGCTATAAATGAAGCTCTGCTTCAGACTTTAACAGGGGCGAAACCCCACGTACAGCCCTGTAATGTCCCCATTCAAATAAGTGCATAGTAAGACAATCCCATCAATCCTACTAGTTTCCTAGGTTGGATGGGCACATGTGGGATGGTAATAAGGAAACTAATAAATGATATTTAGACATTAGAAGGGTTCAAGAATTTAATAAATATGATGAATAAATAAATTCAAGAGAAATTCTAGGTGGCAAGTGGTTTTGGAGACATATGGAGGTGGTGGGACCCACACTAGCTTGATTTTTCAATGACACATGGCAGCTCTCTCTTGCCAATTCGAATTCATGGGAAGGTGAACACTCTTGGGTGAGTTGGTAAGTCATAACACATGGCATTGAGCATATTAGGTCGAAATGGGAAGGAATAGTAACCTCCATGGGAGAGGAAGAGTCAAATTGGAGACTAGTGGACACATGGGCTAGATTCCCTAGTTTTATGACAACAATAATGAAGCATCTATGACATTTTATGACAAAATTCAGACCTGACTTCTTACACCTGACCATTATGACATGTCAGCCCCAAAAATAGGCTCAAGAAGGCGCTCATGGAGTTGGAGGAATCTAAAGAGACTCAAATTCGAATTTGGGAGAAGATGGAAGGTTGGAACTAGGAGACAAGTGGCAAATGAGAAATATTTTCTAAATGGAAAATTATTGAATCTATTGAGAGCATTTCGACCCCTTGAAGGCTAATGTTGGTTATAAAATGTAGAAATCAAGTATGAGAATGGCTTTTGATGATTTGAGAAAAATTGCATTTGTGAAGAGAGAGCTAGTGGATGACTAGTTTCTTGCCTTAGCCAATTTCGAGGGTGAAAGATTCCCATCCAAGTTGGTGTTTGGAGAGGCCACTCAGGTCTTTCATGGTGCTTTAATGGAGTTTGTATTTGCAGGTAGCAGCTACAGGAAGTTTCATGGTTTGGTTTAGTGCAGCACTTTCTCTCCACCGTTTCCAGTTTTGAAGGCATATTCGTGCTCCTTGAGGGAGGGCGTTTTTGGTGAGCTATTGTACTCTTTGGGGGAGCTTCTAATGCCCCATTTCTTTTGTAATATGAAGTAAATACTCTGTTCTTCATCTCCAAAAAGTTTCAGGTCGAAATTCCAAGTAGAAATGTATAAATCTCATTTTTAATGGAAGAACAATGCCATTTCCCCACTACCTTGTTGTGAGCCAATGTATTGATGATGATTTCGAATGTATGGATGATTCTCTGATATATTTGTGATAAATATATTGCCATGGATGTCTTCTACAAGTTTCATGTACTGTACTTGAGCATTTGAAGCATTTTTACTCAGTTTAGTTGTATTGGGAGGTGAAATAGTGCCATTTCCCCAAGGGTCGAATTGGGGGTTTTTGCTGTTGAATGTGAGAGAGTTAGAACAGTATTAAAAATCAATTAATGGTGCATATGAGACCTTAATCACATACTTAACATATTATATACCTCTGTTCATAAATTTGTGGGAGTTTGGAGGCATTTGGAAGGCCATTTGCATTGTTACCCGAGGGGGATTTGATGCACAAATTACTAGTCAAAATTACATATATTGATCAGAATACAAATCAAGTTTGCAGCAGTATTTAGAGGGCCATAAAACATCCCTGAACCTTATATTCAAGTCTAAATACCATTCATACACTCCTACAGAATATTTGGGAGCATTTGGGTTGATTTGGAGGTCAAAACAGTAAAACTAGTCAAAGGTCGAAATTGGGAAAAAAAGTGAAAAATTGGGCATTTTAATAAAATTTGAAAAAAGGGATATTACAAGTGGTATCAGAGCATGGTCTTGGCACCTGATGGTATTAACAAGAAGCCAAACAAATAAAACACCACCCTTTGAATCAGTAGTTGAAGAAGTTTTGGTTGAAGAAGAGATAGTAGCAGAAAAAGAGTTCTTTTCTAAAACAATGGGTAGAGAGGAGGAGGAAAAATTAAAACATAAGGAGGAATTTATTGAAGCCTTAAAACCATGTTTTGAAGGACTTACCATGGTTATGCTAGATATGAATAAACAAATGATGAAAGGTTTCGAATTGTTGGGTAGCCAACTTTCAAGCAAAGGGATGATAGGAGATAATAGTGGTTCACACTCAGGGGAAAAGATGAAAGGGAATGAGCATATTTTCTCAAGTACAGGACCTCATAATAGACCTGATGAATTTCAAAGCACACAAAGGCATACTGCACCTAAATTTCTCACACCCAAAGAAGAACCCAATCTTGAATTGGATTACAAGAAACTAGTAAATGATTGGAATGATTTGAATGAAGAGTGTAAAAGAGGTGTACCACTCAGTGACTACATTGATGCTATGCAAAAGATTAAAATGAAGGGAGACAATAGGAGTCCATTCCAAAACAAAGAATTGAATAGTGCTATTGGAAAAATGTCACTTCCTACTTTTGATGGTTCTTCTCAAAATTCTGCTAACACTTGGGTGCAAAAATTGGATGTATATTTTCAGCTGAATCCTATGTTGGAAGAGGATGCATTAAAAATGGCCATTTTGCATTTGGAAGGAGATGCCAATGAATGGTGGTTTCATGGGCTGAAAACCTTGGGTCATAATCAGGTTAAAACATATGGAGAATTTGTTGACAGGGTACTAGAAAGATTTGAACAAAAAGATCCAGAATTGCCTTTCAAAGAACTAGCTCAATTGAAGCAAACTGGGTCCCCTACCGAATATATGTTGGACTTTCAAAAATTATCAGTCAAGGTGGCTGATGTATCTATGGGAAGATTAGTATTGCTGTTCACTGAAGGTTTGGCTGAACCCTTAAGAGGTTTGGTCAAAGCCCACAAGCCAACTACATTAAAAGATGCAATGAGCTTGACTAGGGATCTCCAAAATGTGCTTCCTAGAACGAGATTTCCTCCTAAGCCTAGCTATAAATTTGAAAAGAAACCTTGGCAAAGGGAGGGATATGATAAGAAACCTTGGCAAAGAGAGTCATTTGAGAGGAATAAAAAAGAGGGACTAAACAGGGATGAACTTAGAAAAAAGAAACTATGCTTCACATGCTTCCAACCATGGACACCGGGGCACAAATGTACCAAAGGAAAGGCTCAATACATAGAAGTATTTTCTGATAATGAGGGGTATGATGGGGGCATGGATGAAGATGGACATATTTCAGATCAAGAAGAGGCATATGAGACAGCAGTAGAAGAGGAAAGACAAGAAGAAAATCAGCCTTCACCGGACAAAGCAAGAATGGCAGTGCTTTCAGCAGTACCTCGCTATCATACTATCCGATGCAAAGGTGTGGTACAAGGACAAAGAACTTCAGTTTTGGTAGATGGAGGAGCCACTCATAACTTCATTGATGCAGAGATGGTAGAGAAAAGAAAGATACCTATTGAACCATTTGATGGCTTCACAGTTGTCATTCCCGGTCACAACACAATGCAATGCAAAACATGGGTTCCAAAGCTGCAAGTCACCGTAGGTAACTATACTTTTGTTGATAGTTTTTATGTGGTTGATGTTGCTGATACTAATGTGGTTTTGGGAGTGCAATGGTTGTATTCAATAGGAGAGCATACAGTAAATTATCAAATTCCCGAAATGAAATTCCAAGATTCAAAAGGAGTACAAAGAGTTGTGAGAGGGCAACACACTTATCCAAATCAAGTAGTGACTTGCAATAGCATGAGATCTATATTGAGGCATGGGGATATAGAATGGGCTGCTGAATGTCATATTACATCTCCCAAGCCAACTATAAATATTGTCAAACACCCAAAGGAGATAGAGAGACTTTTGCAAAAATATGAAAAGGTTTTTAGAGACCTTCCACATGGTAGGCCACCAGATAGGGGGGTTGAGCACAGTATTGTTTTGGAGGAGGGTACTTCACCCATTCAAATACCACCTTATAGACATCCTAAAAGGTTTAGAGATGAGATTGAAAAAGCTATCCAAGAACTCCTAGAGTTGGGGCTCATTAGACCAAGCTCTAGCCCTTATGCTTCTTCAGTAGTGCTAGTGAAGAAAAAAGATGGAACATTGAGAATGTGCATAGATTTCAGAGCCTTGAACAAAAAGACTATCAAGAATAGGTATCCTATTCCTAGGATTGATGAGCTCATGGATGAGCTACATGGGGCCAAATACTTCTCAAAAATTGACCTTAGATCAGGGTATCACCAAATTCGAATGAAAGATGAAGATGTGCAAAAGACCGCTTTTCGATGTCATTTTGGCCACTTTGAATTTCTTGTCATGCCTTTTGGGTTAACTAATGCTCCAGCCACTTTTCAAGCATGTATGAATAGGATATTTTGCAAGCAACTAAGAAGGTTTGTTTTGGTTTTCTTTGATGATATTCTCATTTACAGTAAAACATGGGAAGAGCATTTGCAACAGTTAGAGATTGTGTTGAAAATATTGCAAGAAGAGTCCTTATTTGCTAAATTATCAAAATGTGAGTTTGGGATGAAAGAACTACTGTATCTTGGGCACATTATTGGGCAAGAAGGAGTGAAGGTACACATGGAAAAAATCAGGGCTATCTTGGAATGGCCATCACCAAAAAATATTACCGAATTGAGAGGCTTTATTGGCATATGCACCTACTACAGAAAATTTGTGAAAGGGTTCTCCAAGTTGACTTCTCCACTTACTGATTTGACTAAGAAGGATGCTTTCAAGTGGGATGAAGAGGCTGAAAAAGCATTCCAAAAAATGAAAGAGGTAATGAGTAGTTGTCCCATACTTGCACTTCCTGATTTTACTAAACCTTTTGTTGTGGAATGTGATGCTTCAGGTGGAGGAATAGGGGCTGTCCTAAAGCAAGGCCAACACCCCATAGCCTTTGAGAGCAGAAAGTTGCAGCCTCATGAAAAACTTTACTCCATATATGATAAAGAAATGCTGGCCATTATGCATGCATTGGCCAAATTCAGACAATACTTGGTGGGCAGCAAGTTTGTGGTGAAAACTGACCATAATAGTCTAAGACACTTTCTCACCCAAAAGGATCTAAATGAAAGGCAACAAAAGTGGGTAAGCAAGATTCAAGCTTATGATTTTGATATTGAATATGTCAAAGGAAAGAATAATATAGTAGCAGATGCTTTGTCAAGAAGGCCTTCCTTTTCTCTCATGGATATTGCCAAGGATTGGAAAAACATGCTACTAGTTGAATATGCCAAAGACAAATTTGCTTGTGATGTGTTGGATGGAATCAAAGGGGATGATAATTATAGGATTTTGAATGGGCTGATATATTATAAGGGAAGAATTTATTTAGTTCATAACTCCAAGCTCAAGTACCGAATTTTGCAAGAAGCACATGATTCCCCACTAGCGGGCCATCCGGGGATCTTCAAAACATATAGACAGTTGAGGCAAAGATTTTTTTGGAAGGGGCTGAAGGAAGATGTTCAGAAGTATGTGAATGAATGTAAAGCATGTCAACAAAACAAATCAGAACTTACATGTCCAGCCGGCCTATTACAACCATTGCCCATTCCGGAGCAAAAATGGGACAGTATTTCCATGGATTTCATCACCGGATTGCCTAAATCCTTAGGTAAGGATTGCATCTATGTGGTAGTTGATAGGTTGACAAAATTTGCTCATTTCTTTGCTGTTACATCATCTTTTAGTGCTGCACAAGTGGCTGATATTTTTTTCAAAGAAATCTTCAGATTGCATGGGCTCCCCAAGAGCATTGTCAGTGATAGAGATAGTAGATTCATGGGTGCTTTTTGGCAAGAAATTTTTAGATTGGTAGGAACTCAATTGACTCCAAGTACCAGCTATCATCCACAAACTGATGGACAAACAGAGAGGGTAAACCAATGGTTGGAAGGATACCTAAGAAACTATGTGGGAGGGCAGCAAAAAGCATGGGCAAAATGGCTACACTTGGGTGAGTTTTGCTACAACACCACTTATCATATGTCAATAGGAATGTCTCCTTTCAAAGCATTATATGGTTATGATGCACTTACATTTGCTGACATTATATTTGGTGATAGTAGAGCCCCAAAGGCTAAAGATTGGGTGGAAGAGAGCCAAGAAATTTTAAAGCTCTTGAAAGACAATTTGCAGGTTGCTCAAAATCAACAAAAACAATATGCTGATAGACATAGAGAAGAGAGAACCTTTCAAGTCAATGATTTAGTATATTTAAGGTTGCAGCCCTATAAACAAACATCTCTCAAAAAGAATGGAGCAGAAAAATTAAAACCAAGGTACTATGGGCCATACAAGGTAGTGCGAAAGGTTGGAGAAGTAGCATATGAACTAGAACTTCCGGAAGGGAGTAAAATCCACAATGTATTTCATGTTTCTTGTCTTAAGAAAGCTCTTGGTCAGAAAATCATCACTTCAGAAATACTTCCTCCTTTGGATGATGAAGGTCAGCTCACACTTGTTCCGGAAAAGATTTTGAAGACACGGGAAAGAAGGTTGAGGAGTAGAATCATCAAAGAATATTTAGTGCAATGGAAGGACTTACCAAATGAAGATGCCACATGGGAAGAGGAGAAGATTTTGCAGCATCCAAATTTGAAATTGCTTGAGGACAAGCAATCTTGGGTGGGGAGGACTGTAATGTCCCCATTCAAATAAGTGCATAGTAAGACAATCCCATCAATCCTACTAGTTTCCTAGGTTGGATGGGCACATGTGGGATGGTAATAAGGAAACTAATAAATGATATTTAGACATTAGAAGGGTTCAAGAATTTAATAAATATGATGAATAAATAAATTCAAGAGAAATTCTAGGTGGCAAGTGGTTTTGGAGACATATGGAGGTGGTGGGACCCACACTAGCTTGATTTTTCAATGACACATGGCAGCTCTCTCTTGCCAATTCGAATTCATGGGAAGGTGAACACTCTTGGGTGAGTTGGTAAGTCATAACACATGGCATTGAGCATATTAGGTCGAAATGGGAAGGAATAGTAACCTCCATGGGAGAGGAAGAGTCAAATTGGAGACTAGTGGACACATGGGCTAGATTCCCTAGTTTTATGACAACAATAATGAAGCATCTATGACATTTTATGACAAAATTCAGACCTGACTTCTTACACCTGACCATTATGACATGTCAGCCCCAAAAATAGGCTCAAGAAGGCGCTCATGGAGTTGGAGGAATCTAAAGAGACTCAAATTCGAATTTGGGAGAAGATGGAAGGTTGGAACTAGGAGACAAGTGGCAAATGAGAAATATTTTCTAAATGGAAAATTATTGAATCTATTGAGAGCATTTCGACCCCTTGAAGGCTAATGTTGGTTATAAAATGTAGAAATCAAGTATGAGAATGGCTTTTGATGATTTGAGAAAAATTGCATTTGTGAAGAGAGAGCTAGTGGATGACTAGTTTCTTGCCTTAGCCAATTTCGAGGGTGAAAGATTCCCATCCAAGTTGGTGTTTGGAGAGGCCACTCAGGTCTTTCATGGTGCTTTAATGGAGTTTGTATTTGCAGGTAGCAGCTACAGGAAGTTTCATGGTTTGGTTTAGTGCAGCACTTTCTCTCCACCGTTTCCAGTTTTGAAGGCATATTCGTGCTCCTTGAGGGAGGGCGTTTTTGGTGAGCTATTGTACTCTTTGGGGGAGCTTCTAATGCCCCATTTCTTTTGTAATATGAAGTAAATACTCTGTTCTTCATCTCCAAAAAGTTTCAGGTCGAAATTCCAAGTAGAAATGTATAAATCTCATTTTTAATGGAAGAACAATGCCATTTCCCCACTACCTTGTTGTGAGCCAATGTATTGATGATGATTTCGAATGTATGGATGATTCTCTGATATATTTGTGATAAATATATTGCCATGGATGTCTTCTACAAGTTTCATGTACTGTACTTGAGCATTTGAAGCATTTTTACTCAGTTTAGTTGTATTGGGAGGTG
This sequence comes from Larix kaempferi, assembly GCA_027924585.1. Taxonomy (NCBI): domain Eukaryota; kingdom Viridiplantae; phylum Streptophyta; class Pinopsida; order Pinales; family Pinaceae; genus Larix; species Larix kaempferi. The sequence continues at coordinate 312,159 of BSBM01000147.1, forward strand.
AAATAGTGCCATTTCCCCAAGGGTCGAATTGGGGGTTTTTGCTGTTGAATGTGAGAGAGTTAGAACAGTATTAAAAATCAATTAATGGTGCATATGAGACCTTAATCACATACTTAACATATTATATACCTCTGTTCATAAATTTGTGGGAGTTTGGAGGCATTTGGAAGGCCATTTGCATTGTTACCCGAGGGGGATTTGATGCACAAATTACTAGTCAAAATTACATATATTGATCAGAATACAAATCAAGTTTGCAGCAGTATTTAGAGGGCCATAAAACATCCCTGAACCTTATATTCAAGTCTAAATACCATTCATACACTCCTACAGAATATTTGGGAGCATTTGGGTTGATTTGGAGGTCAAAACAGTAAAACTAGTCAAAGGTCGAAATTGGGAAAAAAAGTGAAAAATTGGGCATTTTAATAAAATTTGAAAAAGGGATATTACAAGCCCACACTCTCAGTCAATACTTTTAAAGAGGGAAACAGTCACCCAAAGAAAACTTCTAGTCCTAAGGGAGAAGAACAGGGTGAAAACATACCTGAATCAATGGAAGAGGACTATAAGAATTCTTCCAACTATGAAGGTTCACCACCTCCTTGCAAGAAAAGGAGGAAAAGTGATGAAAATTTACAAAGAGAATTCAGAAAGATAAAATCCCCAACCTATGATGGAGAAATTAACTCAGGAGAGAAGGCTGAAGAGTGGCTATTAGGAATGAACAAGTACTTCAAAGTTCATAATTACTCCAGTGAAATGCAAGCCCGATTAGCCATATGCAACCTGAATGGTAAAGCTGCCAGATGGTGGTAGGACTTGAAACACACCAAGGGACAAGAACTGAGAAACATAACATCGAAAAATTTCAGCAGAACCTTCCAGGACAAATATATGTCCGAAAGATTCTTTGAAAAGAAAATTAAAGAATTTCATGAGTTGAAAATGGGATCCCTAACTATGGAAGCATTCAAAAACCAATTCTTAAACTTGCTGCATTATGTGCCATACATTAAAGATGAGAAGGTATAAATACAACAGTTCTTGGGAGGGTTGCCACCCAACTTTAGAGAAAAGATAGAGTTTGACATGCCCAAAACCATTGATGTAACCTTACATAAAGCAAGACTGTGTTATGAACACGGACAACCATGGAGTGACAACCTCAACAGAAGTAGAGATAGGTTTAGAACCTTCACGAACAACCGCAGACCAGGTTTTGTGAAAATCCTCATAGCAGATCTAAGAGATGATGTGTACCTCACAAGAGTAATTATGATTAGGTAGGAAAATAGAAGAAGTGTGAACAATACAGTATAATGAGCAACAGAATAATATGGTACAATAGAACTCATATAGAAGTAATAATACTTCACACACACTAATTAATTAATCACAGTATGGACAAATAAATAGTACAATGGTAGAGAGGATTCGAATGCCTAAGGTGGCAATTCGAATTAGCCTCTCAGAGTGATCATAAGATCAATAGAGTGTCATCGGAGCACAACTAGGTATCCTCATGATCATCGGAGCACAACTGGAAGTCTTCATCATCATCAGTGGAGTCATCAATGCTCAAGTAACTGTCAACCATCAGTCAAACTAACTCTGGTAGGTGTAACTGAGTGTAACTAAGTGTAACTGACTGACAATTGGATTGGTAGGTGAATAAGGGCGAGTTGCTTCCTAAAATAAAGGAAGAAGGGCGCATTAAGCAACTAGAGGGATGAAATTGAATAGTGAGAAGCTCCTGGGGGCTGTCTAACTGAGGGCTAGGTGCTGGAATGATGACTGAGATGCATGCAAACCCTAGAATGCATGCAAACCCTAAAAGTGCATGCATGACTGAAAATGTAAATGATCAAAATACTAGTGGGACTAGGATGGAGTATAGGAATATCCTAACACCCCCCCTTAATCCATCCTGGGTCCTGGTAACTAAGACCAAAGGTCACCCAATACAATGAATAATAACAATCAATAAACCAAGAAAGTGGGAAAATTTCATGGGAAACATACCCCCTCCTCAAAAAATAGACTCTAAGGCACACATAAAAATAAATGCTACAAACTCAAGTAGGTGTGATGCTTGGTCATATGTCTGGAGGTATCTTCTTCTTGGGAAGAAGTGGATCATGCTCAAAAAGAATGTGCTTGTACTTGCTCTTCAGATCTAATGTGATGAAAACAAATCCAACAGTATTAGAATGATCCTTGAACCTGTGATTCGAATCAGCTGAGGTAGGATCAAATTTTTGAATGTGCATATAGTCCTTTGTCTTCTCCTTCGAACCACCATGGGTGAGATTATGCCAAAAAGAACTATTACATGTTTGCTTGAAATCAAAATCAGATTTAAGACTTAAAAAATAGTTTCTTGAGATCTCCTTTGAACCAGCAGGGGGGAGATCAAAACTATCATATGCATGAGAAATTTTCCCAAGTAGTAATTGCTTAGAACCCAAATTAGATACAAGACTTGAATCATGGTTTCTTGAGATCTCTTTTGAACCATGAGAGGTGAGATCAAAACCAGTAGATGCATGAGAAATTAGCCCAAGCGAATGGCCATGGCCATATTCTTCAATAAATTTCTGAAAGCATGAATTTATGATCATATAGTAGTATAAAATAGGAGATAGCTGGAGAGGAGCGAATGTATTACCTTTAGTAGCTGTTTTGACCTCTGAAATAATCCTGTGATCATGATGCAAACCAACAGACTCTGGTGCAAGAGAGGATTTAGGACCTTCTGCAATATCTAGAGTGTGAGCTAGCACAGAAAGAGAAGAAATTTTGAGCATGAGTGGAGAATCTGCAAGTTCTTTGTCAACAACTTCAATATGAGATGATATTGGTTCATGATCAAAGAGACCATCAAGAGGAGCGAATGCATTACTTTGCTTGCTTTCGAATGCGTTAGGACCAAGTCCTTCATTGTTTCTACCAAATTTTTCATCCAGGTGAGCCCATAACTCTTTTGGAGTTTCAATATAAATAATGATTGGGAGCAATATGTAATCTAGCATAGTAAGCTTCATTCTTCCAATGTGCATGTCACCTTTATTCAACCAGTCAATCTTCTCTTCAGAGGATTCGAACTCTCTTTCAAAATAACAATCAAAGAGATCATGGCTCTTCAAATATGCTATTATTTTTGGTTTCCATTCATCATAGTTGAATAGAGAACGAGGAGTGGTTTCTTCTAATTCTGGATACATTGAAGCTATAGAAGACCTGCAAAAGCAATAGAGAATACTGCTGCAAAGATGCGGAAACTGCTACAACTGCTGCACTCGAAATTTTGGTAATAACCTGCAAAAAACTCTCAAGAATGGAGATGAACAATACTCTGAACATGCGCTGATACCATGTGAAAATCCTCACAGTAGATCTAAGAGATGATGTGTACCTCATAAGAGTAATTATGATTAAGTAGGAAAATAGAAGAAGAGTGAACAATACAGTATAATGAGCAACAAAATAATATGGTACAGTAGAACTCAGATAGAAGCAATAATACTTCACACACACTAATTAACTAATCACAGTATGGACAAATAAATAGTACAATGGTAGAGAGGATTCGAATGCCTAAGGTGGCAATTCGAATTAGCCTCTCAGAGTGATCATAAGATCAATAGAGTGTCATCGGAGCACAACTAGGTGTCCTCATGATCATCAGAGCACAACTGGAAGTCTTCATCATCATCAGTGTAGTCATCAATGCTCAAGTAACTGTCAACCATCAATCAAACTAACTCTGGTAGGTGTAACTGAGTGTAACTGTGTGTAACTCAGTGTAACTAAGTGTAACTGAGTGTAACTGAGTGTAACTTAGTGTAACTAAGTGTAACTGACTGTAACTGACTGACAACTGGACTGGTAGGTAAAAAAGGGTGAGTTGCTTCCTAAAATCAAGGAAGAAGGGTGCATTAAGCAACTGGAGGGATGAAATTGAATAGTGAGAAGCTCCTGGGGGGCTGTCTAACTGAGGCCTAGGTGCAGGAATGATGACTGAGATGCATGCAAACCCTAAAAGTGCATGCATGACTGAATGTAAATGATCAAAATACTGGTGGGACTAGGATGGAGTATAGGAATATCCTAACAGGTTTTAGACCTCCACCTTACCGAAAACATAACAACAGTTTTCCGCTCAATAGAGGCTTCAACCGACCATAAGCATGACCAAGTGCACCCCCACCACCTGTCAACAGGCCAGCTTTCAATAAAGGGACAAAAGTTGTCCCACCAACTGTTTCTTGTTGGAAATGCCAAGGGCCACACTACTACAGAGACTGCCCCAGCAAAACGAATGGAGTTTTACACAACGTCCAAGCAGAACTATAATATACCTAAAGTACATTAATGATTAATTATTATTAATTAGATTAAGTTAGTTACTAACGGTCAAAGTTCACCACCTTTCAAGGTAAGACCATTCATAAAGTTAGCATGTATATATAATATTAGCATGTCATTGTAATAATCATCAATTCAATTGTAAAAATATATATATTTATCTATTAAGATAATCATGTAAAGTGTTACCTTACAAGTGGTATTAGAGCTCCAGCTCTTGGCTCCCGGCATTCCTATTCTTCTTCATTTCCCCAGCACTCTCATCACTCACCACTCTTGGCATATGTCACACTCACGCATCCACCTCCATCTTCCATCCATACCCCACTCTCCATTACCAATCCTTCTTCACGCTTCACCCCATTCTGCTACAGCCTTTCATCCCTTTCCACCCTCATTTCATTCCTTCTCACTCTCGCCTTCTCTGCCCTTTGCCACTGCTTTCCACCAGCACCCAACCCTTCCTACGCCCACATGCTTTTCCACCTGCGCACATCCTCCCACAACACCTTCTCCCTCACTCCACTACTCCCACACTTCCCGCATTCCACATCTCGTCCATCCCTGCTGGGCCAGATTGTCACCCTCACACACACTCTCCTCTCCACATCCCCTCCACGCCCTTCAAATGCTACACTCATTTCCATTCCGCACTTCCTCCACTCCTTTCTGCTTCCCCCCTCGCTCTCCCTGCGTAGTTCTCCTGCCACCGCTACCTCCACACTCCCAATCCCACCACTGTCCAGTTCCCTCCTCCCCCCATACTCCCCGGCCACCTCCCACTTGCTGCTTCCTTCCACGCCGTGCTCACTCCTCCCGCGCAGTTCCCACACCTACCCTACCACCAGCTTCCCGCCGCCACCTCCCTCCAGCTCCATGGACATTCCTTTATTGCGCCATCCCCCCTCTATCTCCACGCTCCTCCACCTACAACAATTCCCACACACTCCAACACACCCACACCAGTCGCCTTCTTCCATCGCATCTCCCCACACCACGTTCACTCATCACCCTCTCAAAGACATTCTCTCCCTCCTCTAACGCTACAATCCACCCAACCTGCATCCTCCTCCTATCATCTCCCACGCGCCCTTGAATTCACTAACCCAAGTTCCTCTCCACACTTCAAACTAACCTCAAACATCTAAACCCTAAATCTCTCGAGTTCAAAAACAAATATATAATAATAGAATAGTATTAATAATAATAATTTTATTGTTATATTTAAAGCTAATTCAGATCCAATTTGACATTTTTTTTATAATAATATTATTATTATAAAAAAAAAATCTGTTTAAAACTATAATAGTTTTTATACATATTATTATTATAGAAATTCAAAACAAAAATTGAATTTTTTTTTTTTTTTTTTACAAATTGGAATCATTATGTTCCGGTCATTGAAAAACAAGATCATTATTATCCCATTCCACAAACCTAAAAGAGATGAAAGAATTGAAGTTGAAGATATAAAAAAGATTGAGGCTAAAGAAATAAAAAGAAACCAACATGAAGAAATAAAAAGTGGATATGAAGACATTATCAAATTAGTTAAAGAATTGAAGTTGTCGATAACACAATGCCAAGAAGAAGCTATAGTCACTTCGGAATTACCAGGTCAAGAAGAGCTGGAAACTTCAGATGTACCCACAACGGAGGAAGCGACTGAAATCACGATGGAAGGAGCAACTGCGTCTCCTAGGTTCCCAAGCAAAGAAGAGATTACGAAAGCTATTTCAACTACGACCATTAAGGAAGAAGTTGTTTTCATGTCTGCATCAACACTCACGTTAGAAGAATAGATTACAAAAGCTATTGCGACTATGACCGTTAAGGAAAAATCTATCACAACTCCTGAGTTCTCAAGACAAGTGGGGTGGGGAATTTCCTTTGCACACATAACAAAAGAAAGGACTACCAAGGAAGAAGCTAAGTACTCTAGTAAGGATGAATTCAAGGTCTCTACTACCCCCAGGAAAGAATGGAAGCTAGGCCGACCGCTTCCTTATATCCCTCCTCACAAAAGATCCAAACCACCAGTCACTAGGAAGGATAAGAAAATACATCCCAACTACAAACCTCAAAATGCGATACTTAGTAAAAAGTATGCACGGCTACCAAAAGTTCATTGTGGCTTCTTACAAGGTAGGGAAGTAAAGCACATTAACACGCCAGCTGAAAAATCGATAAAATTGTCTAGTAAAACTCTAGAACAAGGACTTGTTAAGGGAATCGATGATAAGGACGATAAATTAGAAGAGATAGAAGACAAGGATATGGAAGATCAATATGATATTGACAATCATAATGTCAAAATCAATTGTAAAGAAAATAATGATGTCGTAAAAATCAAGGAAGTCAATAAAATCAATGTTAACAACAATTATGAGAGAATTGAAGTTGTAAAACAGTGCAATGATAAAAATAAAAGTGTCAAAGATGACCTTAATCATGATAACGTAGAAAAAAGAAACCCAGAAGATGGTGCGACAAATGATGAGATGAACATTCTATCAGTAGTCACAACTCAAGATGTCGTAGAATCTCAATACCAAAAGGTTCCCAAGGAACAACTAAAGACAAGCTCGCCATACAATGAAGTAAGTACATTATTAGTAGTTGTCGCTACAGATAAGAAAACCATATCAAAGCATGCAGAAATATCAGAAATTTACATCAAACTAAAAGAACAAAAGAACACCAACAGATTAGAAGCTCGAAAAAATACTCCATATAGTTGTTATGTGTTTATCTACAAAATTATATGCATGAAAAGATTTGCATGGAAATGCAACCAAATATTTCAAAAACTACTAAACTGTGGCACCGTTATTCGTGGAAGAAATCTAGTTGCAACACACTCATAAGAAGATTCATGGATGAATATTTTCAGAGCAGGATGACTTGTAATATACCTAAAGTACATTAATTATTAATTATTATTAATTAGATTAAGTTAGTTACTAACAGTCAAAGGTCACCACCTTTCAAGGTAAGACCGTTCATAAAGTTAGCATGCATATATAATATTAGCATGTCATCGTAATAATCATCAATTCAATTATAAAAATATATATATTTATCTATTAAGATAATCATGTAAAGTGTTACCTTACAAGAACCTACCGTAGGAGACATGGCAAAGACACCGAGGATTTATGCCGCTCTCGATGGCCGACAGGCAAATCACCAAGCCACCATGGGGGAAATAGAGGGTAAGATCTCTAACACTGCCGCTTCAGTTTTAATAGATCCCGGCGCTTGCTGAAGTTATATCTCCCCTAAGTTAGTGGAAACTTGTAATTTGAACCGGGAACCTCACGATAAACCATGGCTGGTACAACTAGCCACCGGTACCAAACGAAAGGTCTCCAAGTTAGTTAAGACTTGTAACATAGACTTAAATGGGTTCCAAACTAGGTTAGAATTAAACATTCTACCCCTAGGGTCGTACGATGTACTCATTGGCATGGATTGGTTAGAAGAACACCATGTCCTACTAGATCGCTTAAACAAATCCTTACTCTGCAGGGATGACCAAGGGAATTAGAAGACGATTTAGGGTATCCCTAAGAAAGTGTCAGTACTATAGATCTCTGCCTTACAAGCAAAGAAATGTATCAAAAAAGGTTGCAAACTCTTTGCCGCCAATATCCAAACATAGAAATTGATAGGGAACAGAAGATCGAAGATTTCCCAGTCCTCGTATAGTTCAAAGATGTATTTCCTGAAGAAATATTGGGATTACTACCCAAATGAGACTTAGAATTTTCCATCGAACTAACACCCGAGTCAGTACCAGCTTCTAAATCCCAGTACCGCATGAGCACACCAGAATTGGTGGAGGTCAAGATTCAGTTACAAGAACTAATAGACAAAGGGTACATTTGACCAAGTGTGTCCCCTTGGGGCGCACCAATAATGTTTGTCAAGAAGAAAGACAGAACGATGCGGATGTGCATCGATTACCGCTAACTCAACAAAATGACCATTAAGAACCGCTACCCACTCCATAGGATCGATGACTTGTTTGACCAAGTCGGAGGAGCGAAGATCTTCTCAAAGAGCGACTTGCGATCCGGATACCATCAGGTGAGGATCCGTGATGAGGATATCAACAAAACAGCATTCCGAACCCATTACGGCCACTACGAGTTCGTAGTGATGCCCTTTGGATTGATGAACACACCGGCCAACTTTATGTGCATGATGAACAACATCTTTAGTAAATACCTCGATAAATTCGTTCTAGTCTTTATTAACAACATTTTGATCTACTCCAAGAATGAAGTAGAACATGAGGATCACCTCCGACTTGTTTTACGGATACTAAGGGAACACTAGCTTTACGCCAAGTTTAGTAAGTGCGATTTCTACAAACCCCAGATTCAATACTTATGACATATCATTTCCTAGAAGGGAATAGCCGTCGACCCCGAAAAGGTCAAAGCGATCGAAGAATGACCCACACCTACATGAGTATTTGATATAAGATCGTTCTTAGGATTAGCTGGATGCTACCGAAAGTTCATTGAAAACTTTTCATGGATTGCATGTCCCATGACCGCCTTGCAGAAAAAGGCAAACAAGTTTATCTGGATGGATAAGTGTGAAAAAAGCTTTCAAAAGCTGAAGCAACTATTGATTAGTGCACCGATTTTGCGTATTGCAGATTCCAATGGGGACTTCGTCGTTTGCACGGATGAAAACAAGGAAGGACTTGGGGGAGTCCTTATGCAAGACAATTTTTCCATATGCTACGAATCAAGGAAACTAAAAGAACATGAGCAGAACTACCCTACGCATGACCTCGAACTAGCCACCATCATCCATGCTCTGAAGATATGGTGACATTATCTTGTGGGAAATAAATTCCTATTGATGACTGACAACATGAGTTTGAAATACCTTTTCGACCAACCCGACCTAAATGCGAGGCAGGCCAGATGGTTAGCCTTCCTTAGTGAATACCATTTTGAACTAAAGCATATAAAAGGCAAGGAAAACAAGATTGCAGACGCCTTGAGCCGTCAAGCACATATGCTTTATGAAGTCACAGTGAGTCAAACCAACTCAGACTTACACCACATGATTCAAACGACATGTACGAGTGACCGATACTACAAGAAAATCCTTGCAAAGATCCAGGAAGACAGATTATTCCAGCAACAAAAGGAATACAAGCTAGACGAGTTAGGACTGCTGTGGTTGAAAGAAAGAATCTACATCACAGAGAGTGGGGACATTAGATCAAACATTCTCACCGAGTTTCACCAAAAACCCTATTCAGGGCATCCCAGATATCAAAAGATGATATTGGCAGTCAAGAAGCATTACTTTTGGCCTAAGTTGAAAGTTGACATCGCCATGTTCATTGCGAAATGTCAGGAGTGCCAACTAGTCAAAGCAGAACACCAACACCCCTCCGGATTACTTCAACCTATACCCATTCCGGAATGGAAATGGGAGGTAATAAGTATGGACTTCATTACAGGCTTACCCAAGAGTAAGAAACTGAACGAATCCATCTTTGTAGTGGTAGAAAAGCTATCTAAAGAAGCCCACTTCATACCAGTAAAATCTACCAACAAAGCAGTTCACATCGCAGAAATATTCTTAAAAGAGATCTTTCGATTACATGGGATACCTAAGGAAATCATTTCCGATCGAGACACGTCACTATTAACTTATGGAGAGCATTGTTCTCCTATTTCGAAACCCAGTTACAATTCAGTACTGCGTACCATCCCCAGACCGACGGACAAACAGAACGAGTAAACCAAATCCTCGAGGACATGTTGAGGATGTATGTCATAAACAACCCCACCAAGTGGGAAGATTATTTGCACCTCGCAGAGTTCGCATACAACAACGGTTATCAAACCTTGGCCAAAATGAGTCCTTTCGAGGTACTCTATAGCAGGAAATGTCGGACACCCGTGACTTGGGACAGTCCAGTAGACAGACTTATGTTAGGACCCAACCTACTAAACGACTTGGAATAGCTAGTCTCCAAGGTACAACTGAACTTAAAAGAAGCAAAAGACTGCCAAAAGAGTTATGCGGACAAGAAAAGAAAAGACAAAGACTACCAAGTTGGTGAACATGTGTTTCTAAAAATAAAGGCGAAAAGAAGCTCGTTGAGCTTGGGATGTTGCGGGAAACTAGCCCCAAGATTTTGTGGACCTTTTGAAATACTAGCCAAGAAGGGAACAGTAGCTTATGAGTTAGCCTTACCAACTCATATAAAAGTTCATAATGTTTTTCATGCTTCACTATTAAAGAAATATGTATACGATACTAAACATGTTATTGATTGGCCCTTATTATAGGTGGAGCCCGAAGGGGAGTTCACGCCAGAGCCACTCCACATTCTGGACAAGAGAGAGGTGCAGCTTAGGGGGAGGACCATTACTCAGCTGAAAGTGCAATGGAGGCACTTTGGGCCAGATGAGGCTACTTGGGAGAATGAGGCCACCATGAAAGAGGCATACCCCGCCTTATTTCATGAATTCATTCCTAGTCCCTAGAAACATCGAGACAATGTTGTTTCTAAGCAGGGAGGGATGTAATATCCCAAATTTTTGGACTAACTATTTTGGTTGTTATATTGGGCCACAACACAAGCACCTATGTTTTATTTGGAGTATTGGGCACAAGCCCTAGCACCTATGATTTATTCATTTATATATATATTGACATATCGGGCATGGACCTTGACTGACTGCTTTATTTGAGTGTATACTGGGCTAAAAGGCCCCGATGTTGTAATGATGTTATTCATCTTTGATATGGGTACAAACCATAATATACTAAGATGATCTTTTGTTACTTACTGTGCAGATCTATGATTTTACATGATTTGACTTATGAATGTGTTGAGCGTGGACTCAGAAACACACATATAACCTACGTACTAGGCATAAGCCCCAATGTACCTAGAAGAATGTTTATGTCCTGGGAGTAATCCCTGAGGTAAATTGAGTGTTGGGCCTAAGCCCTGGAACACTCCAAGCTTGATAAATGAATATCGGATTCGAGGAAATTTAAATATTCTAGATGCGCCTCACAACCACATTCTAGCACTAATGTTGAGCAGAGGCTCTGGAATTGCACTAGCGTAACGCCCATGTGAGAGTGTTGAGTTAAAAGGATCTGAAGAGTACTCGGGGTTACTAGATCTCAAAGTGTTGAGTCAGAAGGACTCTGAATAGCACTTTTACTTTCATTACACTTATTTTTTTTATATTAAATGATTCATCTTTTATCTATCATCAAGTGCTGCAGGAACTTCCGTGTTAAACGAGGGAATCCGACATGCAAAGACAGAGACTAGAGGTACCTAACCAAGCTTACCGATACCATCCAAAGACTTGGATCTTGTCCTTAAAAGTTAAAAGAAGTATCATGTGAAGATAAATAATTTAATACAAGATAATTACCAGTAGTCTTTTATGACTAACATGCATAAAGGCCTCAAGGCTAATGTTATTATTGAAAGATTTAATAATAATGTGTTATTATTGAATTATGAAATGTATTTATTATAGATGGCTTATGCATTATTTAAATATTATTAATGAAGTGTTAATAGTTAAGTAAAATATTATAATTATTATTAATATAATTTTTATTGAGAGCATAAATCAAAATCACTTATAGTTAAACAATTGGAAAAGTCCTAGTTCAAAAGGACTAGATATTTAATTAAATAATATCTTTTAAATATTAATTATTTAATTTAAAGAAACTAATTATTTCAACAGTCCTAATTAAAAGACTCCCCTACATAAAGAGGGTAGATCCCAAGTTGGAGGATTATCTATCTTTTCGTTATCATTCTCTGATGGTAACTAAAGGAAAAACTTTTGCTCTAAGAAACTGAACCAGAAAAACTTTTGCTCTATGAAACTGAACCAGCAGTAACCCTAGGTCCTCTATCTCTTTTGAATGTTGGAATCCAGCTCAGGGGGATCCAATATGAACCAGGAACGGTTGTAGGTTCATGGTTGGGAGGAACACGGTAGCCCCAAAGTTATCTAGCTGAGGAAAATCATCCTAACATGTTAGCTAATCATAACAGGCTCTGCATTAACTACTGTCTGAGTGTGCAAGTTTCTACAAGAGAGGATCGAGTACCCAAGCAATTCAGGTATGTGGTATTAATTGTTTCCATTTCCCAGTTATAGTACATACATGCATTTAAATTAGAATTTACTTTTCAGCAGTGTTTTCATTATAATAATCAACAACATTTAGATGTCTCACTCAGAAACCAATGGAGTGTCTAGTAGGACTAGCCCAGCTAGCCTTTGCTAGACAACACCCCATCATAAAACGTTTAGGAACTCTACTCTGGGCAGGTCCCTAATATTGCGCATTTCTCACAATATTTCCCCATATTGTCTTCTAGGTTAGGGATATTATGTTTTCTTGTATATATGTATATGTTTTCTGTTTGAATCGTATTTCCTTATTAAATTCGTAGTGCAAGGTTTTATCTATGCCTGTTAATTATTTTAATTATTATCCTGTCTATGTTGGAGAATCACCAAGTAGAAATAACAAAGATATCAAGCCAGACATCAAAACTCTCAGCTACACTACACAGTTCAATTATCAAACACCTCTACGATTTCAATCATTAGTCAAAATTTACATCTAAACGCAACAAGTTTTGCAAAGAGATTCGTATTCAAAACATAGACTGTTGGAGGGGCCTAGGTCGGCCTGTCGACTAGGCCCTCCGCCCAACCATTCTGTAGCATATGTCGACAAGTCGCGTCAACTAGTATGGGTTGGGTCGGTTGGATAAACCGACATATGGTTATGTAACTGTATCTACACATATATATATATCTAGGCTGGTGAGCCGATAGACTAGTAGAGATTGATTCTATCATATTGTTCTGCTATTGCTGGTTAATACAAAGACTATTCTCTCTATCTGTCTCGTCTCTTGTATCTGTGTCATTGTGTATGCTTGCTTATAGTTATCATAGATACATTACACAATATAAGCAAGCATACACAATGAAACAGATACAAGAGGCGAGACAGATAGAGAGAATAGTCTTTGTATTAACCAGCAACAGCAGAACAATATGATAGAATCAATCTCTACTAGTCGATCATCTCACCATCCTAGATATATATGTGCAGATACAGTTACATAACCGTTTGTCGGTTTATCCAACCGACCTGACCCATACTAGTTGATGCGACTTGTCGACATATGCTGCAGAATGGTCGGGCGGAGGGCGTAGTCGATAGGCCGACCTAGGCCCCTCCAACATAGACTCAGATATAAATCAATAGTATTTTGCATTATTAATATGGGTTCCAATCCAAAGACCCTCACGGGCTTGCCTCTTATTTCATGTATCGAACCCCATCCCCAATCAAGTGCTCATCATATCAAACCAAATTATGAACACACAACAATCATAAACTTATTCTACGTTAACTAAACATTCATCCCTGCAAATAGTAAAACTAGAATTTGTAGGAAGAATTGGGGGTTCCATTAATTAAAACTGCCAGAATTCAAATGCTATTCGATACATCAAACAGGCTATAGCAAACCACGAATTCCTCCTTAAAATCATAACCGAACATGCAACAGTCAAACGAAGGCTACTACTTCATACAAACATAAACGCATACCTTTTTTTTAGTACATCTTAAAATTGGAAAGTGTGATGGGAACGACTCCCAGATCAAAGATCGATTCTCATAGCCTAACATTAGGATGTCCATTTCATTGTAAATTTAAATAAACACAGGTCTAAGTATTAAACCCCTGGAGCAACTCACATTTCCTAGAAACATTCTCTATAAGCTAGTCAACTAACAGAAGCACCACAGGCATCAACGAATACAGATTTTCTATTTAGAAATACAAATTGACTAGCTACAGGATAGAAGCACAACAAAATATACATCTTTCTAACTCCTCTTACGCCATAGGAAAGAAAAACGCAGGACAGAGCAAAGGTAAGACTCAAATATTTTAGCATGGAATCCATTAAATAAGACAAACGACTTGCCATCAAAATTGTAGACTGACACAACACCATTAAAAAAAAAAGGAACACAGTGGCTATAGTTTCTTCACACAACCGTTTAAGCCTCATAGAAAATAAAATGCAGAAGTCCTTTCTCCATTTCAAAACCTCAAGGACGAGCTCCATGAATACATACAAGGGAGAATATTCTTTCAAATCCCATATTTACATAGGCACGAATACTTTGAAAGCAACCGAGACCAAAATCACTGAACATTGTTGTAAGCATGGAAACCCCCAGTAGATTCATCCATCGAAATATTATTACAGCAATATACCAAACACCGGGTCAAGCCAAAGGCTAACTCCCTGCAGATTCCATGTCTGAGTGAGCCAAAGGCATCACGAATCTCTCCAATACAAACTTATCAAAACCTTCTCCAAATCACCGAGACAGTTAGGGTGAAGGGTTGAAAGAACTCAGGACTTACTAGTCCAAATGCTTTGTATAGTTTGTGTTGTTTTCCCCTTCTGGTCCACGCAGAGAGGCACCATACCTAACAGTGAATGAAAGAAAAATAATTTAGGGCCTGGGTAGTTCTTAAAACTAGAAATGGAGTTGAGGAGTCTTAGCATTAAAAACATGGACATAACTTACTTGTAGGATAACCTCTACTTTGCCTTTGTATTCCCAAAACCTTACCCTGGCCATGAGTGTAGCTTAGGATAGGCGAAACCACCTCACAAACATAGCTAAAACCCTCATAGCCAAAAGACCAAGTGAAACCACGATTTGACAAACTTTTGTGTAACCCTCGCTAAAGGCCTTAGTCCAGCTGGCCAAAATCCACGTGACTACCATGTGTGACATTAATACTTTCAACTACCACGATAGGACTCCAATACGATTCACAAAACTATTTAGTATAGTTGTGTGGGTTCATTACCCTTGGTTTATTAATACAAAAACAAAGTTCTCAACCCCTTCATGTTGGCACAAGGGTGGCTCCACTTTTAGAGTTTTTACATCAGGATGTTGCCAACCATATGGCCACCAAAGGACACCTGCATGGAAGATGACAATTAAATATGCATTAGCATAATCACTAAGTAAGTCCATATGTTTCACCCATACAAACCTTACATCTCGGCGACTCTGCCAGAAGTGCTTAGATCAACCCCAAAGATTCAAGGTGTTTCAACTTCCCTCATCAGGTTCATCATGCCTGAGAATTGACATTAGACAATTGACATTTTAAACATACATTTAGATCATGTAAGAGGAATAGAGACTGCTAGTATTATTGCATGACAAAACCTTACACATATATATTCATCCTAATTACTTCTGCAACGAGAGCATGACCGATAAAAGTTACCTTGTTAGACGTTTTCCTAGAACACCGAAATAGCAAATGCAAGTACCGATACTTTTCACATTACTGAAGGTTAATGTCATAAATATATAATCTATGTTGGGTAAACTAGCAAGAAGAAGAAATTTTTTTTTTTACTATTTAAGGGACATTACATATAATAGATGATTTAATGTGTCCAACTACATCTCAATCCACTCCATACACCATTCGAAAATATTTGGGATCATTTGGGACAATTTGGGGCTTTACTAGTCCAAGTTTCAAAAATTGACTAAATTGGGGACATTACATTAGATGGGATCAAGGTACATTGAAAAGGATATCTCAAAGTACATCACGTGTATAATGTTCATCCATATAATTTTATTAATGAAGCAGTTATAATCAATTGAATATTGGCTAATAGATTTGTCTCCAAAACCTTAAGCTCATCATGTGTAGATGTAATAAGCCAAATGTGAATTCTCGAAAGGCTTATGGAGGCTCATACATGGAACAAAAAGAGCATGAAGAGAATTATTTTAAGATGTCTTAGTTGGAAGAATGAATATAGAACATAGTATCTATAATGTTAATGAAGGTTACCATCCTAATTATAGTAATTTTGAAAGATGACATAAAAGGTAATCTTAAAAGATGGAAAGAAAATGACATCAAAGAGATGGAATGCATATGATATTTTGGAGAAAAAATGTAGAAACTAACATGAGTTATAATACAATTAGCAAGTGATTAAAAAAGTGACAAAATCATAATATTGATCAACGATTAATAAGAGATACAAAATCTTTTTTAAAACCCATTATTCCATTAAATATACAAAGAACAAATCAATTTAAATAGATATAGGAAATTTGAATCACTATGAAGGACAGTTTGAATTGCTCACAAATGCATGAAAACCTAATTGGGCTTAACTAGAGATCAAATGCCCTTATTTAGCCATGCAATCTCTAATATATGAGTTAAATAGCTCACAACTGACCTAAGTGAAGGCTTAGTTACCTAAAAGAAGGGATCTAATGAATGCACAACTCATGAATGAAAGGAATATGCTCAAAATAGTAAATGAGGGCACTTTTTGTCCAGTAAAGATGTGGTACTAGCATCTTCAAGCTTTACTGCTAAAAGTAAAAGGCAGGGGATGAGGCTAATTAAAAACCCCTATGATTTAGGATCTTGTCTGGTAGTTGATTTTTTAGATTGGATTTGATTGGTAAAATATCCCTTGCTTTCTTTACACATGTTCTGTGTCTCATGGTGGTGTCCCCTCATTTAATTGAATTCTCCAAGTAATATTTTTCTTTTATTAATAATAAAATAGTAATTTGTTGTGCAAAGTGTCACTCACATCTCTTGTGAGTATTTTTGAGTTTTTAAATAACTCTTACAAAAACAATTGTTTATTTTGAAATATTTCCAAAATATTAAATCAAAAAATGAAAATAATAATGTCTTGGGGGTATCACATATGAATTTGGTCAATCTTTCTCTAGGACTCTCTCGGGATGCTACAACGCCAAACTTCACAACTGTACAAAAAAATTGGTGTGCCTAGAGTTTTAAGAAGCAATATATTTGTATCCAACATAACAAGGTTTGTTGATCATTTACAATTGTTTTCTATACCAAAAAAGCTTTCCACCCTTCGTTAATCCCTTTTCTCAATGCTATAGTTCTAATTGAGCTTGTGATGGATATCAATTCCAAGAAACTTGTAAGAGGTCACTACCTCCATGTTTTTATTGTCATAATCAAAATTAGCTTAAATGTCTTTCTTGGACTTGATAATCATAACTTTAATTTTGTCGGTGTTAGCAGACGTACCCACGTGAGAGCAGAAATACTTGATAATACTTAATTATTCATTAAGGTCAAAAGGACTTCTTTCCATAATGTAACATCCCCAAAATTCACAAAAAATTTAAATTTTTTCTGAGTAGCATTAAATGCGTATACTTTTTATGCGTAAGTATCATTAATGATAATTTGCTTCTTTTAACAACACCCTGGTTTTGTATTATGACGACAAATTCTTCAAATAGTCGTCAACGTTATAGTCATGTTATGTCAGTTACTTTCTATGTTTACTATGTTGTCATAAATGTCTATACTACTTTCGAAATATTGATTGCATGCTTTTATGTTTCCACATATTGTTGGATGTTTTAATCTTCTCTTTGTTTCCCAAAGTTATGGTTACTTATTATAAGTGTATGCATCGTTATTTATATTGTCTTCTATTGTATTATTATTTCGTTCAAGATACTAATTGTTTGATCTTTCCACTTTGATGAAGGGGTCCTATGGACACCCCAAGGCTTACTTAGCTATTTATAGCTAACACGAGCATAATCCTCTTGTTGCAGATTACAGGTAATAGTGAGATTCCTAACTGAAGCCTAAACACTGTATGTCAAGGTGACTTTGTTGTATTTCACTTTATCTTCAATGTTAAAAATACAATGTATAGAAAGCTTAAAAATTAAACAAGGGTAAGACATACCCTAGCTATGATCACTAAACTCATAATTTTATTCATTAGGATATCAATTATATTCTTGTATATTCTGGATATATTCATTATACAATGCTTAATAATGTCCTATATATTTACTATTTTTCTTGTATGGTTTAACTTCTTACCTCAAAAGGATTTGTTTGGATTGTAATAATGCCATAGTTAAAAGTATTCAAAACTCAAACTAGTATGGTTTTATGTATGCATATCTTAGCATGGAAATACTACGACCATGATCTAACAACTTTGAAATGTACAAGATTTGAAACACATCCTATTCATAAATTATAGATTTCATATTACATGTTAAAAGTTATACATTATAATCTATTTGATTTATGTTATAACTAAACGTATAAGCACTATATGATATAATATGCACATAGTGGATCGCGAAAGATCTAAGGTGGAACTATAAATTATATGTTATGGGCATAGTAAAGTCTACGAGTTTAACCAAGGTGGAACTTTGTGTTGGCAGGTGTACTAGCTCGTTAGCTGTGTGTTTTAAATGCAATTAAAAAGGTTTGGTGGATCACGTGATAGTATGCCCTCATGGTAGGCTCAATGTCGTTGATCACTTGATGGCCTTGGGTTTTGGGATAAGCCCTAACCCTGCGTTGATAGTATATCAACCTTCATAAATGTGTTTCATTTTGAAATGTAGTTTCAGGGAGAGGCCGACAGGATGACGAAAACCTTGGTGTTTTTGAACTCGTGAAACCCTCGCAAGGTTTGATGGTGAATCTCGTCTAAACCTGGTCTTTTTGGTGACTTCCAGCATGACCACGATGGAAAGTTTACGTTTTTGCTTTAGTGGTGATGCCTGGATTTGAAGGTAAGCTATCAAACTGTGTTTTAAATGTTGGTTTAGCTATTTTTATTCGAACTGTAATAGCATAATTAACCCCACTCTTCTTATTGTTGTTTACTGTGTAGTGACAGGTTCCTCCTCTTGGATTGGGCTTGCGGATAAACCCTGGGAAGTTGCTTCATTTGTGGTTTTGACGAATGCCCTGGTAAGCCTAGGCAACTCCTTGGAAACCATGAGATGTTGCTCTAAGGTGATGGTGGTGCAAAAATACTATCGGTCTTGGAACTTGCAAAGATGAGGGTTTTTCATTTGTAAATCTTGTTTTCTTACTTTGCAAGCCATATGGCTTAAGTTTATGACTAAGAGGGTTTGAACCTCTAGCCTTCGAGCTCGCTTTGGTTTCTCAACGTCTTCTTACGAGATACCGTTATGTAACTAAAAGTTTTATGGTTTAATAAAGGTGTCATAACGATTCTTACTGTATAAAATGTATGTAATGTTTGTGGCCGAACTTATAGTTTTCCTGTAGCTCTTGTATGAATAGTTCAAGGCTAATGTTTTAATTTGTAAAAAAAACAACCTTCAGGCCATAATCTGTTTTTGTGTGGAAACCCTAAGGGTTATGAATGTTGATGGTTTAGTAGACAGTCATTTTGGTTTTCGAACCTTGTTCCTATTTATGCACTTAAATTGTAATGTGGGAAATCATAATGCTAATGGTGGGTTTGGGTGAGTCGAGACTTGAACCCTCGACTACGGTGTAAATGGTTAATTTTTAAATTAAATTTTAAGGAGGTGGTACAGAGTTGCTGTACCGATTTCCAACCCAGTACCTAGCTTTGAGGCCTATACCAAAAGGTTTGTGAAGAATGCAAAGGTGTTGACTGTAACATACCCCTTTACTGAAACATTTTATGTTTGAAGAAAAAATTATCTTAACTTATTATAAAGTTTGATATTTGGACAAGTGGCCAAGGATGACTGTAATTGCATAATATTATTATTTAATAAAATAAAATAGGAGACACTCACCCAAAGAGACTGTTGGAAGAGTGTTTACTGGCCCACTAGGTGGAATGGAATCTAGGGTAGAAGGAAATGGACAAGTGGCAGCATCATGAACTTAATAACTAGCTGTTGTTGTGGGACAACTCCCTTGAATTGTGGTCATAGTTCCCTGAAAGATGGGATTGGAGCTTGAGGCTCATTTATTTGGAAACTGACCACTAAATACCTAGGAATCTTTATAAAGCCATCGAAATGAGCAGAGGCTCACACTTTTCCTGACGAGAAAATTTACCTTGTGCTTCTGCTGTATGCACACACGAGATTCAATGAGGGGAAGCTATGTTTTGAGTTGTATTGTAAATATGTTCCACTTCTGGTAAGTGCATAGTTACTACTGAGTGCAAAAGTATGTTTCCTGCTTAGGGTAGAGTTTTGAGGTGTATGGCATGTCTCCATTGATTGCCGGAAATACAGCCTGAGTGCCTTGCTTCTACACAGAGTCTTCTACCTAGTGGTTCAGTAAACAGGCTCGGGGCTCCTAAGGAGCAAGTGACATTGGCTGCTTCTTCTAGAGAAGGTTGGGAGGAACAGGCCTCTTTGGGTGTTTGTCCACCCTATCTATAGTTGCAGGTTCTACTTGCTATTTCATTTCCTAAGTAGTTATAATTTATTTATGTAGTTGTTAAGTTAGTATTCATTAGTTAAAGATTGATAATGCATAAGTAAATGTTTGATTTTCTGATCTGTTCATGATCTTGTAGACTGTTGAATAAATATATGAATTGATAGAATTAATGCCTTCCCTGTATTTTTCCACATACTATTTTCTATACTGTACTATAGTACAGGGAAGGGAGATTAAAATAGATAAATGATATGCATGAGCATAATAAATGAATAGACTAATTCTGTTATAATTCCCATATTTTCTTATTTGTTTACAAGCTGTAAATTTACATATATCATATATCAGTTATGGAATAATTCAATGTTTACTGTTTTATTTAAGCAATTTAATACAAAACAGTCGCAGCAATAGAAGTGAAATTTCATCAACATTCCACTATGCTGTACAAAACCTAAAGTTCTGTTTCAGGTTAATTTAGTCCTTGTAGAGAGATGAATATTATACATTTACATACTTTATTTCTGTCGATTTCCTTATTCAAAAATATTTAAACATTCTGCAAATTTAGATACTAGCAAAATCAAAATAATTACTATAACTTATCATTGTTATTCACAAATTTAAATAACTGTACAGAAAGTCAAAGATCTACATACATAGCATATCATTATTGTTATAAATCATAAAAACATAGTGTTGACACCATATTTGAAATACCCAAAGAAACCCTAAAAAGTTTGTCAAAAATACCCAAAAGAAGTAAATTTATTAAGGATGTGTTGAATGAAGGGTTATAATACCAAAATCAACAAAGAAAAAACCTACAAGCGCAATAGTCCAAAGGAAATTATTGAAAAGGCTAAATATTGGCGGAGTTCCAATGGCAGAGATGACGAAGGAAAAGATCAACGGCTATCGTGGATCCCCGCACCGCCCAAAAAGTTCGTTTGCAAACAATGGTGAGTGGTTGCGGACATAATACCGCTAGAGTATGTGTCGCATTGTTATTGCCCCGCATCAACATGATAGTGGTATCACAAACCACTACAGCACCGTGCAGAACCGCCAAAGGATAATACGGGGAAAACGTGGGCCATAGCATGTGGCAGACGTAGAAGGCACAGGGAAATGCACCATATGTTGACATAAATCGGATGGACGATATACATTGGTATAAAATGTAAGGACGAGATCCCTCCGCATCATGGGAAGTGCACACTCAATAAAGGAAAGAGTGGTTGCAGTAATTAAACCACTCTAACAGGTGTCAGAAAATGGTTGATCTGCACACAGTTAAAACCGAAAAGGAAAACCATTATTGGGATCACGGATAGCACCATGGGAAATAAAGAGGCACAAGATCTAATGGCTCAAATAAAAAAGCATGTGATCAATGGTTGGAAATAAAGTACATTCGGAAAGCTGCAAGAAAGTTAAGGAAAAGAGCCTATATAAAACAAAAAGGTTTTCAAATAACGACATTTTGTCTATGTGTCGCTGTTCTTGGGAGCTCTGAAGACCGGTGGAGATCGACAGTTGCGACAGAAGGATAAAGACGTGTCTGTACAGGTAGGGTCTGGTGACCTGGCTCACATATTTTAAGGGAAATTTGTTTGTAGAAACGATTTAAATGGAAACTGTGCATGATATAGATGTTTTTAAACTAAAGAAGCCCTAGAAGATAGAGATGGGGACATTTACGATACCTTAATCAGGTTACTGGTCGCTGAGGTCAAGCTTAAGTTGTCTAAGTTATTAGAAGAAGGTATATAAATACACAGAGTCCACCATTCATCCTTGTTAGCCTTCTGCCCGGACCAAATCCCATCTTTTCCAGAATTTGTGTCGTGGTGTGTTGATAATTATTCCAGAGAAGAAAGAACTATTTTAGACAGTCGAAAAGCTAGAGTCGTCTGTAAAATAGAGCCTGCCGTCATAATCAAAGCCCCAGAAATGAATTTTTCCCAAACCCTCGAGTCTGAAAGTTTTTCTGAAACCTCTGCTATTGAGTGTTATCGTCAAACCCTTCAAGATAATAGAGAAAAGTTCTTGTCTATGTGTCTTAAACCAGAAACAAACATTTCAGATATCCCTTACCCTATAGATGTCACTTTATTTGATGAAAATACCCAGCTGGTTCTGACATTGTTTGCTTTAATCCTAGGGTTTGACACAGACATGTATGTAACTGAGTTTCAGTTAAGCCTTTTGTATAAAATGAGTACAATTCCGCCAGGTATTGATGAAAATCAAATTCCTCGACTTAACTTTGAAGAATTCCTGGCTGAAAAGATCCATGACCAAATGGTCAATTTCCCTACTCTCAGACATTTCAGATTTCAGTCATTTTTTATGAAAATGATCATGATGGCTAGTCATGAAGAATTACAATTCCCTGAAATCATTTTCACAAAGTTATTGGAAAATAATATGTTTAATTACATAAATTATATGCTCTCAGAAATTTACAGAATGATTTTTGGTGAAATATTGCCTAGAGTATTACGAGAAATGCAAGCATGTATGCAATTAAGTGCAGAATACGATGTAGGAGATTGGTTCTTGTCAAAAGATAGTACAGCGATCATGTTATATGGTTTCAGACATAGACCCTATGTTTTACCGTCGTTTCTTACCTTAAGGGTTTTCGCCTTGGAGTTCCTTAGACAGAAATTAATTGTTGAAGATAATAATTTCTTGCTTTTCAAACAAGCAACAGATATCAAATATCTGTTCACACTTGGCCCATTCACAATGAAGAACAAAAACGCTGCTATTTATATAGAAAAATTATTGAAAGATATGGAATTTGAGACAGACATGGCTATTGAATATGATCCGTTAAACATAATATCAAAATGGAGAACGGATCATCGCATCAAAGCGTTGAATCATCAGGTGATTGAGGGAATGTCTGATAGAGCAAATTGGTTAGATTATAAGGAAGAAATCATTCTAGATTCTCAAGATAAAGAAATGATATTGACAGATACGATAGCAGAGGCAAAAAGCACGATGAATACTACAATGGTAGGTAGGGTTTAAAAGGCCATACAAGACATAGTCAACATTGAAAGTGAAGAAGCAGAAAAAGGGAAAAAGTTAAAAATGGATGAGCAACAAGAGTTAATGGCAGTTTCAGAAGAGGAAGGAAAAACTGAAGTTAAAATACCATAGGTCATGGTAAATGAGTACAATATTAAAGAATCCCTGGTAGAAGATGATGTGAATAAACCACACAATCTGATGGATGTATTTAATGAGCACAGTCAAAATAAACAAGAATCCTCTCGACAAACCAGTCAGTTATTTCCAAAGGTTAGGAATATATCCAACACAGAAGTCAGTTTATTTACTAGTAGAAATGTTAAAGAAAATTCTCTAAAATTTTCAGTTGTTACTAAAGATAAGATCTCAGAGATGAAAGTTGATCTAACAAAAATCAATGCCCCAGATAAAATTTTATTACATAGACAAACAGGAGAAGTTATATACTCAGATTATTTGGGAGCGATCTTAAAGGCAGACAAGTTGAAAATTTTAGTAGATAAATTAAATGACCAGTTGAGACAAGAAAAAACAAAAAATAAGTCTCGACATCAGCAAATAAAAAGATTGCAAACAAATTTGATAAACAAAGAGGGAGATGCAGCATCAAATTTACTCAAAGAAAAGGATGACACAATTCAAATGTTAAGGCAGAAGCTGAAAATCCCAGACACTTTGCTTATCCAAGGAGCCGAACTAACAGTACTAGAAAAAGAAAAAGAAGAGCTGTCAAATGAAGTAAAAGATATTACTGCAAAAATGTTGAAGCTCATCGAAGAAAAAGTTCATTGGGAAAAAGAGAAGATTTGTTTGGAAGAGCAATTGGAAGAAATGAAGAAAAAGTTAGCAGAATTAGGTCAGCAACAAGTACATGCAGGTACAGATGAAGATAAAACTGGATTGGACAGTCTCTTACAAGCCATATCCCAGGTAAGTCTGAAAGATGTCGAGATTAAAGAATTGAAAATTGGAGTACAGAAGCTAAAAGAAGAAAATGAGACAAAGGATAAGGAAATTAAAACTTTGCAAGCAAGGAATCAGGAATTGTCTCATAATAATAAAGGTTTGGCAGCTCATGTAACAGGACAAGCTACAATGCAGGGTTGCAAGCATATGGTATGGGATCAAATTATAAAGGAAGTTGAAAAATTAATACCTTATCTTGATTATATGAGAATCAAAGAAAAAGTGGCCAAAGACGCTTTTGAAAGTTGCAAAGCAGCCAGAGAGAATTTAAACAGAAAGCCAAAGGAAATAGCACAAAGGGCAATAACTTTCCTAAATAGTTTAACTAAAGCAGATTTGACAGCAATGAATAGAATGAACAGAATTTCAGTCATTACATGGGCTAGAAGAATTTTAGGAAAGTATTCACATGTTGAAAATATTGAAGTTAAAGCTGGAGATATACGAGAGGAAGTAATAAGCTTTAAGAAGCGATTTGAAAAATTAATAAATAAAGGATTCCCTGCTTTTTGGGATGAAAAGCATGAATTGATTCCTCCAAATGAATATAAGAGGTTATTGTTTGACATAAGAATGGATCACAAAAAGTTTCATCATTTGGATCATATGCTTACTGGAAAGATTTTAATGGAGAAAATTGCGGAGGACTTTCAAATTTTAAATATGTTGATCTCAATCTGTGAGAATCTTCCTCTTGTTTCTTATGTAGGTCACCTTGAAATGCGAGTCTTAGTGAAGGAAATGACCAGTTATGATCTACCCACGGTCAACCAATGGAACTATGTGGATAAATATGGAAGGACAAGATATTCTGTTCATTCATGAAGATACATTCAAAACTCTTGCCAAGTGGCAAAAATGTTGTTTTTATTTTAAAAATTTGTAATATTGTTTAAAGACAGTTATCTTTCGAGTTAAGACATTTTCAGTTACTAGTTAAAAGAAGCGGTTATGTCAAGCTTCTTTCGAATTTTGTCTAAAAGACAATGAGAATCATTTTTGAAAGGGTTGGAAACTCTTTGAGAGACAATAAGTTTTGACTTCAGATTTGGATAGAATAATAAAAAATTCGTACAGTGGAAATACCTATCTTTTGAGACCAGAGATTCATGTGTTGATCATTTTTACAGTCTATCCTTTCCTTTATCTGTATATGTGCATGTTTACTTTCTTTGTTATATCTTCCATTATGTTCTTCTTCTATGCTTAAATGAACGTTTGAAATAAATCGGGATTCATACTGGTTATGCCTCGTTTTATTGCATTTAAGTATCCATTATTTCTCCAAAGTTGACAATAGATTCATCCTAGTTAGATGCTTGTTGTTGATGGATTGTCATTATTTCTTTCTATACCACCTGCAAAATCAAATTGACTGTGATATGGTTGCTATCTTGCCTCTGTGAAAATCTATTTGGTATAAATCTCTTGCTGGCACGTTCGATATTTGAAAGTTGACTACATACCCAATGTATCTTGTTTCATTTTCAACCAAGTAAATCATTTTTGAGAAATTTTGAGCATGTTTCTATATATTTTTAGCCTTTACATATATCTTGTGAGAGAGCCCTCTCTGGTGGAAAAAATGGCAAAGTTTTCTACCTGAAGTTTGGTTTGAAATAAGTTACCTTAGGTGTTATTCTTTTACAACTGAGATAAAATATGAGTGTTAACATTTTGGCGTCGTTGCCGAAGAACGAAAGTGAAATTTTCTCTGGGAGAAACGACAAAGAAAGGTCAAATTTCTTGGGCAAGGAAGTTTGAAGTTTTAAAAGTTGGTTGTAGATATTGCCCTGGCGACTTCACTTATGAAAACTTTTTCAAGGTTTTTTGAAGGTATTCAGAAATAGACATTGTGGCTACAAGAAGAAATCCCGGTTCACAGTTCTTCTCAGGTGTGGATAATCCAGAAAAGCTCCTCAAGACGGATAAAGGCAAAGGCAAGACACAAGAAGGTATTCCTCAATTTTTGAATATATTCCCTTCTTTTCAAGAAAATCTGTTTGAGGAAGAAAATATTGGTTCAAGTGAAAAAGTTTTGTTTAGAACTAAATCAGATTCTGATTTGAAAGAAACAAAGGTTGATCCAAAAAGTTTGTGGGACTATTCTTTAAAATTTGTCTGGGAAAATTTGCAAAAATCTGAAAAGGCTAGTTCCAAAATATCCAAGGCCCAAAGAATACCTGTGCAAAGTCATAAATTTATAAAACAACAGGCAGTGATTGTTCCACCTTATAATCCACCACCCATGGCTGTCAGATTTGCCCCATTGGTTTTTTCCACTGTTTTACACGATTTGCCTCAAAATTATGGACAAAGAATCATTACTTTTGATGATGATGGTAATTATATAGCACAGCAACATGTTGATAACTTTAGTGATTTCATTGATTTAGAAGAAGTGGATCATGATGATGCAAAAATGAGATTGTTTGCTCAAAGCCTATGAGGCGAAGTCAAAAAATGGTTCAGAGCTTTAGCTGCAGGATCAATTGCTAATTATGATGCTTTCACAACTCTTTTCATCAAAAGGTGGCAAGACTAGAAGAATCCTTCACAGATGTTGACACAGTATAACAATCTGAAGAAAGGAGGTTTTGATTCAGTTCAAGAATTCTCTGCCAGATTTATGAAAGTTTATAACTCTATCCCTGTAGACATAAAACCTCCAGTAGGAGTAGCCAAGTTACATTATGCAGATGCTTTTGAAGGTGATTTTTCATGAACATTAAGAGAAAGAAGATCTACCACTTTGGCAATAATGATGAAAGATGCGGTGGAATTTGAAGCTAA
The DNA here is from genome assembly GCA_027924585.1 of Larix kaempferi. Classification (NCBI taxonomy): domain Eukaryota; kingdom Viridiplantae; phylum Streptophyta; class Pinopsida; order Pinales; family Pinaceae; genus Larix; species Larix kaempferi. The sequence goes on from BSBM01000147.1 coordinate 339,694, forward strand.
TATGATGGGTTCTGGCAAGATGCGGCATAGAGATACAGACTGAAAGAAAAGTAAAGAAGATAATCAAAATATAGCTTCTTCCTCTTCCATAGATGTAAAATTTGAAGCGATGATGAAAACCATGGAGAAGTTGTTAGACAGGTTAGTGGTGGATAACAAAGCTCCGAATAGAGAACAAATAGAACCTCAAATCAGAAACCCTAATTTTAGGAGACCCTTTGTCCCACCCATAAGGCCAAGAGATCAAAGGAATCCAAGGAATGTAGAAGAAGATCCAGTCAGACCTCCTTTTCTTGAAAATTATATTGCTGGGGAAGCTGAAGCTGAGATGGCTGAGAGTGACATTCACCATTGTGGCAATTTTGATTCAGAAGTCTATCTGACTAAAAATGAACATGATATGTTCCTTGTAGAAGGAGAATGTTGTAATTTGGAGACAGAAACTGATCAATACCAGATTGGTTACCAAAGTGTTATAAACGATCTTCAAAGAAAGATAAATCTAAGAAATAGAGACGTTATAATAGACAAAGGAAAAGAGTCAATGGGTAAATCAAAAGGATCTACAGATAAACCCTATACCAGTCAGAATGAGCAACAAACGAGAAGAAAAGAAAACGAAGATATGCCGAAAGGGATTTCAGATAACAAGAAAGATTCAGTAAAAGAAGTTGATAAAAATTTGGTTCCTTTTAATATACAAAGTGAAATGTCTAAAGTCAAGATTTGTGTACCTTTCAATGAGATATTAAAGAATAAAGAATACAAGGAACAAATTTTTAAGATGATGCAAGTAGAAAATCCAGTGGAAGTAGATACTTTGGAATTGGATAATGATGCTCCTAATATTTGTCTAGGTTCAAGAATGGAAGATAAAAGTTTTGGAGAAATTTCTCCTTTCTATGTAGATTTGAACGTTCATGATAAAGTTGTGCATAATTGTATGTTAGACTCGGGAGCTTCTCATAACCTGATGCCAAAACTTGTAGTTGAATCTTTGGGGTTGAAGATCACAAGATCATATGATGACCTATTCTCTTTTGATTCAAGGAAAGTTAAATGTTTAGGGTTGATTAAAGATTTGACAGTCAATCTCAGTAAAATACCAGTCAAGGGTAACCTCATGGATGTGGTGGTTGTTGATATTCCAGCAAAATTTGGTATGTTGTTGTATAGATCATGGGCTTCGAAGTTAAAAGGAACTTTGCAGATGGATATGTCTTTTGCTACTATTCCAGTGTTAGGGGTACATAGAAGATTATATGCTGAAAAAAGGGTTGCTTATTTGGTAAGTGACTTAAATGAACCTGAAAAGCATGCTATATATGCAGTAGACACAGATTTGGGGTCATGTATTTTGTACAATGATGTTGAATCCAAAGAAAAGATGGATTTGATCGAACCTAAAGAAAATGAAAAAGAAAGACTATTAAGAGAAAAAATTAGAAAAGAAGGAACTTGGACAATGCATTTTGATGGAGCTAGGAGCAGAGAAGGAGCTGGTGCAGGAGTATGGATAATCACACCTGATCAATAATTCTTGATCTTTTCTTATCAATTGAATTTCGAATGTACAACAATGTTGCAGAATATGAAGCTTTGATTCTGGGGTTGAATGTATTGAGAGATTTAAAAGAAAAAAGAATTGAAGTGTTTGGAGATTCTGAATTAGTAATAAATCAGGTAAAATCTATTTATCAGACAAAACATCCTAAAATGAGGACATACAAGAACGAAAGTGTCCATTCTGGGTTTTTGAAGTGTTTTCCAGAAATTAATAAAGATTTCAGAGTTGAGTAGATTTTTGATCAAAGATTCATGTGTTTTTTCAAAATTACAGTCTATACTTTCCCTTTCTCTACATGTGCATGTTACTTTCTTTGTTATGCCTTTCATTATGTCATTTTCTTCTATGCTTAGATGAACGTTTATATAGATTGAGATTCATGTCATATGCCTCAATTTATTCGCATCTGAGTATCCATTTATTTCTCCAAAGTTAACAGTGGATTCATCTGAAAATTGATGCCCATTGTTAATCGACTGTCTTTATTTCTTTCCTTGTCACCTGCAAAATCTTATTGAATGTAATAAAACAGCTATCTTTCCTTTGTATGAAACATTTGTTTGGCTGGTGATCTATTATTTTTCTGTTTCTTGACTCCATTACCCAATGGTATCCTTTTCCTATTGATCTAACCACCTCATCAAAAATTCCTAAGTTTTTATTATTTTACAATTTGGCCATTGAGTTTATTGTCAAACTGCTGTCATGGTGACATTGGATAGCAGATTTTCTGAGAGAGCCCTCTCTGGCTGAAAGAGGCCAACTTTTCAGTCTAAAGATTGGTTTGAAATAGGTTACCTCGGGGTTTCTTTGATACAGCCCAAGTAAAATCCGAGTGCTAACACATAGAATTAATTTATATATTCTAAACATTTTTCCTAGACCTTAGCAATTCTTAATAACCGTAGAAAAAGCTTTTTCTTCTCTTTTTACATTGAAAACAGTCGAACAAAGAAGGACATTGAAATATTACAAACACACTAATTTGCAGACGAGGGTTCCCAAGTCTCATCCCTAACTAGATAAAACATAACTTTAAAGATAAACCCTTCATCTTTAGAGTAAATCAAATAGACTTCCCACGACAGAGATTGACTTTGCAAAGGCAGTTCATACATAACATTTATGGGTTCGAAACCCTAAGAGAACCAAAATAACCTTAGTATCAAGACAAGTTCGTAATCAAACTTATGGTCAAACCCTTAAACATTTTAAACATCAAACTCACTGACAGGGTTCCAAACCAGATTCACTGTACATGCTCAACATTAAAGTATTACAGTCTCATTTTTATTTACCCTGTACACATAAAAAACGGAGGACTTTCTCAACAGAAAAATAGTCGAATGGTTTAGGTCAAAGCATCATTCAACTAAACATTAGATATACGAGACTGAGTCTCAACACTCAGTTCGACCTCTTAAACCCTTCGAAATTATTTCTTCAATGAAGACAAGTTCATAGTTTGAAGTTACAACAAGAGGCATTTAGCCATTGGCTCTTGGCCACCAACAAAACACAATATTTCATAAAAAAAGCTTTGAATTAAGATAACACAGGCACGACGCACCTAAAATATATTAAGTACAAATACCAGAACCCTTCCCATGTATTAAATAGCCAAAGGAGGAACAGTTTTAACAGTTACTAATACTACTATCCATTACTAAAATAAACCATAACTGATCTTTACACAGTGACCAAACAACATTGAAATTTAGAGTCACAAAACAGGGTCGAAACCCCAAAACAACATTGAGTACAAAAGCTTAAACACCTATTTTCTATTAAATGACCGAGGGTTAAACCCTTCAACAGATGTTACATTTCAACAAATAATTTTACAGTGAAATGCTGGAAGTAGGTCGAGGATCCCATCCTCCCTACATGCATCTTTTGGCTCATAAAACATTACAACGACGACAACACCTTCAGCTAAACAACAAAACCGTAGTTTCGGCTAAGACCCAAAAATTGGTCAACAGTTGCCAAGAGTAACCTACAGGAAAACCATTGAGGCTTACCAGTCGTTAAGCAACACCACCAATTAGATTCAACAAAGCACCCTGTAGACAAGAAGTACCTGCCAACAACACTTTGACGGTTAAAAGACATTTTATGAAGTCGAAATAAATTTACAGAAAGTAATAACAATTGGAAATTTGAGACATTACCTTCGTAGAGAAACCTTGGATTGAAACTAAGCATTCCTGAAACTGGCGTCAATCCTGAGCCACTCAAGCAGCCAAGACTAGTGCAGAACCCTCACTCCTGGCTTGAATCTTAAAACTGTAAACTAATGACTATAATCCTTCCATTAGATCACGGTTCGAAACTTAGGAGGTGCACTCAAAACCAGAGAAACAAAACCCTAAATAACCGCAAGCTTGTCGGCCTCTCTACCACACCACTTTGGAACACTGAATGCAAATGGTTGTGCCATCAAAGTGGTAAGCCCAAGAGTAGTTAGGGTTGGCACCAAGTTCAAGGACACCACGTGAATAGCTGCCACGGAGGTTCCAATAGACCATCCACTCACAAGCACTTTAATACACTTTAATGTTCCTATCTACCACCAGCACATCGACCTGCCAGTGAACCATGCAGTAGGGTTATCATTCAGACTAATCCTTGGTTTTACATTTTAGTTTGTGTTACCTGTTATCAAGCCATCACACCATTTGTCTAAGACGCAATACCTTTACACGATGACCAAGTCTAAGGTTCTGACCATCTCCTAGGGGACCTGTAACCATAGTATTATGGTTATATATTAACAATAATACCTTTTATTTTATATTGCCAATCCTTGCATTTAGGCCATTACATAGATGATTATATCGAAACCTTCATATATTGTAATAAGACCATAAAAGCACATATCACAACCATGTTATAAACTGTTGTTATAATGTGCTAAATAGTAATACTATCTATAGGATCAACTATTGTTATAATGTGCTAAATAGCAATACTATCTACAATATCAACTTTAGAAGAAATACAAATAGTAATAGTATTAATGAAAAATACTATTACTAGTTAGCCATCGCATATCTTAGTAGCATGCTTAAAATGTATAATAATATCAATCCAGGGTTAAATATAAAATACATAGGATCAAACTAGACTAAGGATAATAAAAAACTTATGATATGATCTTCGTGTCCTAGACACTTAATACTTGGTATAATTCCTCTAAATAGGTTTCTAATATTGTTTTGATGCTCAACATTGGTTTATTAAAATAATATAAATGCTGAGAGTAGAGTGTGTTACGATAAAGACAGTTAGACCAATATGATATAGTCATATAGCTAAAACAACGATTAAAACATATCACACCTTGAAATGTGTCACAAGTCATTCTATTTTTCTCTTCTAAAAACTTGAAAGTTATTTGACGATATTGAGAATCTCCATATTTTCACTTTCAAAACATTATTATTCTCTTACATGTGATCTGCATCAAGAATGTTCAAATGCTTTAGCTAATAGCTAAGTAACCCTCGGGGTGTCCATAGGACCCCTTCATCATCAAAATAAGAACAAACAGTTAGCATATATAAACAATGGCAAGTAACTGTATAGAGCATCGACAACATTGCATAAATAAAACAATACACATGCATGTTCATTACAATATGTTATTTCAACATGTCATTTAAATTATAAACAAATAAGCATCTATTATATTTCCGCACAGTTAATATAGAAATTAATGCTACATTGAAAATTTTTAATTTTGATGAATTTTTGGGATGTTACATGTGGTAACAGAGTGCAAGTTCAAATTCTAGGCCTGAAATAGGCTCACGCGCACAAAACAGAAAATTTAGTTACTAACTTTTATTTAAATTTGTTTCTGTACAGAACAACTTGACGTTTAATTTGCAGGTATGGACATACTAGAGGAATCAGCAGAGCACAGATCTCCTCATAATGAACGTAATAATAACGAACAGGAAAATATTAATGAAGAAATCTACATAGAACTTAATGATCAATCATCTGAAATATTACGTACTGTTAAGGATTTAAAAACTGAAATAAAAAGTGTTAAGGAATAAAACGAAAGGATTTTAAGAGCACAAGAAGAATTAAATCAGATTTTATTGGATAAGTACCACCAAGATGAAAAGGATAAGAGAACAGGAGCAAAAACTAAATCTGGAACAATGTCCTACAAACACAAAGATAAGAAACCAAAATTTTATAAAACTGAAAGTAATTCTTCTTCTTCTTAATCGGATGATAAAACTTATCACAGAAAATATAATTCTGATCAGGACAGCAGTGACAGTGACTGTGGTCCTAAAAAGAGACATAAAAATTATGAACAAATTTCAGGAGAGTTTAAAAAGATAAAACCTCCAACTTTTAATGGTGAAAATGAAAAGGGAGAGGCAGTTGAAGCATGGTTGTCTGGAATGAAGAAGTATTTTCAGATTTATAACTACTCATCTCAATTAAAAGCTAAGATGGCCATATACAATATGACCAGAAGGGCAGACATTTGGTGGCAAGATGTCAAAAGAGTTAAACATCTTAAGGACAAGAACATAAAATGGAGTACATTTAAGAACATGTTTAACAAAAAGTTTTTATCCGAACAGTACTACGAAGATAAGTCAAAAGAATTTTATGATTTAAAGATGGATTCAATGACCATGAAGGAGTTATACAGCAAATTTCTCAGCTTGTTAAGGTATGTACCTTACCTAGTTGAAGAAAAACCTAAGATACAAAGGTTTTTAAGTTGTTTACCCTTCCACATAAAGGAAAGGATTGAGTACGATAACCCTTCAACTCTTGAAGAAGCCATGAGGAAGGCTAATTTCTGTTTTGAACAGAATAAGAGAAGAAAAGGTGTATTGAGTTGGAGGAATAATAAATCAAGTAATTATGAGCATAAAAAGAAGACTTTTAATTTTAAGAATTCTGGAAATAATAAAAATTTCAATAACAAAATTTTTCAGAATAATAATAATTACAGAGGTAATGCACCACATAATTTTACTGCTACAAGGAATGTGCCTAATAATAATAACAACAATAATAATAACGACACCAGAAATACTGAACAGAGGCCACCTTTGAAGTGTTATGACTACGGTGGACCACATACTCGAGTTCAATGTCCACGCAACAGAAAGATCGTCAACAACATTCACACCATACAAGCCGAGCCAACAGTTGGTGATGTAGAAAGAGAAATGCCCAAGATAAATGCAACGCTGGAAAATCGACAAGAAAACCATCAAACATCTATGGTCGAGATCGAAGGTATGATACAAAACAAATCTATTTCAATTTTAATAGATCCAGGTGCAAGTTTGAGTTACATTTCACCTGATTTAGTGAAAAGTTGCAAGTTAAAGGTAGAAAAATTTGATAATTCATGGTTAGTTCAGCTAGCAACAGGCACTAGAAGAAAAGTTACAGAATTTGTCAAAAGTTGTGATTTACTTATGAGTCAACTGAAAACATAAGTTAATTTAAATGCTTTTCCATTAGGGTCATATTATGTGTTAATTTGCATGGACTGGCTTGAATAGCATAGAGTAGTAGTTAACTGTTATGAAAAATCTTTTACTTGTTTGAATAATGAAGGTAATACTGAAACAGTAAAATGAATTCCTAGGAAAACATCTGTAAGACAAATTTCTTCTTTACAAGTAAAGAAAGCTGTAAGAAAGGGCTGTAAAATGTTTGATGTGAATGTTATTAATGACGAATATTCATCTAAAGAAGATAAAATAAAACTGGAAGATATACCCATCCTTAGGGACTTTTCTAATGTATTCCCGGAAGAAATTCCAGGACTACCTCTGAAAAGGGAACTTGATTTCACCATTGAGTTAGTACCGAGTGCGGTACCAAACTCAAAGGCTCCTTACAGAATGAATATTCTAGAGTTAAATGAACTAAAATCTCAGCTGAAAGAATTAATAGATAAGAACTACATAAGGCCAAGTGTGTCTCCTTGGGGAGCACCAGTTATCTTTGTTAAAAAGAAAGATGGTAGCATGCGACTGTGCATAGATTACCATCAACTTAATAAAATGACTATTAAAAATCGTTATCCCTTGCCCCGCATTGACGATCTATTTGATAAGGTACGCGGAGCAGAGATATTCACTAAAATTGATTTAAGGTTTGGATATCATCAAGTTATAATAAAGGATGAAGACATATTCAAAACTACTTTTAGAACTTGTTACATGGACACTACGAGTTTGTAGTTATGCCTTTTGGGATAACTAATGCACCGGCAGTCTTTATGTGTTTAATGAATAACGTTTTGCATAAGTACATAGATAAGTTTGTAATTGTGTTCATCGATGATATTCTAATTTATTCAAAAACTAAAGAATAGCACGACGAACACTTAAGAATAATTCTGCAAGTCTTAAGAGAACATCAGCTTTATGCTAAGTTCAGTAAATGTGACTTTTATAAAGATAAGATAGAGTATTTAGGTCACATAATATCTAAAGATGGAATTTTTGTCGACAAGATAAAATAAGAGCAATTAACGAGTGGCCTATCCCTAGAGATATAACTGACGTATGGTCATTTATGGGAATAACAGGTTACTATAGAAATTTTATTGAAGGATTCTCTAGAATTGTGAATCCCATAACTTCTTTGCAGAAAAAAGGGAAGAAATTCATCTGGGATAAAAAATGCGAAGAAAGTTTTAAGAAGTTAAAAGAGTTATTAACAACAACACCTATATTAAAAATTGTTGATCCTAATAAGGACTTCTTGTATGCATTGATGCATGTAACGATGGACTTGGTGGGGTCTTAACTCAAGAAGGTCATGCTATTGCTTTTGAGTCTATAAAGTTAAAAATCCACGAAAAGAACTACGCAACTTATGATCTAGAGCTGGAAGCCGTGATACATGCACTAAAAAAGTGGCGCCATCACTTGATTGGAATAAAGTTCACATTAATGACAGATAATAAAGGCCTAAAATACTTGTTGGATCAAACAAATCTTAATGCAAGGCAAGCTAGGTGGCTAACTTTCGTTAGCGAGTATGTTATAGGTTAAACTTGCACCTCTCTGTCCGTGATCACCTTGAGCTGTTGATCACACAAAAGGACAACATGGATGGAGGAGCATGTTGACCTTAGATGATACTTTGAACTCACTCCATTTCCTAACATTACTGGAAAACCCCAAAAAAATACCATTTTGAGATATGAGCGCTACTCTACTCAAAGAGACTAGCGCCCATACGCTACTCCAGTGTATAATAGTAGCACCCATATCCAAGTATACGCTACTCCTTCTCAGCATAGTAGCGCTCACCATTTAAAATCGAATGAGTGCTAGTTGATAAGCATTAAAGTAGTGCCCTATACGCTACTTCACTGAACAAGAGTCGCGTACATCTTAAAAGATGATTAAAAAATAAATTAATTTCTCAAGGAGGATTAGTTGATGGTAGTTTCCTAACTCCCCCAACTTCCTCCATCGACCAGAACTACTTCTCTAATCTTATAAATACAAAGAAGATTAAGGGAGAAGGGTTAGCTAGAGAACCTAGATGGTGGGATGAATTAATGGAGAAACTTTAAGACATTGGAGGAGTTGATGCTGAAGGTATCCAAGCCAGAGAAGAGCTAGAGCCCGGAATCTAGTTGCAGGAGCCTGTTTCATGATCAGGTATACTTGTACATCATTCTACTTTTGACAATAAAGGTTGAAGTGTCTTTCTTGTTCCAATTTGAATGTGTTTTGAAATGGCATCTTAATGTGGATCTATTTTTGTCAATTTTGAATGTTAAACATTGTTTTTGTTTCTTTCAAACTTTATATATTGCCCAAAATGCTTTGAGAAAGGTATTGTTATTGCAGGTTTACTGGAAGGAAAGTGGATTCGGAGGTTGAACACAAGATCAAGTAAAATCTGGGATCAAACTTCGATTGAAAGGTGTGTTTCCAAAATCCATAACTTATTCCTTTTCATAAACATATTTGCAATATCATCAATACACTTACCTGTCACCCCAACCAAGTTGATAGCATTAGTTTCCTTACTATAGGGTAGATTTGCCCGCAAACAGAGTATGATTTCAAAATTCAACACATTAAGGGTAAAGAAAACAAAGTTGCTAATGCCTTGAGAAGAAATTCCAAATTAAGTTTTGTGGTAGCAATCAACACAATTAAGACAGATTTGGAAAATCAGATCGAAGAAGGAATTAAGCAAGATGAAAATGATCAAAATTTGCATGATAAGGTTGCTGCAAATTTATCTGAAAATTTAATAACATATTTCAACATTAATGAAAAGGGCCTAATGACTTATAAAAATAGAATTCATGTACCTAATGTGTCAAAAGTTAAACTGTTGATTTTGGATGAAGTTCATAAAAGTCCTTATTCAGGACACCCTGGTTATCAAAAAATGATAACTATGTTAAGGAAGGATTATTTTTTGCCCAACATGAACAATGAAGTGGCTAAATACATAGCTAGTTGTTTTGAATGTCAAACAATTAAGGCTAAACATCAACACCCAGCTGGCCTATTGCAGCCATTGCCAATTCCGGAATGGAAATGGGAAATCATAAGTATTGATTTTATAACAGGTTTACCTAAAAACTAGAAACAGAATGATTCAATAATGGTGGTCATGGATAAAATTAGTAAATCTGCTCATTTTATTCCTGTTAAGACTACTTTCAAGGCTGCTAACATTGCAGATGTATTTATGAAGAAAATATTCCGCTTACACGGAATTCCAAAGGTAATTATTTATGACCGAGACTCCAAGTTTACTGGAAATTTCTAGACAGCATTGTTTAAGGGTTTAAATATTAAACTAAATTTCAGTACTTCTTTCCATCCATAAACTGACGGATAGACTGAAAGGTTTAACCATATTTTAGAAGACATGTTAAGAATATATGTTAAAGATCAGCCAAGTACGTGGGAAGACTATTTGCATTTAGCTGAATTTGCGTACAATAATCATTATCAAGCATCTGCTAGACTTAGTCCATTTGATATTTTGTATGGAAGGAAATGATGTACTCCTATTTCTTGGGATAACCCTATTGACAGATTAATGTTAGGACCATATTTGTTAAAAGAGATGGAGCTAACCGTGAAACAGATACAAGGAAACTTAAAAGTTGCACAAGATAAACAAAAAAGTTATGCAAACCTAAAACACAATGAAAGAGAATTTCAGGTTGGAGATCATGACTTTGTAAAGGTAAAACCCAAGAAAATTTCTTTTAAGCTTGGGAGTTCTGCTAAACTAGCACCAAGGTACTGTGGACCACTTGAAGTCCTATCAAGGATTGGACCTGTTGCATATCAGTTGGCTCTACCATCTTATTTAAAAATCCATAATGTTTTTCACATTTCTGTTTTAAGGAAGTATGTGCACGAGGCTACTCATGTGCTGAATTGGAATGACATATAGGTGGAACCCGAAAGAGATTTTCAAGTGAAACCAGACTGTATTCTCGACAGGAGGGAAATTATGCTCCGAAATCATACGAGAGGGAAGGTAAAGGTGCAATGGAAGCACCTTATCCCTGATGAAGCTACCTGGGAACTGTGAAGTAACATGCGGGCAACATATCTAGTTCTGTTCTAGGGAGGCTCTGATGAAGAATAAGCAACATCGAGGACGATGTTGAGCTTAAGTGGAGGTGTTTGTAACATACCCCTTTACTGAAACATTTTATGTTTGAAGAAAACATTATCTTAACTTTTATTGTAAATTTTTATATTTGGACAAGTGGCCAAGGATGACTGTAATTGCACAATATTATTATATAATAAAATAAAATAGGAGACACTCACCCAAAGAGACTGTTGAAAGAGTGTTTACTAACCCACTAGGTGGAATAGAATCTGGGGTAGAAGGAAATAGACAAGTGGCAGCATCATGAACTCAATAACTAGCTGCTGTTATGGGACAACTCCCTTGAACTGTGGTCATAGTGCCCTGAAAGATGGGACTGTAGCTTGAGGCTCATTTATTTGGAAACTGACCACTAAAGACCTAGGCATCTTTATAAAGCCATCGAATTGGGTAGAGGCTCACACTTTTTCTGACGAGAAAATTTACCTTGTGGTTATGATGTATGCACATAAGATATTCGATGAGGGGAAGCTATGTTTTGAGTTGTAGTGTAAGTTTGTTCCACTTCTGTTAACTGCAGAGTTACTGTTGAGTGCAAAAAGTTATTTCCTGCTTAGGGAAGAGGTTTGAGGTGTATGGAAGTCTCTATTGATTGCTGGAAATACAACCTGAGTGCCTGGATTCTACACAGATTCTTCTACCTAGTGGTTCAGTAAACAAGCTCGGGGGTCCTAAGGAGCAAGTGACATTGGCTTCTTCTTCTGGAGAAGGTTGGGAGGAACAGGCCTCTTTGGGTGTTTGTCCACCCTATCTACAGTTGCAGGTTCTACTTGCTATTTCATTTCGTAAGTAGTTATAATTTATTTATGTAGCTGTTAAGTTAGAATTCATTAGTTAAAGATTGATAATGCAGAAGTAAATGTTTGATTTTCTGATCTGTTCATGATCTTGTAGACTGTTGAATAAATATATGAATTGATAGAATTAATGCCTTCCCTTTATTTTTCCACATACTGTTTTTTGTACCGTACTCTAGTACAGGGAAGGGAGATTAAAATAGATAAATGATATGCATGAGCATAATAAATGAATAGACTAATTCTGTTATAATTCCCATATTTTCTTATTTGTTTACAAACTGTAAATTTACATATCTCATATATCAGTTATGGAATAATTCAATGTTTACTGTTTTATTTAAGCAATTGAATACAAAACAGTCGCAGCAATAGAAGTGAAATTTCATAAACATTCCACAGTCCTGTACAAAACCTAAAGTTCTGTTTTAGGTTAATTTAGTCCTTGTAAAGAGATGAATAGTATACATTTACTTACTTTATTTCTGTCGATTTCCTTATTCAAAAATATTTAAACATTCTGCAAATTTAGATACTAGCAGAATCAAAATAATTACTATAACTTATCATTGTTATTCACAAATTTAAATAACTGTACAGAAAGTGAAAGATCTACATACATAACATATCACTATTGTTATAAATCAGAAAAACATAGCACTAATTTATATATTCTAAACATTTGTCCTAGACCTTAGCAATTCTCAATAACCATAGAAAAAGCTTTTTCTTCTCTTTTTACATTGAAAACAGTTGAACAAAGAAGGACCTTGAAATTTTACAAACACACTAATTTGCAGACGAGGGTTCCCAAGTCTCATCCCTAACTAGATACAACATAACTTTAAAGATAAACCCTTCATCTTTAGAGTAAATCAAATAGACTTCCTACGACAGAGATCGACTTTGCAAAGGCAGTTCATACATAACATTTCTGGGTTTGAAACCCTAAGAGAACCAAAATAACCTTAGTATCCAGACAAGTTCGTAATCAACCTTACGGTCAAAACCTTAAACATTTTAAACATCAAACTCACTGACAGGGTTCCAAACCAAATTCATTGTACATGCTCAACATTAAAGTATTATAGTCTCATTTTTATTTACCCTGTACACATAGAAAATGAAGGACTTTCTCAACATCAAAATAGTCGAATGGTTTAGGTCAAAGCATCGTTCAACTAAACATTAGATATAAGAGATTGAGTCTCAACACTCAATTTGACCTCTTAAACCCTTCAAAATTATTTCTTCAACGAAGACAAGTTCAGAGTTTGAAGTTACAACAAGAGGCATTTAGCCATTGGCTCTTGACCACCAACAAAACACAATATTTCATAAAACAAGCTTTGAATTAAGATAACACAGGAACGACGCACCTAAACTATATTAATTACAAATACCATAACCCTTCCCATGTATCAAATAGCCAAAGGAGGAACACTTTTAACAATTACTAATACTACTATCCATTACTGAAATAAACCGTAACTGATCTTTACACAGTGACCAAACAACATTGAAATTTACAGTTACAAAACTGGGTTGAAACCCCAAAACAACATTGAGTTCAAAACATTAAACACCTCTTTTCTATTAAATGACCAAGGGTTAAACCCTTCAACAGATGTTACAATTCAACAATTAATTTTACAGTGAAACGCTGCAAGTAGGTCGAGGATCCCATCCTCCCTACATTCATCTTTTGGCTCATAAAACATTACAACGATGACAATACCTTCAGTCAAACAACAAAACCATAGTTTCGGCTAACACTCAAACATTGGCCAACAGTTGCCAAGAGTAACCTATAGGAAAACCACCGAGGCTTACTAGTCGTTAAGCAACACCACCACTTAGCTTCAACACATCACCCTGTAGATGAGAAGTACCTGCCAACAACACTTTGATAGTTAAAAGACATTTTATGAAGTTGAAATAAATTTACAGAAAGTAATAATAATTGGAAATTTGAGACATTACCTTCATAGAGAAACCTTGGATCGAAATTGAGCATTCCTGAAACCGGCGTCAATCCTGAGCCACTCAAACAACCAAGACTAGTGCAGAACCCTCACTCCTTGCTCGGCTCTTAAAACTGTAAGCTAATGACTATAATCCTTCCATTAGATCACGGTTCAAAACTCAGGAGGTGCACTCAAAAACCAGAGAAATGAAACCCTAAAGAACCGCAGGACTGTCGGCCTCTCTACCACACCACTCTAGAACACTGAATGCAAATGGTTATGCCATCGAAGTGGTAAGCCGGAGAGTAGTTAGGGTTGGCACCAAGTTCAAGGAGACCACGTGAAGAGCTTCCATGGAGGTGCCAATAGACCATCCACTCATAAGCACCTTAATACACTTTAATGTGCATATCTACCACCAGCACGTTGACCTACCAATGAGCCATGCAGTAGGGTTATCATTCGGACTAATCCTTGGTTTACATTACAGTTTGTGTTACCTATTATCAAACCATCACACCATTTGTCCAAGACCCGATACCTTTACACGATGACCAAGTCTAAGGTTCCGACCATCGCCTACGGGACCTGCAACCATAGTATTATGGTTATATATTAACAATAATACCTTTTATTTCATATTTCCAATCTTTGCATTTAGGCCATTACATAGATGATTATATCGAAACCTTCATATATTGTAATAAGACCATAAAAGCACATATCGCAACCATGTTATAAACTATTGTTATAATGTGCTAAATAGTAATACTATCTATAGTATCATCTATTGTTATAATGTGCTAAATAGTAATACTATGTATAGTATCAACTATTGTTATAATGTGCCAAATAGTAATACTATCTATAGTATCAAATTTAGAAGAAATACAAATAGTAATAGTATTAATGAAAAATACTATTACTAGTTAGCCATCGCATATCTTAGTATCATGCTTAAAATGTATAACAACATCAATCCAGGGTTAAATATAAAATACACAGTATCAAATGACGTACATAGAACTACACTAAGGATAATCGAAAACTTGTGATATGATCCTCGTGTCCTAGACACTTAATACTTGGTATAATTCCTCTAACTAGGTTTCTAATATTGTTTTGATGCTCAACATTGGTTTATTAAAATAATATAAATGCTGAGAGTAGAGTGTGTCATGATAAAGACAGTTAGACCAATCTGATATAGTCATATAGCTGAAACAACGAATAAAGCAGATCTCACCCTGAAATGTTTCACAAGTCATTCTATTTTTCTCTTCTAAAAACTTGAAAGATATTTGATGATATTGAGAATCTCCATATTTTCACTTTCAAAACATTAATATTCTCTTACCTATTATCTGCATCAAGAACATTCAAATGCTTTAGCTAATAGATAAGTTACCCTCGGGGTGTCAATAAGACCCCTTCATCATCAAAAGAAGAACAAATAGTTAGCGTATATAAACAATAGCAAGTAACTGTATAGAGCATCGACAACATTGCATAAATAAAACAATACGTGCATGCATGTTCATTACAATATGTTATTTCAGCATGTCATTTAAATAAACAAACAAGCATCTATTATATTTCCGCATAGTTAATATAGCAATTAATGCTACGTTGAAAATTTTTAATTTTGACAAATTTTTGGGATGTTACATTGACCCATTGGGAGAGCCCTCGCAGGTCTCAAACCCGAGTCTGTAATGTTTTTAAGTGATGTTGCTTGTGTGTTTTAATAGTTGAAAAAGTAAGAGTAGTGTGGTTCACCAAAACATAATCTACTTAGCTCGTTTATGCTTAAAGAAAGGGTTCTTGTGAGAGATAAAATAGGATAGATAATTATATGGTGAATTCGATGCATGAAACTTATTGTTCGATAAGGAATGAATACATTTATATAGATTCTCTCAAATGTAATATTTCTATTTTTGATTGGTGATAATATACTCTGTAATATGAACTTTAAAACAACTAGGGTTTTTTAAATAAATGTATAAATATTGTTTAAAATATTGAAGGCTCAACTTTGAGTAGGTTCTTTTCATCATTTAAAAGTTTATTTGAAATTTTATTTGATTATTGTTACTTATAAATGAAAAATGCTATACTTTTATCCTAAGTTCTGTTATGAGTATGAAATTGATTGAAAACTGTTACTTCTGGAATATGGGATGCGATGCTATGTACAATGCTACTATTTAAAAATTCTATTTACTAGATAGTTAATATATTACTGCATCAAGAAGATCACTATTTCAAAGCTTTTGTATATATAAACAGAGATAAATTAATAGTTTTGACAGTATGCAATTCTTTTGAAATAAATAAAACTGAAGGTAGTTCGAATTCAGTTTTCAAGTTGTACCTGATATATTTTCAATCATACTAATCTATTCATAACTTGACTTCTCTGTACTAGAGTACGACACTTTGGTGTGTGGAAAAATACAGAGAAGGATTTTTCTTTTCTATTATTCATCAATTAAACTCAAGATTTAACTATCCAATTAGCCTTTAAATCTAATAGCAACATTGATAACATTTATAGAATTAAAACATTTTAATAACAGTTAATGAATAGCTAATATTTAATAGAAACTGATAACATTTTACATTTGTTTCTTCAGTAATGTATTTGGAAAGAAAGTAAATAAGATAACACAATTAAAACCTGATAACTGTAGAAGAGACAAACATCCAAAGGATCCCATTCCACCCAACCTTCTCATGAAGACAGCCAAATCACTTGCCTTAGGACCCCCGAGCCTGTTCAGTGAACCACCAGGATGAAGATGCTGTGTGGAGATTGGAATAAATTCCTCTGCAACTCAACAGTAGTATTTAGTAGTAATACTTCTGCCTTTAGCAATATTGAACTTAACATAAAGCTGTACTAGTTCAGAATGCAGTCTTATCTCACTCAATCACTCCCTAGCTTTCCCTTCATCGAATTTCTTGTGCTCTCTTCTTTTTGATCCTCGGAAATTATCACAAGTAAAAAAACTAAACAGCCTCCTGCTGAATTCGATGGGTAGATAAAGCATGCCTAGGTCTTCTGGTCAGTTTCATAGTTAAGGAGCCACCTGCTCAGTTCCACTTTCTTGGGGAACATGACCATAAAAATAGGGAAGTTTCCTCGTGCAATAGCTAGAAGTGAATTGAGGATGCTGCCAAGTGTCAGTTTGCTCCCACCCCAGTCTATTCCTCCTAGTGGGTTAGTGAACGCTCATTCAACAACCTCCTTTGGATATTTGTCTCCTCTTTTATTTATTAATAATAAAATATTCAAAGTAATTAATTATAGTCATCCTTGACCCCACTTGGTCATAGTCATAAAATTTACAATAAAATAAAACATAATGTTTTCTCATAAAATAAAATGTTTAGAATTTGGGTATGTGACACATAAGAATAGTATCATCAACATAGAGAAGGAGTAAGATGACTATTCTAGCTAAGGTTGTGTCGGCACAACCATCTTCTTCTAAACAGCCTTCTAGCTTATCAATGTATATGGCGAAAAGGGTAGGGGAGAGGGAACATCCTTGCTTAACTCCAATATTACAAATAATATCTTTTGACCATCCCTTAATGCTCTTAAATTTGGAAATGACAATCTTATACAACCTTATCATGATACCTCTCAACTCTAAAGGAACCTTTATCTCTTTTAACATAATCCACAAGTTATTTCTAGGCACTGTATTAAAACCTTTCCTAAAGTCTGCAAAGCAACATAAAGGGTTGGATTTAATATTGCAACATGCCTCTGCAATGATCCTAAGTGTAATGAGGTGGTCTATGGTAGAGTGATGTTTTCTAAATCCCGCCTAACCTTTAGCTCACTTACCTTCACTTTCAAGCCATACAATGATTTTATTTTCTAAAATGATACCGTAAAGCTTGACTAAGAAAGGTTTAATCATAATGGTCTTATAATTAGAGGGGTTATTTTTATCACCACTTTTAAAGATAGAAATAATGAGGCTCTAAATCCAAGGATTAGGGAAAACTTGAGTGACTACTAGATTGAAGAGTTTGTGGATGTGAGGAATGAGAATCGTTCCTCCAATTTTCAGGATTTATGCTTGATATCCTTCAATGTGTTTAGCTTTTCCATTTTCTAGGTGCTTAAACCCAAAGTCATTGTCTTCTAACGAGAAAAAATATTAATTTTGTTGTAAAAAGGTTTTGAGTGTTATTTATGGCAATTGAAGACTAGTAGATATTTTTAAGATAGGAATCTCAATATTTAAAAGCAATCTTATTATTCTCTCTAGTTTTACTTGTTAGAATTTATCTCCATATTTTTTTAGGAACCACCTTAGAGAGATGTAAAAGGTTTCCCTGCTATTTATTTATATAATGCATCTTTTTTCCTTTAATTAGTGCCTTGTATCTATTTATCTTGTCAATTTTTAGAGAATCTTTAATAACTTCCATGATGGCTATTCTATCATTTTTACATTCTTTATCATAACAGGGGTTGGTTCTTCTATTATCCTTTTTACTTAAAACTTTGATGGAGAACTTGTTAATGGAAGAAGAGAGGATTGTGGTGAAATCATGATAGAGTTATTCTATCTAGAAAGAGGATTTACAAGTAATTTTTAAATCATTTATAAAAAATATCATCCTTATTTCCATCAAAGATAAGATGCTTTTGTTGAAAAAATTGAGGGTTACAACTAGAGTTCTATCATCTGATTTAGGCTTGTGCTCGAGAAGAATGTCTAGATTTATCATATTGTTTTATAAATGGATATTAGAAATGGCATAAATGCAAGTCATTTGGCTAGAATTCAATCATTTAGTTAGCCCATTACAAATTATAAGATTTTGAGTGCTACATATCTCAAGACTAAGGAGCCAAATAAATTACTACATTTTCCTCGTTAATTATATCATTCTATGTTACTACATTGTTATGGTTAATTAAAGAATATCCTCTTTTTCTTATTGTTTTGAATTTATTTGTATCATTATCAACCCATATATATATTTAGTTTTGTATATAAGTATATAACTAGGTTTTGTTATCTATGGTAATATGATTAATTTTATAGATTTGGGAGGGTACAAATAAAATTTTTTTACTTAAACTTTTATAAAATTAAAATTTTAATAAAATTAATTAATTGATTTATTTATTTAAATTTATTAATATAAAATAATTATAACTAAAACCAAGTATATTTACAATTTTAAAAAAATTAACTAATACATTTTAAATTATTTCTTAGAATTTATTAACATGGCCAAAAAGGAATATATAGCTTTGTGGCAAGATCCCTTACCTTAGTTGGACATTTACGTACAATAATGTACATGTGAGACTAGTTGAATTAAAAAAGTAACCCAGCTATAATCCTATGGATAAGAAAATAACATGTTAGTGACATAGGATTTATTTATAAAATAACTATGTATTTGACTCATTTTATGTTCAGATATATGATATAAACATAGGATTTGATTATTTGTTAATAATCCATTTATTGTTGACATTCTTATAGATAGCTAACTTTTCAATTATCTTTTTTTTTGGAATTTTTATCATTAACAATATTTTTGTCCACAACCCTCTTTTGAAAACTTGAGGTGAACAACTCCTTGTGATACTTTGTTAAAAGTTCATTAATGATATTCCAATTGAAAGTTTGTTATAATGACATGGGTAGAGGGGTAGACCCCTTACAAGGTATTGT
Source organism: Larix kaempferi (assembly GCA_027924585.1). Classification (NCBI taxonomy): domain Eukaryota; kingdom Viridiplantae; phylum Streptophyta; class Pinopsida; order Pinales; family Pinaceae; genus Larix; species Larix kaempferi. The sequence goes on from BSBM01000147.1 coordinate 359,426, forward strand.
CATAGCATCATTGTGCCTTTAGAGCCTCTATAATAAAAATTAGATTTTTTCGATGTGTGCACCAAGTTCAAAATTATGTATTCACTACAATAGTATATGCATAATTATGTATAATAATAATAATTTTAATATTAACTAAGATTATTATATCAACATGCAAACAGTAACACAACACATTAAGAAACACAATTCTTAATTATTATAAAATTAAATTGTCATTAAAATATAATTTTTTTAATATAAAATATATAACTTTATAAGTCTATATAAAAATTGTATGATAAACATAACAAAGGAGATTGTCTTTCATTTCATACCTTATATTTTATAATACTATATAAAGTTTTACACAATAATACAAACATTTTTTTATCTATTTGTTAATTTGTATTCTATATATATTTTGGAATTGGAATCATACTATTTTGTGATATTCAATTAAACATTCAAAAATTAAAAAAAAAAAAATCAGATATATAATTTATTTTAATTTATTTAATTTATTTAATATATTTATTTTTTTCTAATAAATTTTTAAAATATTTATTTTATAATAAAAATAATAAAATTTTAAAATTACATTAATAAAATATCCAAAACATTTTAGAGCCATAATAAAATAATAATAATAAAACCAAAAAAACATTTTATAACCATACCCATTATAATATAAATAGTAACTATAATAATTATAATATAAATAATAATAAACTTTGAAAAGTATTTTAGGATTGTACCATAACCCTTATAATATAGATATAACTGTGTTTTTTTCTTAATTAATTTTTAGAATTTTAGAATTTTGTTCTTATTTATTTATTAATTTTAATATTAAAATTATAGGTTTTAAAAAATGATATTCAATAATGATGTGGTTATGATTTACTAAAATTAATATTAATTTATTAGATTTTTATAACAATTATTTTAAAACTTATTTATTTGGACGTATTAATATATTATTAATATTGTAGATAGTAATAATGTGATAAATAAATCAAAATCAAAATTTATTATTTGTGTAAGACTAATGTCTTTTAAAATAAAATATTTTAAATGTTTTATTATTTTGAAATTACAAATTTTATAAAAAAAATATTTTAAGTATTATAATAAAAAAATATGTTTTTTTCAGAAAAAATTCAAGGAAAAAAAATCCTAATCTTTTAATTAAAAAAAATAAAATAAAAAATAATATACATAATCCATCTTCTGTAATATTCAAAAATTGAGAAATAAAATCCATCTACTTTTAAGCTTTGAAGTGTATTTTACTCTCCAATAACCTGTAAAAATGTTTATTATATAATGCTTTTGCTTATAAATTGACTCAATCTTCATCTACTTCTCCATAAAAGTAATATATTTTTAAACATTAATGAAGTATTATATTCTTAAACATTAAATCATTAAATTAATATGTACTTTACAATATATATATATATATATAAAAGTCGTATCAAATTATCAATGAATTAGTTAACCATTGAAGAGTTGTCGTTCTCTCCACCCATGTCAAATCCACACTAAGAATCTACCCATGTCAAATCCACACTAAGAGAGGGGCATTTTATAATTAATAATTAAAGACAAGAGGGCATTATAATTAACGTCTCCAACCTTGAGTAATGTTGATGTATCAAATTAAAAACAAAGAAATGGAGAGCTTGAAATGATAGAAAAGCCTCACGGTCCCCATAAGAGACAAATTAGGAATCAAACAAAAGATTTATACCCAGTTGGCCTGTCCATTCACAAACATGTGTAAGCTAAATAGCAATTAAAAAGAAATTTGCATGTAGTCAATGAAAATATATTTTTATGCTCACGCGGTTGAGCAGCAAAGGTTTCAATGTTTTGGCGCGTTGAACATTTCCATGGCTCCTCTGCTCTATACAGACCCCATAATTCATGCATTGCTAGTAATATTTTATGCAATTTGCTCGCTGTCTCTCACATGGCTGGCCTGCTATTACTCGACGCTTCGGTCGAATATCTGCTTCTTTCACTATAAGAAGCCCACAGTCGCAACGAATTCTCCCCACACACTATTCCCCACGTTCAATTCCATTGTATTGTGTTAGCTAAGATTTCCAATCATGAAGACTCTCGCTGCATGCATTGCTCTAATCGTACTATTTATCATTCATACTGCGCATGGCCAGCTAAGCTCAACGTTTTATGCCAAATCGTGCCCACAAGCGCTGTCGATAGTGAAAGCTGCAGTACAGACAGCGGTCCGCAACGAGCAACGTATGGGGGCGTCTTTACTCCGCCTTCACTTCCACGACTGCTTCGTCAATGTAAGAAATCCATTTAGCTGATCGTGACTGACTCTCTCACCGCTTTTACTTAGATGAATTTTGGACTGGCTTTTGTACAGGGCTGCGATGGATCCGTCCTGCTGGACGACAACTCCACGTTCACAGGAGAAAAGACTGCATTTCCAAATGTCAATTCTTTGAGAGGATTTGACGTAATAGACACCATCAAATCTCAACTCGAGGCGAATTGCAGTGAAGTTGTGTCGTGTGCAGATATTGCTGCCATTGCTGCTCGTGATTCAGTCGTTGAAGTATTAATTCCTCTCTTCTCTTCTCGATTTCTTTAACTATTCGTGAATACAATCTCTGGCAATCAAATAACGCTCATGTACTGTGATTGCTATTTGCTAGCTCAAAGGCCCAACATGGAAGGTTCTTCTCGGAAGGCGAGACTCCACGACTGCGAGTTTAAGCGCTGCAAACAGCAACCTTCCATCGCCAGCTTCCAATCTCAGCGCACTGATCACAGCTTTTCAAAATCATGGTCTTTCTACCACGGACCTCGTTGCACTCTCAGGTATATTATTATTCATCCCATTATTCTGCAATCTCATGTTAATTATAAGCCAATATTACATATAACGCTGATGGATCATATTATGAAATCTCTTCAAATTTAACAATAGTTATTATTTATTATTGATATTACAGGTGCTCATACAATCGGCCAAGCGCGGTGCACAGTATTCAGAGCTCGCGTCTACAACGATACCAACATTGACCCTACCTTCGCTACATCTGTGAAGGCAAACTGCCCAAGCGTTGGTGGCGACAGCACCCTCTCGCCCTTAGATGTGGCCACCCCTACCACATTTGACAATGATTATTACAGTGATTTGAGAAACCAAGAGGGACTTCTCCACTCCGACCAGGAACTGTTTAATGGAGGTTCTACAGATTCTCAGGTTACTACCTACAGTACCAAACAGAACATCTTCTTCGCGGACTTCGCAGCTGCCATGGTGAATATGGGTAATATCAAACCGCTGACTGGCACCAGCGGACAAGTCCGTACAAACTGCAGGAAAGTTAATTAATGAGTGGATTGTATTCTACTCGGAAAATTGTCTGATCTATACTTTTCGGATCATTCTTCATTTGTAACAAGTTGATTGTCATAGCAATAAAGTGAATTTCGATGATATTATGTTCCGCGTGTCCAGAGACATTCGATATGGCGAGGATTGAAATGCGCTGAAGTTGAATATGCTCGTTTTATTTGTGACAGGGAATATGATTTGAAATTTTTATTTTATTTTATTTTAAAATGTGTTCGGCATTCATTTTAATTTTTAAATTTATTATAAAAATTAATTTAAATTTTGAATATATCACTTTTTTAAGATGTGAATGGTGTCAAAATCAACAATAATTTAGAAAGTTATAATAAACATACAAAGATAGTATAGGCCAAAATTTATTTAAATCTTTGCTTTATAATTTTTTTTCAATTGCTTTTTAATACATAAATTACAAATTATACATATACACATTAAAGATTTTGGCTAATCTTAAAACTAATTTCAAACAGATTATCTTTATATTAAGGTTAATTATAAAAGTAATTTTAAAGATATTTAGAAATATACTAACAAGATGGTTAGTCAACTTTTTTTGACTTACATTAATTAGCATTTCTCAACAAATTGTTTACAAAATTTTATAAAGTATTGCAAAATTTTGTTATTTTGCAAAATTTTGTTATTAAACATAATATTCAATTTTTAAAATTTAATGATTTTTTTATTAACACATTACACTCCTTATAATACATAAATCCAAGTGATTTTAATTTTCAAATTTTAAAAACGAATAAAGTAAAATTAATTTATAAAATAATAAAACCTCATAACACTACCTGTCCTATTTGCATTCTATGCTATGACTAGACACATATATTCATGAGAAAGTAATTTAGTAGGAAAGTATAATCTGGTTGGAATTTTATCGTTAAACTACGTGTAAATATAACGGATTATCCTTTCTGTTATTTTGACAAAGGCATCATCAGATCTTCCAATAATCATACGGTGTATTATTCTATTATGATTATAATTAATTGGGTATTTCTCTTTTACAATGTTTTGAAAGAACTTCTTAAATTGAAATTGAAAATAATTGTTTTATTAATCTATACTAAACAAAAGTAGAGGTGTTTGAACAAAGCTTTTTGAAGTTATACAATGTGCGATAAGATGAGTTACACATATGTTTGTTATTATTATTTTTTCTATTATTACCTTATCTTGTTTCTTATAGAAAGAATTGCAATCTTCCTTTTACTATGGGCTACCCTGGCAACTACAAAAATTTGAAGGAGAGAAATGAATGTATTAGGTGTTGTCCCACCAAAGAATCTTCAGGAATTTATACAATGACGAAGAATCTCTAAGAATTTAGGATTTGTGGAAATTAACCAAAAATGAAGAGAATAATACAGTGGATTCACACCTATCAACTTAAATATTTAATTTTATAGAAAGCAAACAAACAAATTGTGCAAATGAATAAATGATATTTTGAATTTAAACATAACTATAAATTTGAATTTATAGTAGTTGTTAAGCATGCACATTTTGTGAAATAAACTATTTATAATGGTTTTTGAGTAAAAATTGAGTATATACATGTTGGATACTCGGTCTGAAACTCGATTCAAGTTCTCCTTGTCAGACGGATAATATTCATCATCTTCTAGCCAAAATCTAGTTGAAGAGGACCCATGAGCATTGGTTTCTTGTTGCAATCTTGTAGACAGTCTCTCTTACCTGGTCCCAAAATTTTGTTTTCTTTGTTATACATCACATTGTTTTCCTTCGATAGTTCAACACTGGAATTCTCTTTTAAAATTTTATTTTCTTGCCCAAGTCTACCTGATTTTCCAGAATCTTCTTACCAAGATCCAGGAATCTAAGACTTTCTAGCTGTGCCAACCCTTGTATTTTCTTGCTCGGTTGTAACAAAAATAAACAAACAAACCCTACAAAGATATAAACTTTTCCATACTTGGTTTCTCCTTTATTTCCGTACAGGCGCAGATCTATAGATGTTGAATTTTTGCTAGTGAACAAAGCCCTAGTCCCTACTATTTGCGTTAGTTGGCCACATAATTGCAAGGACAATGACGTACAAGTGTTGCCGGCAATGATCCGATCTCCACCATATTTTCACAAGATATGATACCAAGATGTTGAAGGTTGGGACAAACACTTTCTTGAAAGTGTACCTCTAATGTTTCTGTGCATACACTACACAACTCCTTGATCCATAAGAAGCCTTTGTAAATGGAAGGATCCAATTTACTCAATGATAGTGTTTTTCTTTAATGAGTCGTCCATGAGACATATTGTATGTATTAGGCTTAACCGAGAGACACTTTCAAATCTCAACAAGCCCAGCCAAGAACAAACCAAATAAGCACTACGAAATTAACCACCCAATTATGGTCATAGAGTATATTAATGAGAAAAATCACATTCACTTACAGTTCCATGTGGCAGTGAGGTGGGAGGCTTGAATAGTAGCATCGGAGCTATAAGCGATAAAGCTCCAAATGGGCGATAAGAATAGTGGGCCACGCGGAAATTGGGTGGAAGCCTTGAGTAGAAGCATCGGATTGGCGCTAGGCTGGAAGCTATACGTCTTGGGACATCATAGTGGGCCAAGTGGACGCAGCGAGGTGACAACTCTCGGAGGCTTGTTGAATAGTATGCAGTCACTTATTGGAGGCTTATTGAATAGTATGCCGCTGCTTATTGAAGGATTTTTCATTAGTCCCCATCCTCTTTTTGGTAGGGAATATGCTGCAACACAGCTTTCAGGTTTTGTTCTGATAAAATTATTGAAATTTCAAATATAATGTTATTAGTGGAATTGGAAATGGATGGATCATAGTTTTACAAATCTAAATTTTAGAATCTAATCTATAAATTTGAACATGCTAATGGTGCCTAAATCAGCAATACTTTAAAAAGTTATCATAAGTTTACTTGCCACATCAAACTTCATTGAAACTTGTGGCATTTTAGAGAAGACATACAAAGATATTATAGGCCAAAATTTCAGACTCTTCAGTGTATAATTCTCAAAGATACATTAGGTGCAAGGTGGATTAATATCTAAATTAGGGTTTAAAATCCATAACATTCTCTTATAAGATCCAAATTACATGGGATCAAGGTACTTTGAAAAGGATGTCTCAAAGTACATCACATGTATAATGTTCATCCATATAAGTTTATTAAGGAAGCAGTTATAATTGATTGAATATTGGCTAATAGATTTGTCTCCAAAACCTTAAGCTCATCATGTCTAGATGTAATAAGCCAAATGTGAATTCTCGAAAGGCTTTTGAAGGCTCATACATGGCACAAAAAATAGCATGAAGAGAAGGATTTTAAGATGTCTTAGTTGGAAGAATGAATATAGAGCATAGAATCTATAATGTTAATGAAGGTTACCATCCTAATTATGGTAACTAATATAGAGTTCCAAATTTTGAAAGATGACATAAAAGGTAATCTTAAAAGATGGAAAGCAAATGACATCAAAGAGATGGAATGCATGTGATATTTTGGAGAAAAAATGTAGAAACTAACACAAGTTATAATACACTTAGCAAGCGATTAAACAAGTGAAAAAACCATAATATTGATCAACCATAAATAAGAGATACAAAATATTTTTTAAAACCCATTATTCCATTAAATATACAAAGAATGAATCAATTTAAATACATATAGGCAATTTGAATCATTATGAAGGCCAATTTGAATTTCTCACGAATGCATGAAAACCTTATTGGGCTTAACTAGAGCTCAAATGCCCTTATTTAACCATGCAATCTCTAATATATGAGTTAACTAGCTCACAACTGACCTAAGTGAAGGCTTAGTTACCTAAAAGAATGGATCTAATGAATGCACAACTCATGAATGAAAGGAATATGCTCAAAATAGTAAATGAGGGAACTTTTTGTCCATTAAAGATGTGGTACTGGCATCTTCAAGCTTTACTGCTAAAAGTAAAAGGCAGGGGACGGGGCTAATTTGCAATCACTCATATGAAATATGATAAGAATATCCTATGCATAATTAGACTATGTTAATGTGACTCATAAATAAGATTGGGTGATTTGGATTATGAGGAAGTATTCTAACAGTACTAAATTGGTCATTGAAGATCTGTCATGTAAATCATATTTAAACCAAGCAATCGATTGGAAGAGGAACGAAACCTATGCTAAGTAGATTATCCACATAGAGTACAATCAACACAAGAGAGTCACCTTGTCAAATCATGTAGACATTTGGATCCAATTGGAATTAAGAGAATCCTTGGGACAATAAAAAAGAATCCATATTTGCATACCAAGATCGAGGTGTTTGCTTTAGGCCATAAAAGAATTTCTGCACTTTGCAAACAAGAGATGAGTCTTGGATGCACCCCTTTGGTTGTTCCATGTAGATCTCTTCTGCAAGATCCGCACTTGTCATATACATATGATGAATCTCCCACTGTTGAGATATTGCAATGGTGAGAACAAGCCAAATTGAATCCATTTTAGAAATCGATGCAAAAGTTTCATTGTAGTCAATGTCCTATACTTGTGAAAAAACTTTTGCTACTAGTATTTTCTTGTACTTACTAATAATTCCATTGGATACCATCTTAGTCCTATATAACCACTTACATCGAACAATATTTCACCTCAGAGGAAGAGTTACCAATCCCCATGTGTTTTTTTTCCACGAGGGATCGATATTCCTCATCCATGGCTACATCCTTCTGTATCTGATTGAGGATCAGTAGTAGAAACCATGTAGTAATGTGTCGGTATAAATGCCTATATAGTAGAGAGTGTATGTGGTGCAATATTAAACTATGAGAGATTCCTTCGTGCATCTCAGGGATCTCCAACTAGTTCTCATGTGTTGCTTCAAGAGTTTTCTCTACCCCACATGGTCAAATTGTTGAATCTACAATAAGTATTTGTTCTTCATTGCCCTTAGATTCTTCTTCATGTGAATTTGAAATGTCAATTAAATTTGAATTTTCTTTTGAGACAATCAAGGAAATATCGGAAATATCATCATCAATAAGTATTGGTGCATTGGTAGGAGCATTTGTTACATGCATTGGGATTTCTTCAAACATTAAATTCTTTCCAATGAAAATATTTTCGGTAATAGGATTTAGTAGTTTGTACCCCTTCACCATTTAGTATATCCAAAAAAGCTTCATTCTTCACTTTGTTTATCCAAGGCCCTTCTTCTTTTGGAAGGAATGTGAGCCGATGCATAAGATCCAACCACTTTAAAGTGCTTGAATACTAGTTTTTTATTGATCCAAGCTTCGAATGGAGTAACTTGTTCCAAGCCTTTATGACGAAATTTATTTTAAATGTAGGTTGAACATTTGATAGCCTCAACCCATAGCTTTGGAGCAAGTGACTTGGAATGTAACATGCATGTGACCATCTCCTTCAAGGATGTATTATTCCTTTGAACAACTCGATTTTGTTGCCAAGTATATGGAACTATATGTTGCAACTCAATGTCTTCTTCTGCACATATATTTTGGAAATCATGGTTGGCATACTCCCCCCCATTGTATATACACAGTAACTTGATCACCTTTCCTGGTTGCTTCACTGCAAGGGATTTGAAATCCTTGAAACATTTGAAGATTTCATATTTTTGTTTTAGGAAGTAAACCCATGTTTATATTGACCAATAATCAATGAAAGTGAAGACATGCTTGGCCTTACTCACATATGGGTGATGGAGTGGTCCCTTTATGTCAATGTGGACAAGTTTAAGAATGGAAGAGGATCACCATCCCTTCCTTTTCTTGGATTTTTCATCATGATTCTTATGTCCAAGAGCACAACTTGGACATACTCCATTAGGATATTTTGTAAGTTTTAAACCTATGCACAGAAGAAAAGAATACAAATTATTTTAAGAAAAATAGAGATTAGACCACATCATGCACACATAATACACAAAGATTTACCCTGGAAACCCTTAACTATTAAAACTTAGAGCCATGCCTATTATTTTCTCATCATGATTATTAACCACTCACAATAAAAATATAGCTATTTCACAACATCCAAAACCCTAATCCATTAACCTTGATTAGAAATAGACCCCAATACCTTAACTGAGATTAAATTCCATATTTTTAGAAAAGACCCAAAAATAGACCCAAATGTTTTTAGCTTGCTTCGTGAAAGGGGGAGGGCATCATAATTACACCCCCTTATAACCCCCATGAGCCAACACCATGTGTAGTTCTCGACACATATGTCATATCATCAATATTGTTAGGTGTGTTGTCGTCAGATGCACCCCCCCTTCACACACACACACACATGTAAAGAATATAACACATACCCAACCTTCTTCCACTTGTTTTTTCCTTTGCATACAGAGAGTCATGTACTCATAGGGTCACAGGTTCAAGGCATCAATACCCATAAATTCTCTACACCAAGAGAACTTCTCAATATTGACATACTTTGTTAATGAGTTTGCAACATTCTTCAACGTGTCAACCTTTTCCAGCAACACCTTCTTGTCTTCAACCATATCTCGCACAAAGTGATATTGCACATCAACATGCTTTGTCTTAGCATGATAAGCAGAGTTCTTTGCGAGGAAGATTTCACTTTGGCTATCACAATCTAACCTTATAGCTTTATGTACAAACCCAACAACTAAAAACAATCTCTACAATGATACAACTTCTTTGTTTGCATGAGTAGATTCCATGTATTCAGATTATATAGTTGAGACTACAACTAAAGACTATCTCTTTCTCATCCAACTGATAGCTCCTCCAAATAGGGTAAACACATACCCACTTGTAGATCTTCTACGATCAAGATCTCCAACCCAGTTTGCATTAACAAATCTCTGGACATCTATTTCTCTATCTAGTCCAAGCATTCCTTGGTATCATATTAAATAATTTTTCATGCAATGCAAATATATGAAGACCCTCTTTATAGTTTTCCAATTATCTTTCCTTGGTTTTAACATATATCTACTCAAACCTCCCACTGCATGAGTAATGTCTGGTCTAGTACATACCATTGCATACATCAGAGTACCAACCACACTATCATATGGAACTCATGACCTATATTGTTCCTCTTCCTGGGTCTAGGGACACTGATCTATAGATAATTTTACACCTACAAGAATACGGACCTTGACTGGCTTACTTTCCTACATGTTAAATCTCTGTAATATCGTCTCAACATATTTTCTTTGATTCAACCTGATTTTATTTTTTTACAATCTCTTCTAATATCCATTCCCAGTATGAAGTTTGTAGCACCAAGATCCTTCATGTAAAATTTGGAGGATAACTAAGACTTCACCTCCTTTATGACATCTTTGTTGTTTCCAATCAACAACATGCCATCAAAATGCATTACTATGTTAATTAAGTGATCACCAACCTATCTGGAGTATACATAATGATCAACATTGCTTCTTACAAACCCCAATCCAAGTATGTATGTGTCAAAATTTTGGTACCACATCCTTGGATATTGCTTTAGACCATACAGGGACTTCTTTAGTTTACATACCAGCTCTTTCCTTCCCTTTACTATAAACTCTTCTGGTTGTTTCATGTATATTTCTTATTCAAGATCCCCATGTAAGAATGTTGTCTTCACATCCATGCTCTCTACTTCAAGATCAAAAGAAACAACATTATAAAGAGGGAATCTAATAGAATTTAATTTTGCAACTGGAGAAAATATTTCACCAAAATAAATTCCCTCTAACTGAGAATATCCCTTTGCTACCAAGTGGGCTTTGTACTTCTCCACTTTACCTTCTGCATTCAACTTCTTTTTAAACAACCATTTGCTACCAATAGTTTTCTTCCAACTGGTAACTGAATTATATCCAAAGATTTATTTTTGTCCAAGGAATCTATTTCTTCAACTATGGCCTTCTTCCAGAGATCGTTATCCTCTGAATCAACAACTTCCTTCACATTTATAGGATCATCATCAATAATAGATAAAGAAAAAATAGACCAAAAATCAGGAGAGGAATATATTTCTGGTTTCCTTCTTTCTCGAGATGATCTCCTCAAAATTGGGGTATGAGGTTCTTCTTGTTCTGATTCAGCTTCTTTCGTTGAGTTAGATTCTTCATTTTCTCACTCAAACTATATTTTATCTAGTTCCTCTTCCATTGGAGTCACTTTCTGTCTTGGAACTTCTTTGACCTCTCTAAAGACAACATCTCAACTATAAAAAATCTTCTTAGTTATAGTATTCCAAAGCTTAAAACCTTTCATACCATATTTATAACCGATAAAGATACATTTTTAATCTTTATTATCCAACTTACTCCTTTTCTCCTTTGGAACATGTACACAAGCATCACAGCCAAAAAATTTCAGATGTTTAATAGAGGGTTTCTTACACACATTTTCCATTTCCACACAAAGTCTATACACTTGCAACATCCATATTTCTGATAGATATCAAGTTTCTCGCTAGAGATAGAATGTCTAGTAATCCAAGGAGAGTTCTAATCCTTCCATCATGGAGCTTCAACTTAACTCTTCCATGTCTAATGATATTGGCTAGTGAATAATCTCCCAAGAACACATCTCCTCCATTATACTTTTCATATTCACAAAACCACTCCCTATGAGCGATCATATTACACAATGCAACTGATTCAATCATCCATACATAACGATATGAATGATTACATGTGGAAGTTAGGTAGACAGACCCTCCTTCTTTTACGGAGGTCTTCGCCTATGTGAAAGGGGTACATCCTCAAATCCCTTTGCTTTCTCAACATTCTTAGATCTACAATCATTTTATAGTTCCCGATTTTACCGCATTTCCAATGAATTTTCCTGGGTATTTAAATCTCCCACTAGATCCCTTATTTTTGTTTCTCTCTTGGGGGATACCTCTCACAAATAAGGAATCCATTCTATGGTTATCCATGGATTTCTACCTCATCTCTTATGATAATAGGGATGCTACTACTTCATCAAAATTTATGGTTTCTTGACTAACACTACCTATTGCTACAATTCTAGGTTATCCCAAGAATCTGGCAAAGAATGCAATAAAATAATACATTTATCTTCTTCATCCATTTTAATGCCAATATAGGTTATTTGACTTACCAGAGTATTGTAAACATTTTGATGCTCTATCACTGTGTCGTTATCATCCATTCTAAGGTGATACAGTTTCTTTTGCAAAAGCAAATTGTTTACTAGGGATTTGATTGATACAAGCTTGCTAGATTCATCCAATGCTTTAATGCACTGATATTCTCCAAACACGTTCAATAACACATATTCTAATAAGAATAGTCAGATTGTACTTCTCTCCCTTATTTCTAATTTCTCCCAATCTTATTTCAACGTTCCAGTGGGTTCTATCCCTAGATTCATAGCAATCCACTATTCTCGATCTATGAGAAGATTCTCCATTTTGAGCTTCCATAGCTCAATGTTCTCACCGCTAAATTTCTTGATCTCAATTCTCGAACTACTCGCCATTCTCTTTCAATGCACAAATCAATGTTGTAATGCTCCCACTGATCCCAGGTTTATCAAATACCCAAGATCTATCAATCACACCAAACCCTCAGCAATAAAGCCATCCCCGTAAATCCAATAATCGTGCTCTGATACCAATTTAAGTTTTAAACCCATGCATAGAATCGAAGCATATAGATTCTTTTAATAAAAATAGATATTACACCATAACATTCACACATAATACACAGAGATTTACCCTAGAAACCCTCAACCGAGAAAACCAACAAAACTTAGAGCCACGCCTCTTATTTTCTCGTCATGATTATTAAACACTCAGAATACAAATATAGGTATTCCACGGCATGAAAAACTCTAATCCATTAACCCGTATTAGAAATAGACCCCAATCCCTTAACTAGGATTAAATTACATATTTTTAGAAAAATCCCCAAAATAAGCCAAAATGGTATTGGCCCATGGTAATTTATTTCTTTATCTTTTCATTTTAATATTTATTTATTATTATATAATCGCTTCTCCATGGCTTCATAAAACCATGGTATTATCCCATGGTATTTTATTTCTTTATCTTTTTCATTTTAATGTTTAACTCGGTATTTTCTCTTATTTATATTTATTTATTTGCACATACCCTCAACTATTCTTTAATTATCATTTGTGTACTTAACTTGAGATCTAGAAACATAGTCTTCATATCCCAAGAAGGATTTCCATGAGCTTGCTTCACATGCATGTCCATCCATGTCAGAATAGATCTAGTGTGTGTGCACCCACACTAGAGTAGACTTGAACATTCCAATAGGCTAATCCTTAAGAATGGGAAAGTCAGATCCACTCTATTATGACAAGGAATACCAGATCCAGGTAGGCATGTGATGGGAAACCTATGTCCTATACCACTTGATCAAGTACCATGATAAAGAAGGACTATACCAGGGCCTCCTAGAACTAGGGAGTAGATCTGCAAGCATCCAAGCCTTCTAACACTTGTCCAAACACCATGACCAAGAAAGGATGCATCTAGGGGCCTCACATACACCAGTGAGTGAACTATCATCATCCTCCATAGGAAAAATCACCATAACCCATTGAGCCAAACACCATGGCTACGTCCAGGAGGATCATGTCTTCTCGAAGCTTCCATAAACATCATCACTCTCTCAGCAAGGGAGACATTCTCCACCACACGAAGCTTGTCTCTGAAGTATACAATTTTTTCCTTAGACAAAGGCTTGGTCATAATGTTTTCAATCTACTCATCTATGGATATGTGTTGGAGTTGAACCACTCCCTTCTGTACTATGTCTCAGATGAAGTGATATTTAATTTCAATATGTTTCGACTTGTCATAGAAGACTGGATTTTCTAAAAGCTTGATACAAATTTGATTATCACAATATATTAAGGTAGTTTCCAACATTTGATCAAATAGTCCAACAAGTAACTTCCAAAACCATACCACTTCATGACTTGCATCACTCACTACAATATACTCTTCCTCTGTTCTACTCAGTGCTACATAATTCTTCTTCCGGCTAAATGAAGAAACCATGGCTGATCCCAAGTTGAAGCAAAACCTATAGGTGCTCTTTTTTTCTACTATACTCCCTCCCCGGTCAAAATATGTATAACCATGCAACCACACATCACCACCTGAGACATAGTTGAGACCATATCCAAGTGTACCACATAGGTACCTCAACACATGCTTTGTTTGCACCCAATACAAATGCCTCTGCTCAACCATCAATTGGCTCAAGGTATTTATTGCAAAGAAAATGTGATCCACCAAATCTGAATTTGAATTTGAATTTCCCATCTTCTTCATATTTTTCACCATTGGTGTATTCATGGACTTGCAGTCAATCATACTGAATCTTGTTAGGATCTCAATTGCATACTTTCCCTGACAAAGGAAGATCTAATATGATCTTTTCCACACTTCCAATCCCAGGAAGTAATGGATCAGCCCTATATCCTTCATCTCGAGCTAAGAGGATAAATCCCTCTTGCACTTAACTATGAGCTACTTTTCTTTTGTAAGAAACATGTCATCAACATATAGTACAAATATTATAGGATCACTATTGAAAACCTTGTAGTAAAGGTTGGGATCCACAACACTCTTAGTGAATCCCAAACTCATCATGTATCCGTCAATCCTGGAATACCAAGGCTTGGGATCCTGCTTGAGTCCATATAGTGGTTTCTTCAATTTGCAGACATGGGACTCCTTCCCATGTAAAAAAAGCCCAAAGTTTTCTCTATGTACACCTCTTCGTCAATTTAACCATTGAGAAACATGGTTTTACATCCATCTGATGTAATCTCCAACCCATCATTGAAGCAAGTGAAATGATAGTTCTGATAGTAGTATACTTGGATACTGGAGCAAATGTCTCATCATAGTCCACTCTCTCTTCTTGAGAGAATCCTCAGGCCATGAACCTTGGTTTGTGTTTGTCAATGCTACCATTTGTTGTATGCTTGATCTTGTATATCCACTTGGAAGTCACCATAGACTTCCCCTTAGGTCTTGGAACAATCTTCCACACATCATTTTTCATGATGGATTGATATTCCTCCATCATGAAATCTGTCCAAACCTGATCATGGGTCATTGCTTGAACTAGGCATCCTATCAACCTATACAAGATTCCCTCTCAGACACCAATCACTTTAACTGAATCTATTCTTGAAGCATTATGCCATACCAAAATCTAACCGTCCACAAAGACAACTCTATATCCTTTGTCCTCTAAGACTGAAATAGATAGGAGGTTCGTCTTTAGTCCAATTACAAACAGTATGTCATTCATATGCATAATGTATCCTAAATCCAACTAGAAGGATGTAGATCCAACACCCTTCACTTCATATCTGGTATCGTCCCTAAGTTCCACATGTAGTGAAGAATTTTCTTCTGACAAATTTGTGAGAGTACTCTGATATCCTATCATATTTCTAGAAATGCCACTACCTACCAACCAAATATTACTACAGTTGGTAATGGATCCTGGAATAGAAGAGATAAAGTAGTACTCCTTCCTAATACCATCAACAAGCACATCAAACTATGATTCTTTGATCCTCTTCAATGATTGGTCCCATGCTTCAGCAATAGATGCATGTTGCTTTCCTTTTATTTTCTTTTCAGTAAAATGGCCAAAATTTTGACAGTTATAGCACCTGATATGAGAGAGATCCTTTGTCTTATGTTCATGAGATGGAGCATGTATTTTCCCTTTTTTGTTTCTATAAGGAAATTTTATTGAGTTCTTTCCCTTCATTATTTTTACCTCCAAGTGAAGATGGACTCTGCATTACAAATCCTGAGTCTATGATTTTAATGTGTCTTGGCATCCACACAACCAATCTCATAGAACACTAACAAAAATACTACCCAGAGTATTTTCCAAAAGCTAAGGCAACGAAGAAAAAGCTAGAATGATAGAAGTATAGAAAATATCAATCCACTTACCCCTATAAAAGACATAACTAAGTCCTATTTCTCATCCATAATGAACTCTACAACTCTCAAGAAAAATAGTCCCCATGAAAGAAGAAAAACATTGCACATTTCTCACATTTACAAGACTAGAAGCAAGCATGGATCCACGTAGCAAGTTACTCTCCTCACCATTTTCTTGGAATGCGAACCTACAAAATCATCAATGATAAGCATTATCCCACCTTCAAGTCTCATCTGTATTAAAAGGGGCATAAATTTTCCCTCAAGCAAGCCTATATGCAAATGTGTGAGTGTGCAGGATGCATGGGGGAGAGTTTTTGCTGTGTGATCAACCTCGATACCAAAGAATAGATTCGAAGATCTATAGGGTGTTAATTTTTTCTTGGTTGTTGTTTTCTATCCCAAGTCCCCAAGTATCTTAATGTTAGACTTTAGTTTTCCAATGGGGCCATAGAGGACCCCCTACGCCCACCATCCCTACCTTTAGTCATAATCTATAGATGAATTCTATAAAATTAATAAATTTTATTGTTTATTGTTTTAAGAGATACTTGGTAAAATTAGATCTCTCTCTCACATATGTATTTAAAGACTTTCTATAATGAAATAATCAAGTATACAATTTTAGTGTACTTAATGTTTATAGGACTTATGAAACTTAGACAACATTCAATAAACGATAAACAATGGCATGCCCCATTTCACTAATTAGGAAATATTATGTCATTTGGGTTTATATTGGGAGTTTAAAATTATAAAAAATAAAAAAAAATATATTGTCTAATATATAGAGGTTAAGAGGAAATTTTAATATGTTAAACATATAGATGTAAGGGGAGTTTATAAAAAGATATCAACATAGGAGAATTTTAGAATAGGTATGGGGGAGGGGGTGATAGTGGAGGGATTTTTAAACTAGGCCTTTTGGCGGGGGATTGAATAGATCGCTTCACACTGTACTATTTTACATCCTTCAATATCCATAGCTACATATTCCTTCTCCTCCAATCCAAAACCTTCCTTGTGACTATTTAAAATAGGCTATTCACTTGCTCTTGAGCATTATGAGGCTTAAGATATCACCAACTATCCCATATTGCTTTGTATGTCTATTCTCCAATAAACCTCTTAAAATTGAATATTTGACTAAAAATTTATTAGAATTGAGGATTTGACCTTGAATGACACTTATAAAAAAGTACTCATTAAGTATAAAGTGATAAAAATATATGTTTGTAATTTTTAGAAGTGATTTGTAGTATTTTTATTTAGCTACTTATTTTGTTTTTGTTTAGCTACTCATTTATTTTTGTTAAGCTACCCATTTGAAAAAGGAGAGGAGAAGATATGGTTTTAGACCATTCATATCTTTTGACCTTGTTAGATGATGCACATATAATCTTCAGAAAATTTTCATATATTCCTTAATTAATTTTTAAAAAAAATCCAAGAATCTTTATAATTTCCATGTGCAACTTAAATTTTTTAATGTCCTATGTCTCTACTTTAACTAATCATTCAATATTTCATCACGTTAATGATAAATTTTACTTTCCATTCATTTAATGAGATGATGACAGGAAACCTTGAAAAGCATTTCAAATTGTAGAGCCAAACGCTCCGTTTCACTCGCCTCATCCAACGGCGTTCCCGCGGCTACTCGCCTGGAAGACTGCCCTATATTGTGTTTGTTCAACACAGTTTTGTCCGAAACAGAAATTCAACGGATGATGGAAAGATGCAGCCGACGTAAGATGACGTTGATATTGACACCGTCTACTTGCGCGTTGCCGATAGCAGCTGACCAGCAGTTGATAGATATAATATAGGCCGGCGGGAATCGTAGGAATCTCTCCATTAAGTTATCCGACTCGTTTTAATATTATATGAACAGATACAACCTTTTCGATCCAGTCGTATCAACATGATCTGTGCTCTACACAGACGTAGGCCGCCGCGGAAGCTCAATGAGTTATTGTTCTATTGTTATATGAAAAGCTACGATCCTTCTCGATCGTTTTTTCAATTGTTCATGGGATATTTATAGATGTTTTTATTTTAGAATTTGGAGTGAATTAGTACTGGGATATTTATAGATGTTTTTATTTTAGAATTTGGAGTGAATTAGTACTTATGTTTTGTTTAATTAAAAAATAGTTTTATTTTATAATTGTATTTCCAAATTTAAAATAAACAATTATAAAAAATATATAAAACATAACTGTAACTAATGTATAAATAACTTTTAATTATTCATAAATAATAATTATTTCATACATAAATAAGAATGGGATAAAAAATAATAACTATTTATTTTTTATTTTTTATTTTCTTAAAAACACCTTCATTTTTAAATTTAAATGTTAATAGTTATTCTTTTGAGAACCCTCTCTCTTGTTAATTTAAATGTTATTGACATTTTCAAATTAAACGTCATACATAGATAACGATGAGGTCACACATGATAACTATTTATTCTTTTTTTTTGAGAAGGCCCTCATTTTTTAATTTAGATGTTAATTAGTTTTTTTTTAGAACCCTCCCTTTTCTTAATTTAAATGTTATTGACATTTTGAAAATTAAATCTATAACTTATTTTTGTATGATAAACAATATTTATTATTTTAATTTTGCATTTGATTGTTTATGGAGATATATGACAAACAACTTAGCAACTAATTATTTGTTAACAATACTTTTATTGGTGACATTTAACCTTTTCGCTAATATTTTTATCATCATCGATATTTTTGTCCACAACCCTCTTTTGACAACTTTAAGGTCAACAACACCCTTTCATCCTTTGTTACGAGTTCATTAATAACCTTCCAATTGAAAGCTTGTTATAGTGACATAGGTTGATGGGTAAGTCCCTTAAAAGGTATTGTGAAAGCTTGTTATAGTGACATAGATTGATGGGTAAGTCCCTTAAAAGGTATTGTGGTAGCATCCTTGCTTTTAGAGCCTCTACAACCAATAGTTCAAATATTTCATTGTATGCACCAAGTTCAAGACTATGTATGTACACTTTCATAGTCTATGCATGACTATGCATGCCAACAATTCTAATGATAACTAAAATCATTACACCAACATCCATACAATACACATTAAGAAACACACCATTCTTAATCATTATAAAACTAAATTTCTTTTGAGAAACAAATACACACTATATAACTTTATAGTTTTATATAGATATTATAAATTGTATAATAACAATATTAACGTTGTTACAAGGTTTATGTGGTAATTGGGTTCAAATTATATAATCAAAGATTTTCATCAAGGTTTCGAGGCTCTAAAGGAAACTTTGTTTCATTTCATACTTTATATTACATAATAATGTATAAATTTTTATACAATAATACATTATATTATATAATTTAATATTTATGTCATCGTATTTTAAAACAAAATATTTTCAGAAATTTAATATTTATTTTAAAAAATAATAAAAAATTTCAATTGTATTAATAAATTAGTTGACAATAATCAAAAGTTGTGAATTTCATTCTCTTTATTACTAAAACATGAACAACCACTAAAAAATAAACATGGACAACCACTAAGACATAAGACATGGGGGCATTATAAATAACGTCTCCGCCCTTGAGTAATGTTGATGTATTAAATAAAAAACAAAGAAATGAAGAGCTTCAAAGAATGGAAAAGCCTTCAGGTTCCCATACATAGGAATCAAACAAAGGATTTATACCTAGTTGACCTGTCCATTCACAAACATGTATAAGCTAAATATAAATTAAAAAGGACTGTGCATGTAGTCAATGAAAATATATTTTTATGCTTACGCGGTTAGGTAGCAAAGGTTTGAATTTTTTGGCTCGTTGAACATTTCCACAGCTCCTCTGCTCTATCTATACCCCATAATTCATGCATTGCCAGCAATATTTTATGCAATTTGCTCGCTGTCTCAGCTCACATGGTTGGCCTATTATGAATCAACGCCTGACTCAAATTTGTGCTTCTTCCACTATAAGAAGCCCGCAGTTGCAACGAATTATCTCCACACACTATTCCCCACTTTCAATTCCATTGTATTTTGTTTAGCTAAGATTTCCAATCATGAAGACTCTCACTGCATGCATTGCTCTAATCGTACTATTTATCATTGATACTGCGCATGGGCAGCTAAGCTCAACGTTTTACGCCAAATCGTGCCCACAGGCGCTGTCGATAGTGAAAGCTGCAGTACAGACAGCGGTCCGCAATGAGCAACGGATGGGGGCGTCTTTACTCCGCCTTCAATTCCACGACTGCTTCGTCAATGTAAGAAAGCAAATCTAGAAATCCATTTAGTTGATCCTGACTGACTCTCTCGCTGCTTTTACTTAAATAAAGTCATCTCCGCCCCATTTGCTTTAACCCTGAAAATTAATTTTGGATTCGGTTTTGTACAGGGCTGCGATGGATCGGTCCTGCTGGACGACAACTCCACGTTCACCGGAGAAAAGACTGCATTTCCAAATGCCAATTCTTTGAGAGGATTTGACGTAATAGACACCATCAAATCTCAACTCGAGGAGAAATGCAGTGGAGTTGTGTCGTGTGCAGATATTGTTGCCATTGCTGCTCGTGATTCAGTAGCTGCAGTAATAATTCCTTTCTTCTCTTCTCGATTTCTTTAACTCTTCGTAAATAAAATCTTAAACAATCAAATAACGCCCATGTACTGTGATTGCTATTTGCTAGCTGAATGGCCCAACATGGAAGGTTCTTCTTGGAAGGCGAGACTCCACGACTGCGAGTTTAAGCGCTGCAAACGCCAACCTTCCAGCGCCAACTTCCAGTCTCAGCGCACTGATCACAGCTTTTCAAAATCAAGGTCTTTCTACCACGGACCTTGTTGCACTCTCAGGTATATTATTATTCATCCCATTATTCTGCAATCTCATGTTAATTATAAGCCATTACATATAACGCTGATGGATCATATTATGAAATCTCTTCAAATTTAACAATAGTTATTATTTATTATTGATATTACAGGTGCTCATACAATCGGCCAAGCGCGGTGCGCAGTATTCAGAGCTCGCGTCTACAACGATACCAACATTGACCCTACCTTCGCTACATCTGTGAAGGCAAACTGCCCAAGCGTTGGTGGCGACAGCACACTCTCGCCCTTAGATGTGACCACCCCTACCAAATTTGACAAGAAGTATTACAGTGATTTGACAAGCAAAAAGGGACTTCTCCACTCCGACCAGGAACTGTTTAATGGAGGTTCTACAAATGATCAGGTTACTACCTACAGTACCAAACAGAACATCTTCTTCAGGGACTTCGCAGCTGCCATGGTGAATATGGGTAATATCAAACCGCTGACTGGCACCAGCGGACAAGTCCGTACAAACTGCAGGAAAGTTAATTAATGAGTGGATTGTATTCCACTCGGAAAATTGGATGATCTATACTTTTCTGATCATTCTTCATTTGTAACAAGTTGATTGTCATGGCAGTAAAGAGAATTTCGATTTTATTATTATGTTCCGAGTGTCCAAAGACATTCCACATGGTGAGGAAAGACATATTGACATATTGCAGAAGTAACAATTTTGGTTAATAGCATTGATTATATATAAAAAGGAGAATTACATTAAAATCAAAATAGACTTATCAGATTGCTCCCCTATAAGAGAGATAACTATCAATCCTAATTCATCAAGTTCTAACTGATAATTAGCATGATACCTTTCTATTTTGTGGGTACTATAGCATCTAACAAACTGTCCTAGAAGTAGTGTGCAGAAGAAAAACATTTCTAATGGTCTACCTTTTACAAAAACTAGGCATTAAGCCCAACCAAGATGCCAGCAAAATACTAAAGCCTAAGCTATAAATAACAGAGTTCTTATACATAGTTCTAGAAAGCATAGATACCATAAATAAACTAGAGATCCAACCCGCGGCCAAGCTAGGCAAGCTGCTAGTGAGGACCAACGTCCATGGCCACGCCACAGAGTCCGCAGCCATATTCTTGTCGGTGCTAAGGTCCACGAAGTTACCAGCTGATGCCATGAACTTATGAAGCTTCTCCATCTTTTGGTTAATGTCCTCAAGCTCATCTTTGCGGGGATAGGCCAAACCCAAGGTTTCCTCCAAATGCTCTATTTTTTCAGCCACACAAATATTTTGAGCTTTGACCTCAGAATGAGAAGCAGTTGCAAAGTTATAAAGGCGAGATATTACTTTCCTGAACTCAATGTTTTCACCACGAACCAATCTCACCTGCAGCTCCAAATTCTGCAAACGATCCAGGAACTCCACCTCAAATTTAGAAATGTTGCGTTTCTAGTCCTGTCCGATGACGTTTCCTACCCCTCCATGCCTTCGACAGGGACCAAGGTCAAGGTGGCCCTCATGTTCTACAGAATCGCCCCGCCTTTCTTCCGACTGAGCTCCTTTGCCACGCACAACATTGGAGCCGTGCCCCTTCTTGCAACATTTTCCACAATTGGGGTTCTCATCCCCCTAATAACGTCCAACTCGACGGCAATGGTGCTCCCCACCACACCCAATTTCATGATGCGCCATTTCTTTACCAACACCGGGACCTTTCCAAACAACAAACAACAAACTCAAACCTAGACCAAGCAGAGTGATAAGAGAATAGGAGGCAGAGTGAATTCTGTTGTGTGCCCGGAGTCGAGGTTTTATCAATTCAAGGAGTCTGCATGCTAGCCAACTGGAAGTACTCTGAGTATCATTAACTTCATGTTGCGAGGGCAACAATCGAGAGGGGAAGGAGCCATCTTTTCTCCATGGGAGAGTTCCCATAAAAACTCAATTATGATGCTAATTAAATGAATATAATCCATAAATGGGGTAGTGGATAAGGTATAGGATCATAGGACTTAGCCCAAATTCCAACTCTTGGTTTAAGGGATCCAAGTAGTTTCCAATATATCATTATCGAGCCTTAGGGTGCCGTAATCAAGCTCGACTCCTATATTTGCCATCTCATCCACTTTCTCGTTCAACCCTTGCAGAATATGAAGGAAATTGAGCTCATTAAATTCAATACTGATGCATTGTAGGAGGAGATGCATTTTGGAGGTGGGGTCTTTCCTTTTGGCTATAATATAGCTAGCTTCTTTGATTATGATTAGAGAGTCTCCAAGGATTGTGAGTTTCTTAATTCCCAGGCTGGCTGTAGTCTCCAATCCTTTGATGAGTCCTAGCCATTCAGTTGCATTGTTAGTCTTCCTCCCAATGCCCCAGGCAAAGTCTTTCTGCTTGTTCCCCGTGGAGTCTAGAATTACTCCCCTCGCACCTGCCAACCCTGGTAGAATTAACAAAATTGTTTAAGGAAATGTAGAAGTATAAAATGGTTTAAAAAGCTATGTAATCGAATCGTATCATACAATTACAAGACAGTGAAGTTGAATATGCTCGTTTTATTTGTGATTAATACGTGATTTGAAAGTTTTATTTAATATTTATTTTAATTTTGAATTTATTTTAAAATGTATTTAATATTCATTTTATTATTTCTAAATTTATTTTATAAAATTATATAAATTTTAGATTTATCACTTTTTTAACATGTGAATGTTGCCAAAAACAACATTTTTTTTTAGAAAGTTACAAATTTGTCTTATAAAACCTAGAATCTATAATGTTAATGAAGGTAACCATCCTAATTATAGTAACTAATATCTATAATGTTAATGAAGGTAACCATCCTAATTATAGTAACTAATATAGAGTTCAAATCTTTGAACTATCACATAAAAGGTAGCCTTAAAAGATTAAGAAAGCGAAGGACATCAAAGAGATGGAATGCACGTGAGATTTTGGAGAAAAAATCTAGAAACCAACACAAGTTCTAGTAAAGTTAGCAAGTGATTAAACAAGTGTCAAAATCATAATATTTATCAACAATAAAGAAGAGATATAAAATCTCTTTTAAAATCCATTATTCCATTAATTATACAAAGAATGAATCAATCTAAATACATATAGGCAGGAAATTTGAATTACTATAAAGGGGAATTTGAATTGCTCACTAATACATGAATACTTAGTTGGGCTTAACTAGAGCTCAAATGCCCTTAGTTAGCCATGCAATCTGTAAGATATAAGTTAACTAACTCATAAGTGACCTATTTGGATAAGTGGAGGCTTAGTTACCTAAAGGCAAGGATCTAATGCATGCACAACTCATGAATTAAAGGAATCTAGTGAGAATAGTAAATGAGGGAACTTTTTTTAATGCAATCTTCAAGATTTACTACTAAAAGTAAAAGGAAAGGGATCGGGTGATTTGCAATAAATCATTTGAAATATGATAAGAAGGTCCTATGCATAATTTGACTATGTTAATTCGACTCCCAAATAAGACTGGGTGATTTGGAGTCTCAACAAAAGAGTGTCACCTTATCGAAGCATGTAGACATTTGGATCCGATTTGCAATGAGAGAATCCTTGGGACAATAGAAAAGTATCCATATTTTCATACCAAGGTTGAGTTTTTTTATTTAGGCTATACAAAGATTTATGCAATTTGCAAACAAGAGATGAGTCATGGATGCACCCCTTTGGTTGTCCTGTGTAAATCTCTTCTGCAAGATCCCTCTATAGGAATGCACTCTTCACATTCATACGATGAAGCTCCCATTGTTGATCTATTGCAATGGAAAGAACAAGTCAAATTGAATCCATCTTAGAAATCAGTGCAAAAGTTTCATTGTAGTCAATGTCATGTACCCATGGAAAAACTTTTGCTACTAGTATATTCTTGTACTTACTAACGATTCCTTTGGCTACCATATTAGTTCTATAAAACCACTTACATCGAATAATATTTCTCCTTGGAGGAAGAGTTATCAATCCCATGTATTGTTTTTCATGAGGGATTGATATCCCTCATTTGTGGCTACTTCCTTATGCATGTGATTGAGGATCAATAGTACAAACCATGTAACAATGTGTTGGAAGCAATGGCTCAGTAACAAAGAGTGTATGCATGAAAGCATGAAACTATGAGAGAGTATGTGCATCTGAGGGATCTCTAACTAGTTCTCATTTTGCTTCAAGCGTTTTCTCTATCCAACATTGTCAAACTGTCAAATCTACAATACTTTGTTCTTCATTGTCCTCAATTTCTTATTCATGTGATTATGAAATGTCAATTAAATTTAAATTTTCTTTTGAGATAGTGGAGGAAACATCATAAATATCGTCATCAATAAGCAGTGGTGCATTGGTAGGAGGAGTTGCTATGTGCATTGGGATTTCTTCAAACATTAAACTCATTTAAATGAAAATATTTTTAGTCAGGATTTAGTAGTTTGTACCCCTTTACCCTTTAGGATATCCAAAAAAGGTGCATTCTTCACTTTGTTGATCCAAGGCCCTTCTTCTTTTAGAAGGAATGTGAGTCGATGCATAAGATCCATAAGGTGCATTCTTCACTTTGTTGATCCAAGGCCCTTCTTCTTTTAGAACGAATGTGAGTCGATGCATAAGATCCAACCACTTTCAAGTGCTTGACTACAGGTTTTTAACTGATCCAAGCTTCGATGGAGTAACTCATTTCAAGATTTTATGAGGAACTCTATTTTAAATGTAGGTTGAACATTTGATATCCTCAACCGATAGTTTTGGAGCAAGATGTGACTTGGAATGTAACATGCAAGTGGCCATATCATTCAAGGAGATCTATTCTTCTTTTGTACAACTCCATTTTGTTGTGGAGTATATGGAACTATATATTGCAACTCAATGCCTTCTTCTACATATATGCTGGAAATCATTGTTGATATACTCCCCCCCCATTGTATGTACATGATATCTTGATCGCCCTTCCTAACTTATTTTATGCAAGGGCTTTGAAATCCTTGAAACATTTGAAGATTTCAAATTTTTGTTTGAGGAAATAAACCCATGTGTATCTTCACCAATCAACGATGAAAATAAAGACATACTTGGCCTTACTCATGGATGGGTGAGGGAATGGACCTGTTATGTCACTGTGCACAAGTTCAAGAACAGAAGAGGATCACCATGCCATCCTTTTCTTGAATTTTTATTCATGATTATTTCGGTCAAGAGCACAACATGGACATACTCCATTAGAATATTTGATGTTTGGTTAACCTATCACCATACCTCGCTTGCTTAGCTGCTGTAAGTATCAGTAATTTAGGTGACTAAACCTACCATGTCATAATTTTCTGACTTCATCATAATGGATTAGAAGTATAGAGGAAGACGAAGGAGAATTGGGGATAAAGTTAGAGAAAACATGTACAGTTTTGATTTTTGGTCATCTTTCCCAACATCATCCTTTAATCCATCAACCATATCGCTGATGATTGTTGAATCTTGGGAAAATTCCACTCGCTCGCTTGATATTAAGTGAGTGATTTGATATATAGAAAGGATATTCTTGGATAAGGAAGGCACACAAAGTACATATTAAAATAGTCCATGCTCTTGTTAAATAACTCCTTTTCCACTTACCTTTATTGGTGTGAATTATCTCCCATAAGAAATTCATGACTGGTGTATGGATTTATGGAAGAAAACATTTCCTCATATGAGGCCATCTGATTTGAATCTCCAGAGTCTAGATCCATGAGGATGAATATGAACTAGAAATTGCTACAAGTGCATGGCCTCTGACATTATGTGGCCTGTCAGCTTCCTTGTTGTGCTTCTTCATTCAAATTTTTAAGCAATCATGTTCTCTATGTGGGCCCTTCCTGCTATAAGCAAATAATTCCTTCTCCTTCTTGTTCTTGCTATCTTTGGAGTAAGAATTTTCCTATGAAACTCTTGGATTTGGCTCATTTTCTCCTATGAATTGTCATTTATGCTTGCCCATATTCTTGTTTCCCTGATTGGAAGTGAGGGCATGCACCTTGGATGAATTTAGGGTGCCCATTTGATTGAGCCTATATTTATCGAGAAGAAGTGAGGTTGAAATTTTTTCCAATGTAGGCATCTTCCATGTAGCACCAAGTGACAATCTTGTTGAATGGAATGAGGAGACAAAAACATAATAATATGGTCCTAATTTTGATAGAATTGACAAAACTAACTGGTCATTGTCATTGCCTATTTTTCACAGATCTTGAGATGAAGTAATACATACCTCAACATTTTGTGAGGAATTCTTGGACTAATTCTAAGTTACCTAGGATTATATTAAGGATATAATCTCCAATTGATGACCTCTCATCTCATTTTACTTCTCAAAAAGGATAGATAGCTTGGTATAGATTCCATTTGGGGGATTTTCAACTTCAATGTGATTCAATAGATCCAAAGATACTGAGTAACATTGTAACCTTAAGGATTCATCCATTCTATTCAGGAGTTTTGACTTCTTTATAGATGAATTACGATCAATCCCTATTCCCCTAGTGATCTTGTGATGTCCCTTTTTTTGCAATAGAATTTCAATTCTTGATTTCCATTCAAAGTAGTCGAAGGGGCAAGGATTTGTTGGGGAGAAATTTCCATTATAACCTATGCACTCTACAAAGTGTCTTCTACATCCAATCATGTATATGAAATCTTTTTTAGTCCCTTAAGCTCTGATACCATGTAATATTTTGGGGAAAAATATCTAAAACTAAACCAAGTTGTAATACATTTAACAAGTGATTAAACATGTGACAAAATCATAATATTCATCAACCATAAAGAAAAGACATAAAATATCTTTCAATGACCATTTTTCCATTAATTGTACAAAGAATGAATCAATATTTACATATAGGCAATTCAAATTACTAAGAAGGGCAATTCAAATTACTCACTAGTGCATAAAAACCTATTGGTATTAACTAGAGCTCAAATTCCCTTAGTTAGCCATGCAATCTTTAAAAGATGAGTTTACTAGATCATAACTAACCTAACTGGAGGAATGGAGGCTTAGCTACCTAAAAGAAAGGATCTAATGCATGCACAACTCATGCATGAGAGGAATCTACTCAAAAATAGTAAATGAGGCCACTTTCTATCTAGAATAGTAAAGCTTGCAAATATTTTTGCTACAACGAAATTGGTGTTTCCACTAGGGAAGTATCCATTGATTATTCCTTAGATGTTGAAAGTCTCCTATTTGTTTTGGTGTTTGGAAAGGTATTTTCAATTATTTTCTTGATTTCTAGGAAGTTAGATCTATCAGACCCCTCAGAACTATTGAATTGGGGGGGAATTTCCCATAACTATGATCTAGGTATCTCTCTCTATTTGAGACAAAGAACGATTTTCTCACACCCTATTCGACTATTCAAGAGTGACCAAACACTCTGGTCACTCCTTGGTAGACCTGTTAAGAGAGACCAAGTCTTGTAGGTGGCTTCTTAAGCACTTTTTCTAGTTGTCAACTTCAATTAAGCTAGTAGACTAGGTTGGGAGATTGTTTATGATCGTTCACCATTGGTTTGACCCTTGGAAAGTCCTGTTATTGGTCTCTTAAAGAGATCAAAACCTCTTTTGTCACTTGATGCTTATGACCTTGTATGATGTAGTGTTGAGTGAATTTGGGGTCTTGTTTTCATTTTGATACGTATTGGTGTTTGTGTATGAGTTCTTTGATATTCTTGTGTTTCATCTATGGTTTCATTTGAAAGACAAAGGAATGTATACTTCATCATTTATGTAATTAGGTATTAGGTTCTAATATTGTGCGAGGAATTCGCATATGAATGGTGATCATTACCAATATCTTACAACCCTTACTATTCTAATTGAGTGTGTTCTGCATTTTCATTTCCAGTCAGCATTATTCAATTTGATGTGACAAAAAACAAATTTGCATTTGATGTTCATTAGTGCATTGAGTTGTTAGATATGAAACATTGAAGTGTTGAAAATATTTCCAAATAGTGTTGCTTGTTTGGTAAGATCCTTTTGGAGGGTGATCTTGTTGTGATTTTTGTGTGGATTTGGTGAAGAAGAAAGACTATCTTTCCCTTCTCTCGATAGGTTTCATCGAATTGAAAGGAAAATTAGCACTACATCGCATGCTCTTTTTTTTCAATTGGTTGAGTCATAACACATCATTTACAGTTGCATGATGTGCCCCTTGTGTAAACAACAACCAACTAAAATCAAGTGTAACATAAGGGTTCCTACAAAAATTTAGTATCCAATTTCATTGCAACAGGAGCACGCTAGTGCTAAATTTAAATAACACGTGTGCATTCACAAAAATGTGTGCATGTTCCTGGTTCGACAATTGTCAAACCTCCATGTAGGAAAACACATGGATAGGAATGCGCATGAATTTTAAAAATGTGTGGGTGTTCCTAAATTGTGCATGCATTCGTCTACATATGCAAAAAAAGGCACGTTCCTCTATAGGAGAGGGAGAGGGGTGGGGATATGGTTAGGTGGAGGAGTAGGGGAGAGTGAGAGAGTGAAAGAGGGGATTGGTAAGGGTTAGGGGGGGGGGGAGGGGAGAGAGAGAGAGGAGGGGCGATTAGTGGTATGGGGAGGAGTAGAGAGAGAGAGAGAGAGAGAGAGAGAGAGGTTAGTGGTAGGGGGGAGAGGGAGAAGAGAGAAAGGGGGGGTGGTTAGGGGGGGGTAGAGGGAGGTTAGTGGTAGGGGGGAGAGGGAGAAGAGAGAAAGGGGGGGTCGTTAGGGGTAAGGGGAGGAGTAGTGGGGATAGGGGGACATGGATAGAAAGGGATGGGGTGGTTAGTGGTAGGGGGGTGGGGATCAGGAGAGACAGAGAGAGAAGGGGGACTAGGGGTATGGTGAGTAGGAAAGAGAGGGGGTTAGTGGTTAGGGGTAGGGGGGTTAGGGGGAGAGAGAGGGGGGGTTGGGGGTTAGGTATAGGTGGAGGAGTAGGGGGGGGAGAGAGAGTTACAGAGGGGATTAGTGAGTCTTGGAGAGAGAGAGAGAGGCGGGGGGTTAGTGGTAGGGGGAGGAGTAGGGGGGAAGAGAGATAGAGAGGGAGAGGTAGGGCCAGGAGTGGAGAGACAAAGAGAGAGTGGATGGGGTTAGGGGTAGGGGAGGAGGGGATAGACAGAGATAGATGGGGGGATTAGTTGTTGGGGGAGGAGGAGAGGAATTATACAGAGAGAGATAGAGAGAGCGATGGGGTTAGAGAGGAGGCGGTGGGACAATGGGAGAGAGAGGGGGGGTTAGAGAGAGAGGGGGGGTTTAAAAGAGGAAAAGGAAAGTAAAGGGAAGGGTAGGCGCAGGGGGGTGAGGAGTGGGGGGGGGAAGCGTAGGTCTAGGAGAGGAGAGATAAAGAGAGAGTGGATGCAGTTAGGGGTAGGGGAGGAGGGGAGAGACAGAGATAGATGGGGGGACCACTTGTTGGGGTGAGGAGGAGAGGGGTTATATAGAGAGATGGAGAGAGAGCGAGGGGGGGGGGGGGTTAGAGAGGAGGGGGGTGGGTCAATGGGAGAGAGAGGGGGGGGTTAAAAGAGGAAAATGTAAATTAAATGGGAGGTTAGGGGTAGGGGGGTGAGGAGTGGGGGGGTTGAGAGAGAGAGAGAGAGAGAGAGAGAGATGGGGGAAGCTTAGTGGTAGGGGGAGGGGTATTAAGCGAATATATAGGGGGTTAGGGGTGGAGGGAGAGAGATAGAGAAGGGGGGGAGTAGGTGTAGGGGGGTGAGGAGTGGATTTTTGGAGTTAGGGAAAGGAGAATAGAGAGAGATTGGGGTGGGGATGTGATTAGGAGTAGTGGAGAGGAGGGGGGTTGTGGGAGAGGGAGAGAGAGAGAGAGAGAGAGAGATCAGGGAGTGTGGGGTTTGGGAAGGAGGGGTACTGTGGGAGATAGAGAGAGAATGGGGGGTTATGGGTTTGGGGAGGAGGAGGAGGAGGGAATTTAGAGATAAGGGGAGAGATAGAGGGAAAATGGGGTAGGGATATTTAGGAGAGAGGAAGAGGTTGGGGGTTAGGAGTGGGGAAGGGAGAGACAAAGAGAGGGCATGAGGTTAGTTGTAAGGGAGGAGGGGAGAGAGAGTGATAGATGGGGGGGTTAATAGTTAGGGAAGGATGATAGGAGTTTGTGGTCTGGCGGAGGAGGATAATAGTCGAGTGGGAGGTGGATAGGGGTTATATAGAGAGAGGCAGAGATAGTGGGGGGGTTAGAGAGGATGGGGGTTAGGGACAATGGGAGAGAGAGGTAGGGTAAGAGAGGAGGGGGGTTAGAGACAATGGAAGAGAGAAGTGGGGTTAGGGAGAGAGGGAGAGCACGATAGGGTTAAACGAGAAGGAAAAGTACTGCACACACATCTATTAACATGTTTGATTTAATAACACATGCATGTTATTTTTTAAAACAAGTGTGTGTGTGTGTGTCTTTTTAGTTTAAAAAATATGAGGGAATGAATTTTTCCACCTACTTGGTGGATGGGTTGTCCACTTTGGTTTTAGGTTTGGATTGTCAAACATGTAGGTCATTCCTACAACTAAAAAAACAAATCCATTTTTTCATTTCCCTATTTTTCAACCTCAAATCTACATATGTTATACGTGCTTGTGTCTAATGAAGTTGCACACACTTATAGAGATCTGTGTGTAGATTTCAAATATATATATTTTTTGAGGAATACAACATTGTTTTATATTTTTCATTCATTTTTATTTGTAAGAGAGTAAGCACAATGGAATACACAAGGCGGGAAAGTGCCCAAAATACTATCTCTTTCATTAACAGTGAAATATATGTATACAAGTAAATTCCGGCTACTGGCAAGGTCAATGCATGATGACATTCACGGAGATGATCACCGAGTTTTATAACCTGTTATGGATTCATGAACTTGATTTTACAAATAACTACAAGTCCACTAGGTGCAATAGGTTAGCCACTTCTCCATCCACTACAATATATGGGGCTATGCGTTATGAACTTGGTGCAACCACACAACAACCAACATTTAATACTTCTAGTGACAAGAATAACTTGTTGTCCATCAAAACATAAATACAAATCATTGGACATATTTCATAGTAAAGATTGTGGTTGGAAATTAATTCAAACACTCCCCTTAATTTACAACCATGTACAAATTTTATCACTTACAATTATTGCTTCAACATATGCATGATTTAAAATACAAGATAAACTTTTCCTTGTGAGTCTTAGTCTCGACTATGCTTACAAAATTTACAAAAACTTCAATAATTTAGTTTCTTTTTCTTCTTCACGCCCCAGACCTTGTATTCATCTATCTTTCGTCTCCTCTGCTTCAACTTGATCCTTGGTTTTCTTTTCATCATTGCAGCTTGGAATGCTAGACATGCAACTTGGGTTGTTTCATCTTCTCAACTATTTGGTCCATTGGAAAAGGTTGAATTTCCACTTCTTTCAACAAATCTTCAATCAATGTCATTTATTTGTTGATATGTTTCAACTCCTGAAGCATTTAATGTAAAACTTCATTAAAATCATATTTTTCTTCAGCAACTTCTTGGTTGTCTTTAGTACCTGCACAGTCATAATCACACAAATTGTTAAGAAAAATAATAATTTCTTCCTTGTATTCTTCTTCTTCCTCTTATGGGATGTCAACCTTCAAAACTGCACCAAATTCTACACTAGCGGGAATGTCAATAGGTTCTTCATCAATTGCAATAGCAATTGGATTCTCATCAACTTGGTTCACATGTCCAAGCAGATTAACACTACCAACCAACAAATTATTTATCAAATTCATTTCGAGCTCAACAACAATCATCTCTTCTTCACTTAGGCAATATCCATCATTACTCAGCTCATTTTTAATTAGAGTTTCACATTGTACTGCAGCATCTATAGGGCCGCTCTAAACATATGCAATATTTTAACCACTACATTCCTTCTCACATAATTCACATACAATATTAATATCCATATCTACGTTTTTAATTTCACAAAGCTTTAGAGCAAACTTCTTAAAGTTTACACTCATCCTTCTAGCTTACAAATTGTCTACCATAAACAACTGTCAGACATCAAAGACACACTCACAGCTTCAATTTCAGCTGGATAAGGGTTTGTCTCCCCCTTAAGATACACATGAATTATTTTTTACCATAATGAGCACAAGAGTCTCATTATTTCACCAACAACTAAATTCAACAACACAATAAACATGAACAGGTTAAAAAAAATACCATTTTTACCTGGTCATCTTCCACATACACAGCTCCAACTGCCCATTACTAAGATTCTGCTTGTATTCAAGCTTCGTCCTTCACAACTTTCAAATTTCATCCGTGACTCCACTCAACTCAAGTAAGAGGAGTTCTACAACAATACGTGGGATAAACACCAATCGTTGGCTCAACCACTACACCATGGGAGCACTCAACCTCAACTTTGCTCGACCACTAAACCATGTGAGCTCTCAAACACATTTGAAGTGAGGAGGGCCCTCGACTTAAGCAGCTCCAAGGAATTCAAGGACATGACCACAAAACAGTTCCTCTTTCTTCATGCTATAGAATTTCAGTTCACGTGTTAGGATTCACTTAATCTTACACAAGGCTCTTTTCTATTAGCTACTCTCTTCATCTTTCTACTAGTCATGTTTCCTTGAGATTTCTTTTACTTTCTCACAACAGGGTAAGAACTCCTTGACACAAAGCGAAGCAAATCAAATCATGCGGGCATACAATTTACCACATGGTCTTTTGGTGGAAACACAAGTCGGAGACATTCACCATGCTCAAACAACGACCATAGAACAAATAGATTCAATGGTCACCACCTTGCTTACTAACCATATTGGGCGTTAAGACCTGTGCATGGGTTTTCCTATATGACTCAATGCACGCGAAAATAAAATAGGGAGAGATTCTTTTGCCAAAAACTTCTCTTCCCAGAAAATTAAACGAACATCTGAGTTTCCCACTTCTTTTTCTAACCAGCCGCTACAACTTCCTCGATACTATGGGATCCTCTTCTATCGATCTCTGTAGTCACATTGTCACTGGACACATCAGACAATGTGGGAGGAAGAGCTTCCAAGATGCTCAACCACACTGACACTTTGCAAAGGCGGCTCCTTCCTTTCACTTTGGTTGGAAAGGGGTCTGAACATCTAAAAGCATAAACAGCGGGAGAACAAAGCTCAATCGCACTCATACTCATAGGGATTTTCTCCAACGGTAGCTCTACCTCTATCCAGGACAAAGCATGCCAATCACACCCAATTTAGCTTATAATATGTCTAACTCTAGCTACAGATTCTCATTCTCAATAGCGGTGACACTCAACTTAACTTAGGAATGGGTTTTTCAGACAATCAACGAAATCCCAAAAGCTCACCTTCCAACAATACTCTTCACCAAATCGAAGGAGGAACGAGCTTACAACTATGATACCAATTGAGAGAGTAGCCACATCGAAAATACACAAGGCGGGAAAATGCCTAGAACACAATCTCTTTCATTAATCATAAAATATAAAATATATTTATACAAGTAAATTCTAGCTGTTGGCAAGTTCAACCCACAGTGAGATTCACGAAGAGGATCACCGGGTTTTCTGACCCATTATGGATTCATGAAATCGATTTTACAAAATAACTACAAGTCTGCTAGGTGTAGCGGCTCAACCACTTCTCGATCTGGACTACAATCTATGGGGATATGTTCTATGAACTTGGTGTAGCCACTCGGAAACCAACATTTAATACCTATGGTGATAAGAATAACTTGATGTCCATCAAAACATAAATATAAATCACCAGACAGATTTTTCCAGTGAATATGGTGGTTGGAAATTAATTCGAACAATTTGGTCATTTGTCAAATTTCTAAAAAACATAGTTTTCTGGTTATCTTTGTAATTTCTAATTGGTTTACCTATTTCGAAAATGAAAATGAAATAGAACCCAACATTAAAAATTATGGAAAAATAGTGGTGCACAAGAACCGTCTATTATCCATAACTTTGCAAAAAAAAATTCAAAGTTTACATACCAAACCACAGCCTAACACAAACATATGCACTATCTTTTAGAAAACAAAATAACATACCAATATTAGGAGAACACAATTTTCTTGGAGTGATACTAATTTTGCATAAATAAAAGTTATATATTCTAACTGGATTTTCTACTTTTCATCTTTTTACACTGTGTCCTAAAATGTTGTGCAAGTACCTTTAATATTTATTTTTAGTGATCACATTTGTGTTTTTCGAGGTTTCCATTACAACTAACTTGTCATAATTGGGTAGCATTACCTTGCACTAGCCATTGAAATTAACTAGACTCATTTTTCAATGATAGATAAACCAACTCTTTGAGGCCATAAAATGAAACTAGGAATTGATTAACAATTGTAAAATCCATTAGTAGAAAGAAGTGCTTGTTGGGAAAACACATCTAAAACATGCATTAAGAACGAGGTTAATCTAGGTGTAGGCGAGAGACTATCCCCTCTTCTTGCATTCAATGGTATTTTGCATGTTAGATGGTTTCCATTGGATTGGCAAGTCATTGGGGTGACACCAATTCAATAGAGGCTTCGAGTCTAGGATCAATGTCCTACATTCCCTACCCATACATAAAAGCTTTTACGATGAATATTCTTCCCATTTACTTATTATGAAGTGGTATCCTTAGTGGCATTTCCTAAGTTCCTCCCAGGTAACCAAAATCTGGAAGTGCTATTGGTATAACCCGAGGTAGAAAAATAATTATCTTCCTCTACTCCCTTGGAACGATTCCCATCTTCATAAGGGTACTTTCACCTTGGGTGATTGTGACATGATAGTTTATCGTAATTGTCTCCTTCGCACCTTCATTGATTGGTCTTGGGTCCCTTAAACCCCAACATTAATATCTAGAAGGCCCTTGTTTGGATCTTTAATGTAGTGGGATTCTTGGAAGTAATTACCTTGTGGTTCCACTCTTTAGGAGAGTAGGTT
Organism: Larix kaempferi; assembly: GCA_027924585.1. Classification (NCBI taxonomy): domain Eukaryota; kingdom Viridiplantae; phylum Streptophyta; class Pinopsida; order Pinales; family Pinaceae; genus Larix; species Larix kaempferi. The sequence goes on from BSBM01000147.1 coordinate 395,655, forward strand.
TTCTTGTTGGTACCTTTAGCATTTCATAGGGGTGTGCTCTTTGTTGTTTGTCACTAGTTTGGACATAGGTTGAGTCGTTTGAAATTCTATCAGTCATCTTGGTTTATCAAACTATTCATCATTCAAGGCAATTACATGGGGCCTCTCTTGAGTTTGAGGGCCCACTTTTTATACATAAGGAAACTACTCCTTCAAATGATTTTGAAAAAACCATAGAGTTAGGTGCTCTTTCCCATTCTTCACCACACACATACTCTTCACTATTGGAACATTTCATCCACCTAAGATCAAGGTTATCGATGAGAATCAACCCTCACACTTTAATCCTCCATTAATAGATATTAACGGTCTTGTCTTGGTTCAAGCAAGAGTTATCATTCTGTAGATCCCAAGGTCAAGGAGAATCATTGTTAATGGTCTTTGGAATGGGAAATCCATCTATCCCTAGGTGTTCATTCCCTTCTATATTTGGTTTGCTGACAAAAAAGACATGTAATTCCCCTATGATTTATATGAACACCACTAGCATCCCCTTATCTTTACCCCCTATTTCATGTGTTCATTTAGGGGGAGTTCCTCTTGTACCATATAACCCCTTTTCTTCTAATTCATCATTATTTTCTTACTTGATGGTACATGCTTCAATGCATATTCCTAGCACTACTCCCAATTCTACTCTATCTTCAACCATTGGCCAATCGCAGCCCCTATTGTTTGGGTTAGTGGTGGGTTTGTAGCAGTTTGTAGCTTTTACTAGTCCACCTATAGAAAATTCCACTATCCCTACAACGACCTCTCCTTTTAGGTGGAATTTTCTAGCTAGCACCGGTCTCTCTACTAGTGTTAGTTTTTTTGGAATCCATGTTATCCCTCAAACTCCCTTTGGTAGTTTGGTATCTCCAAACATCAGTTTTCCTTTTGGGTGGACCTTCATTAGTACAACTGGACTTTCTTCCAACATTGTACCAACACTAAGGGGTAATATTGTGGGCCTAGGTTTTGACAAAATCTCGTGAGTGCAGCAGTTGGGAGTCATGTTTCATAGAGGAGTCTGTCAGGTCCTTCTATTTGTGCTTAGGATTCATTTTGCAACACACGATTTCCATTTTTAGAGACAATTGAATTTTCCAAATCTTTCAAAATTAACTAATGGTGAGGTGTGCCATTAGTCATCATGGACAGTCAAACCTATCAAACATTTATACGACATTCCTAAATTTGATGGAAAATTGGGTTGAGATACATCCAATCATGTCGTGAATTTTCACTTGTGGTGTTCATCCAACTCTTTGCTGGATTCCAACAATCCCTTAAGGTTGTTCCAACACGTGCTTTGTCAGGTACTACAACAAAATGGTATATTGAGTTACCTAGTGCCTCTTACCATTATTTCTTGTCCTTAGATATGGAAATTTTGACACATTTTCAATTTCCCATCCATGATGAGACCAAGAATGAACTATTGACGTCACTACATCAAATTACCTCCACTCATATTTCTAATCATATTCATGAGTGGAGGAGAAGGAAACATCTTATTCGTGTTGAAATCATAGATCATTGTTTAGCAAATTGGTTTGTCAATTCTTTATTTCCACCTATTTTCAAGGATTTTTCTATGCCATGTGCACTCACGAAGGACCAAGTCATTCTAAAGAAACAACAACTATATTTGATCAATTCTCAATCAGGAACCTTATATGGAATCATTCCTCATGCCCTCGTCCTTCAACTAAACAACCTAAGCCTTCTCCCATCCACATGTTGATGGGATTGTAGACCAAATGGGTCAAAGGACCATCAATTTAGCTCCGACCGCTAGCCAACATGTATCCCCATCATATTCAACCCCTACCCAACCCTCGCAAGTCAATATGGTGCAAACCACACTGCCAACAATGATAATTAGTAGGGGGTAAGAAAAAAATTAATCGTAAGAAGAAAAAAAATGATGGGAAAAAGACTAATCCAACTACCAATGTTGCTACCCAAGAATGGGGACCAAAATGAACCCCTTGCTTTGCTTGAAAAAAATGTCAAGGAGTCCATCTCATGTATCAGTGTCCACACATGGAGGAAATTCATAAGTATAAGAATCAATGGGGTCCCACCTCTCAACAAGTTTTCTTAAACAATACTTTTCCACAATAGCAGATGGTAGCCTCTAATCCCTCCCCTCCATGAGGATATTAGGGGGACAAGTCCTAGTCTAGGAGTCATGCCACTATTTTCATGTGTGAACATGATATCCTTTGCAAAATCAATGCTCAAAATTATGATGGTTCAAGAAAAAATCCAGTCACACTCAATCCATCCTCATCACAACCTGATGGCTCCCTTCATATTGAAAATCCACTAGTAGATTTACTCCCTCACTTTCCAAAGGGGCTTATGAATAATTCTACTCACAATTCTCATGCAATAGTAGCTCAAAACTATAGCATCATTAAGGAACTCTCTCAAGCAACTTGTACTGTGTTTACCTTATAAATTCTCCAAAGTTATCCCCTACAACGAAAGTAATTGTTGAATGTGATCGATAGTGTTGACCTCTGTGACTAAAATGTCATAGATTTAAACATTAACTAGGCTTCTCCTCATCTTAATTCTCATGTGGATTTTCAGATTCAATATCTATCATTGCAATATATCACATAGCGTCAATATCTATCATTCCATTGCATATGAAAGAGCTTCCACTTGTGTGATGTCTATCTCCTATTGGAAGGATTTGGGTTCTCCCACTCTGGCCCCCTCACATACTACGTTCCAATCCTTGGATGAAAATGTGTTTTAGCCTAAGGGGATGTAATGTCCCCATCTTGACCCTATTACATTCAAATGTAAATGATGTAATATTGTTATAAAATCATGCTAAGGAGCTCAAGTCCAAGGCCCCGCCATCGATTTATTGATGCATATGGTTTGCATGCTAGCCAGGCACATTGGAATTTCAAACATCATGTAAATATGCATTTTAATAAAAATACCCACATCTAGCTATGCAATGCAACAAGAGATGGGGGCATGATTTTACAAGGAATTGGGAGGGAAAACATTCAAACCCTTGAGCCAATCAAGTCAAGCCAAGTGTCAATGAGAGAACCCATCAAACCCTCAACTACCCATGTTGACTTTTGTACCCAATCATTGATTTCTCCCAAGAGTTGGTTGAGGTAGTTAATGCCTTGGGGAATGGGAGGTATGGTTATCTAAATTCCAGTATGGGCAAGCCACCCTACATGGAAAATCATGTTTTTTCTTCTTGGGCAAGAAAAGAGCCATGAATTTCTTCCCAAGCCATTATCCATCAACCAATTTGTCTCTCTCACGATTTGGGAGCTGGCTAGGTGTTTTTCCCCATCGAAATTATGTGTTTTCCTTCATTCTCAACTGGGAGAAGGGCGTTTTTGTGTTGTATACCAGTGGGGAAGAAGAGGAATCGAATTTGGGTTCCATAGAGATCATTTTGGCTGTGGAATGCTTAGTTGGTTGGGAGAGAATTTGTTTTCCTCCCTATGATTGTTGTTCCCCATCCCACAATCCATTTTTAGCTGGAAACGATTTGGGGAAATCCCATGCACATCCTATTTGTAAATCCCATTGTTAAAACATGTGTATCCATGCCCAATGACTATGTTTTGTTGTGTGTGTAAAGGGTATGTTGGGGTATGGGTATGGGTATCCATTGTTTTGGCTTGAGCTTGAGTTCAAGCATCCAGGGTTCAAATGTGGCCTGATAAACCCAGTTGTGGACTGTATTGGCTCAGATGAAATGATTAATTGGCTATGTGTGAGCTTGAATGTCCCCTTTTCCTTGTAAGAATCATGCCCATCTCGAGGGTCACGGCAGTTGTGTTGATAGATTGATGAACACAACTGGCCTATGGTTGGGTGGAACATTGCAGCAACATAGCTAGTTGCTTGGGATCATTTCACCATAAAGATAAGTGTTTTTATGTCTATGTATTTACTTCTACACTGTTTCAGTTGATGACCGTTTTGATATGCTGTATGCATATGATATGAGTGTGGATGAGTTTCAATTCCGCTGTGCATATTGCTTAGTTTGCATCTGCACACTTTTGAATTTATGTGTATGAATCTAACAAATTTGACTGAGTTTTATGAAAAGCCCCATAGATTGTTAGCATGTTCCCTTCCTCGAATTGGGTCCGTGGGAGGGTACATTACAGGGGATCATTCCATATTTTCCCATTGAGCTGGGAGGGAAGACAATTAATGTCAATGTCGGTGTTTTTGATTCACTATTGGCTTATAATATTGTTTTGGGAAAAGTTGGACTAATTCTATGACTGTAGTGGTCATGACAATATTTAGTGTTATTCATTTTCCCCGCAAAGGGAAGGTGGTCACTATTACTCAATTAGAATACTACACTACTAAACATAGGGTTCCTAATGGCCAAATTATTCCTCTCATCAGTTCTGCCAACTCAACATATTCTTGTGTTGGGATGGGAATCTTTAACGATTCTTCATTGATAGGTACCTTCACTATCCCACCCCCATTGTACCTAGTGAGTTGGATTCATGGATAGTCCCTTCATCTATGTAGGATGACTCCTTTGGCTCCCAAATTCCTTTAGCTTTTGTTCAAATTGCTTATCAATCCATGCACATAGACTCTGTAAGATACATGCCCACTACACCCATTCAGAAATAATTTGATCCTTTTCCATTTTCTATTTGGATTGCATCATTGAATTCTATCCATAATGACTTAGATCTTTCTATGTCTTTAGACGAGGAAATTTTGGAGGTCGTGATTGACAATGAAAACCATTGGGATTGCCTACATCATTGATTGTCTTTCCTATGGGCTATCTCTTGGTATCACATACCCTAGATGAGCACATATTTTTTTAGAGTAATCTTGCTACTATATCCCACACAATTCCTATTGAAATATCGATAAATCTAGGTGTCCTTGAGAATATCTTCATTGGATCCAAATGTTCCACTAACAAGATTAAGAGTTATACCACATTGTTTAACGAGTTTTGTGATGTCTTTGCGTGGTATTATGAAGAAATTCCTAGTATCTATCCTAGGATTGTCGAACATGAGATTAAGTTGTATCCATATGCAAAACCTATAAGACAAAAACTTTGTCATGTCAATCCTAAGAAAGCAGCTGGTGTCAATGTGCAAGTTGAGAAATTACTTCATACTTACTTTCTTATCATGTCCCTTTGACTGAATGGGCGTCTAATCTCATTATGTTCACTAAGAAGCAAGGGAACATCCATGTTTGTACTTTTTTTTAAACCTAAACTTAGCATATCCTAAAGATAATTACCCCATGCCTTTCATTGATCATATTATTGATGAGCGTTTCGGTGGAAAAGTCTTTTATCTCATGGATGGTTTCTCGAGTTTCAATCAAATCCAAATATGGTTGGAAGACTAGCACAAGAATAATTTCAATTGTCCTTGGGATTCCTTCACTTATCGCAAGATGCATTTCAGATTGAAAATTTTCGGTTTTAACTTCCATCTGTCCATGTCATATACTTTTCATGACATGAAATGCATTGTTGATATTTACCTTGATGATTTGGTTGCTCGATCCCGTCATCAGTTTGAACATCAAGACCACTTATGAGCTATTTTCACTTGATGTCATTCCTACAACATCTGTTTGAACCCACACAAATGCAATTTTTGTGTGACTTATGGGAACCTATTGGGATTTATAGTTTCACAGAAGGGGACATAAGTAGATCCCATTAAGGTTGAGGCTATAGTGTAGTTTCCTCCCTCATGCACTATTCACCAACTTCAAAGTTTGCAAGGGAAATCTAGCTTCTTGAGGCATTTTATCACTAATTATGAAAGAATCTCTCTTGAGGTTTCATGTGTCTTCTAAATAAAAGTGTTACTTTTTCTTGGGATGAACAAGAACGTCGTTCATTTTATGCTCTCAAACAAGCCTTGATTTCTGCCCCATTACTGAGTCTCCCTAATTATGGTAAATATTTCATCTTTTATCTAGATGCTTATAAAAGAACCATCGGTATGCTTTTAATTCAAGAGGATGCTTCCTCTAAGGAGCATGTCATCTATTATATTAAAAATAATATTTTGGGCATAGAACTTCAATACTTGCATGTTGAGGATTTGGCTTTGGAAGCAGTTCATGCTTTCCAACAACTCAAAAATTATATTCTACTTAGAAAAGTATTCTTGTATCCAATATTCACCCCATGAATACTATTTTAACTAACCAAACCATTGGGGGAAATCACTCTAAATGGATTGTGATCCTGCAAGAGTTTGACCTTGAATTTGTCATGGATAAGTTTAAGAAAGCTTTAATTTTTGCATAATTAATGTTTGGTTTCCTTGAAAACATTGATGAGTCTCTACTTGAGGAGTATTTACAAGATGAAACTTTATTTTTTATAGACTCTTTTGACCCCTATTATGGTCACATATTGAATTACCTCCCGACTCAATGTTTCACTTCTAATTTGTGTCATAATGAATGTGATCATATTTTACATCAATCACAATGCTACCTTATCATAAATGATAGACTTTATCCCCTAGGATTTGACTTGTTTCTATGGTGATGCCTCACCCATAGTGAATATGAACGAATCCTTAATGATTGTGATGTCAAGGCCTGTGGTGGTCATATTTTAGGTATGGAAACTACTCAAAAGATCCTTCGCGCAAAATATTTTTTTCCATCCATTTTCCATGACTACATTGAGGCAGTCATGAAATTCCATCCTTGTCAAATATTTGTTGAAATTTGGTTGAGCTTTGATCTTTAATTCTTTTGGATGTAGAGACTTGAATCAATGAGACAATTCAATCAATGAAATTCATACAACCATAACACAAGATATACCATGGGTAAAATCCTCAAAATTATAAGAAAAAAATCCCTAGCAATTATTATCAGTAAAATATAATGGATAGCAGAGCATGATTTCTTTTACAACATAGCAGATTGCTTTCGGAAGATAAGAGATCACCAAACACTCTTGATCAAGATACAAAATCAATAGAGAAGAGAGATCAATAGGATGTGTTCCTAGCACAACAATAACAAGCACGAACAATACCCTGCACAAAGAGAAACTTGCCTTACCTTCAATGGAGAAGAGAATTTGCTTCACATTGGATTCATCAATCCCGTATAACATATTTATGCATTCTTCTCTTCTATTTTTAACTTCTAACTTCAAGATGAACTTGACCTCAAACTAAATGTATTAATATTGCATGAAGAGGTGTGCCCCACTTCTAAAGCAATGCATTATCTCACCGAGCTATCACTTAGGATGAACTCGCCTCTTAACTGAAAGCTTTCCCACTTAATTAGGTGGATAAATTAAGTATCGACATGCAAGTGTCACAACTCACATGTCATATTTTAGTTTAACATAAAGTGTCATCATGCAATAACACTTAGTTAACTATATCTTCTTTGTTGTCACTTAGTTAACTCTCTTTAACTAAAGTGTCATCGTTTAGTTTAACTAAAGTGAAAACACTTTAGTTAACCAGTCCTTCTTATTTAACACTTAGTTAACTGGAATCATGTTGATTGATTTGCTTGAAGTGACCACTGTGGGTTCTTTAGTTAACTGAGGCATATCTTTAACTGATTCTTTTACTAAAGAATTGATACTTAACTGAAGCTTTAACAATTCGAGTTGTATTTAATTAGTTGAAGTGTCTACATGGGAAATTTCGAATTCTCTTTATCTCTATGCTTTAAATTTTATTTCTTTATCTCTTACTGCATGGTCAATATGTGCTAACTTTAATTATCCATCACATTACGTTTTGCTAAGAAGAATTATCGGATGTTGTGATCATAGTATGTTATTCCGGACCAAATGATCATATGCTAAAGTAATTTACTTTAGAGGTGATCAATATCTAAAGGAGACTTAATAGAAATCTAGTGATCATGGTTAATAATACATTACACAACATTAAATGCTTTTAACAATTAAAGCATGAACTTTATATGGAAGGTCCACCTCTACACGGGAGGTCCATCTCATGGATACCTTTATACGGAAGGTTCACATGATAATCATGACTTGACACACAAGTCCGGAGTCTTGTCCAACAAGACTTTACAACATCATTACTTTAATCAAGTACCTCTATATGAGAGAAATAACCTTTACACGGAAGGAAATAAAAGTGCTCACCTCTATAAGGGAGGATCAATCTGTTAAATTTCATACATTCATAGCATAAAACATAAATGCATTACCAAGATCACCAGAAGTAAGACAAAGCACAAAACAACAACACAGAGTTTTACCCTGGGAAACCCAATAGGGAGAAAACCCAGCAACCTTCGCAGAGAGATGATAATTCTGAGATCATAGTACAAATGAAGAAAGAGAGAGAAAGTGAAAGTATCTTTCACAAGTAACCAACCCAAATAAACCTCCTTCTTATTGTGATGCGAAAATATGCTCCTCCAAGTGATGCGCACTTCACAAGTGTGAGAATGAGATAATGAGGTGCACAAGCCTCATATTTATACATGTGTGAAACTGGAAAATTCCCTTATGGGGCCGACTTGTCTTTGGGGGCAATAAATATTTTATTTTTAATATTTTATTAATTACTTTTGCATCCCAAGACTTACATTGATTCTTTCATGTGTTTACATAATGTTCTTCTCCCTTAGGAGGTATAACCAAGTACAATGATTGTACAATAAATATAATAAATAATATCTTCCAAAGTTGTACAAAATCCAACACTCCCTCTCAACGAGGAAGGTATTCTTCGGTCTTCATCTGCATCACGATCATCTGGGTTTCATCTTGTACTCAACTATGTGTTAACACCCAAAAAGTGTTCACTACCTCATCTACCACATTATATGGCTCATTTGTCCATTTTCCTACCATATTTCCCTTAAAATCCCAAAAAATCCCATTTAAAAGCCTCCAAAAGGCCTAAAATGCCTCCAAAAGGCCACAAAACCCTCAAAATAGCCTAAAAAAGGCTAAAAAACCCCCTTTTCCTCCAAAAATAGCAAAAATCCCCTAAAAAGGGAATAAAAAATATAAAATAATGAGGAAAAGGAGGAAAAAACCCTATACAACTGCATAAAACCATGTGTTTCCCAAAACCATGGGTCAGCACTCCACCACCAAAAAACTATAAATAGGTGATGGAGATCCCTTATTCGATATCCACAATCACAAGCACCCTTACTCTGCCAAAATCTCTCTCGAAACCCTAGTTCACCATTGAACTATCTTCACCTTGAGAGCCACTTTTGGCCCATTCCCACCATTGGAGAAGGAGAAGGAGCATATTGAAGCTTGGAGCATCCTCTTGGACACTGCAAAGGGCTTCATCAAACCTTCACATTGAAGGTAATATCAATACAAAAAGCCATCTTTTAAATTTATTGTTTATGTTTCATGCATGTTTTAGAAGTAATTTAATCTCTGTTTTAGCTTAATTCGTTACATTTACTGAACTGCTACTAAGGAGTCCATTCTCCTTAGTAGGTGCTCATTTGCACAAGCTAGGGGTAAAACCCTAGCTACAGTTTTGGCGACTCCCCTAGATTTTGAATTTCTGGTTTTCGTTTTGAATTTTTTACTTTCGGCTGTCCCTTTCAGCCGCCGCATACCGCGTCTTTTCCCTCTGCAGTCGCGTCCCGACCGCGCCTTTCAGGCCTTTACCTGCGATCCGACCGCGGCTCTCAGACTGCTTCCGACGCCCTGCCGGCGGATTCAAGTCTGTTACCTGCGATCCGACCGTGGCTAATCAGCCTGTTTGCCGCGATCTGACTGCGCCTGTCGGCCATCTTCCCGCGTCCCGACTGCGGCTATCTGCCTCTTTCGAGCGTCCCGACTGCGTCTGTTAGCCCTTTTGCCGCGACCCGACTGCGTCTTTTTCCCTATTTTATGCATCCCGACTGCGTCTGTTAGCCCTTTTGCCGCGACCCGACTGCGTCTTTTTCCCTATTTTCTGCGTCCCGACTGCGTCTGTTGGCCCGAAAGCCGCGACCTGACCGCCGCTGTTTCCCTCAAACCCGCGGTCTGCCTGTTCTGTTTCGCCACAGACCCGCGGTCTGATTTCTGCTCTTTTCCTGTTTTGAGCCCAGCCCCTTTTGCTGCAATATTTTCTGCATCTGAACAGCCCTCTGTCCTACCTGCAGCCTCCCTCCCTTACAACCTTTCTGCAACACAATTTCTGTTCCCTTTACAGAATTCTTTTAAAATTTCAGTATTTTTAATTCAGAAAATTTTGCAAGTGAACATTTCAATTTCAGCATTATTGATAGTTGGAAGTTGCCCCCCTTGTGGCACTTCTATTTTTTTGGGTTCATCACCTCACGAGCACACACTCTGTCACATAAATCAAGTGAGCCTTAAAAAGTACCTAATTGAACCAACATTCTAACCCCACTTGGGGAACACAAAAGAATCATTGTAGTTAGGTAGGGTCGGGGGGATAGGCTTCCAATAACACCCCTCGGTCACTTTCACTTGAGACATAGTTTTTGTCCAAATAGGGAACCAAAATCCCCTAGTACTTTTTGGCACGGTCACGACCAGTTTATCAGAGGGCCTCTCCCTTAGGAGGGTTGAAGTCGGGAGACTGGTTCCGGAGGCCTGAGTGGAATACCGCACTCCATTCAGTAACCGAAGGGATACCTTTCGCGGTTCGCGGGATATCCCTGTATAGGGGTATTGCGGTCAACGAACTAAACGGCAGATTCACCTTTCTGGACGTGTCATGAACGGGGTATCTTAGTTGCCATTCTTCTAGGATTGACTACCCGGTGTCCCTCCCGGTAGGGGGATATCATAGCCACTTGGCTTCTCTACTCATATTGTCTGACTTGGATTTCATCACCTTGCAGAGGATATGTTTAGTTGAGTCAGAATACTTTTAGTTAGGTGTTTGCATGCTCCTTTACCTCCCTTTGGTCTAGTGAGTCCACCATTTTGTGTTTCTAGGAAACCTGCTGCTTGTTGGTATTCTGACCATCTTTGTTGTTACTCCACCTATTGTAGCACAGCTGTTACAGTGGGTGTTTTGAGTTGGTTGTTGGCCTGAGTGCCTTGTTTTTTAGCTCTCCTTCTGCACACTCGATTGCATTAGGCCTTTTTGAGCTGTTTTTATACTCACCTCAACCCACAGCGATTAGACACCATCTGTCACCATTGAGTCCCCGAGACATTCTCGGTGCCTCAGGGGCGAGCCCCCACAGCACGGTTCTCTTGACACCACACGTCATAGATTCCGATCATTGTCCGTTGATACCACTCATCACAGATCTAGAGCCTTGTCACTTGACTCCACTCGTCAGCGACATAGGACTCCGTCACCACATAGTGACGCCACATAGTCACTACACCAGTTTTGGGTATGCCCTCCATGGGACCCTCATCTACTGTTCCCCTCACAGTACCTATTCCCGCAGCGGGAATACCTATCCCCACTACATCAGTGGCTCACACTACCCATGGTGGTGCTGGACCATCCTCCACTACCTCAGTTCCCCCACTTGGGGGCACCACCCTAAATCTTGTCCCTCCACTTGGGGGCACTGGCCCCAACTTGGTCCAAAGCACTACTGTGTCACATCCTTCTTCCAGTTTGCCATTCATGGCTAGCCTCAACCTACCGGACCTGGCCAGATTGACCAACGATCCTATTCGACACGACCCCACGTGGCCTCATATTCCTACCAAGCTCCCCTCGGACATCCCTAAGTTCGAGGGCAAGGCCGGTGAGGACCCACAAAACCATATCATGTCTTTCCACCTATGGTGTTCCTCTAACTCCATCGTGGATGACTCTGTTCGCCTCCGTCTCTTACAGCGCACCTTTACTGGCTCTGCAGCCAAATGGTATATTGAGCAACCACATGGGACCCACGCCACCTTTGCCTCCCTTGCCTCTACCTTCCTGCAGTTCTTCCAGTTGCCTGTCCGCTATGACGCGGGCGTTGAGATCCTTCTATCTTGTAGACAAAACACGGCTACCCATATCACGGACCACATCCATGAGTGGCGTCGACGCCGTAGCTTATGCAAGATCAAACTAGACGACCGTATCTTCCTCGATTGGTTCCTCAAGTCCCTGCTTCCTGTTATTGCTAAGGATGTAGCTTCAGAAAGACCCCAGTCTGAAGAAGAGGCCATCCTTAAGGCACAGCAGTTCGACCTCATTTACGCCCAGTCGGGTTACCTTTATACCATTATACCTGACGCCCCTCGCGGTGAGTCCTCCCAGCATGATGCGCCGGGGGCATCCCACGCTGCAGACGGTATCATTGGTCGTGTTTCTTCCCATCCCCAACCATTTTCTATAGCACGACCTACCCCTGGCCCCAACCTGTCGCGGGCCACCTCCCAGTCTGGAGCAACCAACTCATATGCTCCCATGACACACCACCATTACCATGGACCCTCATGTCCACCTCAATGCTTCGGTTATGCGACTCCTGCTTATGCTCCCCCAGTCGCACCTCAGTCTTACTACCATCCGCAGGCTGCCCCAGCCCCTGCGGCTTCACAAGCCCAACCCGCTTATTATCCGCCCCAGGCAGCCCCTGCGGCACACCCACAACCCGCTCCGCAGCCATATCAACAACCTCCTCAGGTTGCTGCACCTGCTCAGCCTCAACCTGCATACCATCCACCGCAACCTGCTCCCGCACCTGCGCAACCTCAACATCCACCTGCTGCCCAAGGGCAAGTCTACGCCCAACAAAACCCGCAGCAAAACCAGAACAACCAACGCAACCAGGGCCAACAGAACCGCGGCAAGGGCTGTAATCGTGGGAACAACCAACCTGCAGACCAAGCTGGTCAACCGGCTAATCCCCCCGACAACAACAACGCGGCCCCCGCTACTCAAAACCCTGATCGCCCGCCCAAGCAGGCTAAAAACCCCAATTTGCGAACGAACCACCCTTGTTCTATTTGCGGGGTCTATGGCCATTACACACACGCTTGCCCACACTTAGAGCGAGCTCGGCAACTTTGGGTTGACGAGGCCCATCGTCAAGGGCATGGGGCTCCCCAAGCACCGCCCAACCCCCCCCAACCTCAACAACCCCCTTTGGTGCTGCAAAACCCCTTACCGACCCAAGGAGTAGTGAACACTCAGCCGTTGGCTCCCCCTCAAGCCAGCGCACCCCAACAACAACAGATCACGTACGCTGCTCCTGATCAACCCATGTTTGACTCAGGTACCCATCACCTGCTGATGATGTCATCTGCTGACGTCAACCTCCAGACCCGTCGGAACCAATATGGCTCCACCTCTGAAGCCACTCCCACGGATAAACCTACTAACGCCCATCCCACCGACCAGGCGTTACGTATACCTCCGCCGCCCATAGACGGCGCTGCGAAAGCACCTCGTTTCCCACTTCGTCGAATCAACAATAACCCTAATGCGCGCGCTGCGTCAAACTACAACATCGTAGACGACCTAGCCCAATCTCTCGCAGCCATGTCTGCGTTAGAAGTCTTGAAGAACTGCCCTTCCCAGCACAAGACTTTACTTTCCGCCATTGGGGGGATTGACCCAACTGATTCGCATTTGATGGCATTTGATTTAGACCAGTCTGAACCACGCCTACCTTCCAGCTTAGCATTCCAAGTTACTGTTTCCGTTAGGAATCTTGTCATCCATCGGTGCATCATCGATGAGGGTGCCTCCACATGCGTTATGTCTACATTCGTATGGCAGAAGCTGGGATCCCCTCCTCTCCAGCAGTCCACCACTGCATTACGCGCCTACGACGGTCGTTCGGCTCAGCCCCAAGGCCTCCTAGCCAATGTCCCCGTCCAGTTAGGCGGCAAAACTGTACTCATTGACATTGAGGTAATCAATGCCCAACTGGATTATAACCTTTTACTTGGCCGCAGCTACATGTATGCCATGCGGGTGGTTGCCTCTTCCGTCTTTTGCACCATGATGTTCCCCTATGAGGGACGCGTGGTTAAGGTTGACCAGCTCACCTACTATGATCCCAGTGCTCCTGCGGCACCTGAAAATGTTCTCCCCATGGTTGAACAACCTGTGTCTCGTGCCACCACCTCGTTTGTTTCCTCTACGGGGCCTGGAGTCTACTCAGACGCGCCGATGACCTCCACCTTTCAATCTATTCCTCCTCCGTCTTCTCCCACCGACGTGTCTGACTTATGTACTTTGTCCCACGACAGCCAACCACCTAGCAATCAACCACCCTTGTTGCCTAAACCACCATTGGTACCTAGCCACATTGGTGTTACACCGATCCATACCATCCCCTTTCTAGTCCCTCCATCGGGAGTAGTAAGCGCCCCGGTTATGGCTACCCTTAGCCTCCCGGGGTTAACCTTGGGATTACCCGTCATGTACCTTTCGCCTCCCGTTCGCCCGCCGACACCCGATGTCGTCCTCCAACCGGTGCAACCCATGGCTACTACCACTCAGCCACCCCCCGGTGTCTCTACCCCTTCGTCCTCCACGACTCCCCCTCCTACTCCCAAACCCACTGGGGGCAGAGGTCCACAACCTTACCCTGCTGTACCACCTCTAAAGACCGTAAAAAACCCTCCAGTATTTCGTGCTCCTCCCAAATGCTCGCTGTGCGACGAGTTAGGCCATGCGACCCACCAATGCCCACAGTTACCAGCATTGCAGAAGCACATGCAGATGCTCGACGATGACCCTAACATCCCAACTGTCGAACTAAACCCCACTCCCAAGACTAAAGATAAGTCCCTATGTACCAACCACTCCTACGCCATATGCGGTGTTTACGGGCATTACTCCCATCATTGTCTCGATCTCCCGGATTACAGAGCAGCTCTCTATGAGATGAACAATCTGGATCTTGAGACGGCACCACCTACCATTGAGGAGATCTACCCCCCAGACTCTTCACCTTCTGGAGAGATTAATACCATCTATATGATTTCTTCCACCACTCCCCCCTCATCAACCGATTTGACGACGCAAACTTACCGTACCGATGAGGAGATTCTTGAGGCCCTTACCGCTCCGGATTATCCCTGGGATGATATGCACCACCGTTCCTATTTCATCCCAGAAGAATCCTCCTCTAGCACAGCTACCCAATTCACAGTTGAGTCCAAAGACTTCCTCCCCACCAAGGTCGCCTGGTTCAAGGACCCTATTCCTGCTCCTGACGCCTTCGAGGAAGGTAACATGGCCAACATCTCACCAGTCATCCAAGTTGATATCGCTGCCCCTGGGAGTGCCCCTGAACTCATCACTTTAGGAGCCTTCTGCAGTAAGCAAGAGATTGAGGAATACCCTAACCTCTTCAGAGAGTTCCGTGATGTCTTTGCCTGGTCCTATACCGAAGTGCCCGGTCTTGACCCCGCCATCAAAGAGCACCACCTTGACAACTCTGAGTCAAGGGGCATAATAGATTCCCTCGACCCTAGGATAGGGGGCATGATCAATCATTTTGAACCTTCCCCATCACATCTATCTCAGCACGTCAATGAACCCATCGTTCAAACCAGCACATATGTGATCCATAATCACAAACCCCATGCACATAGCATGGGGGCAGGTCATTAACCTTGCTCACTTTTTCACACTTGTGATCTCAACCATTTTTGAGGTCACATATCACTTGTAGATTTGATTTGCTTTGATACACCTAGTATTCTTCCCCCACGGGTCATCATTTCTCCCCACCACTGCATCCTTGGCTTGGTGGGCTCACCTTTTACCATTCCGGAGTCTTTATGACCTCCGTTTTTTGCACCATTTGCACCGCCGGATTCATATTTCCGTGCCCATGACGATGCTTGAGATCATTTCTCGCTCTCACTAGGACCAATATCAACATTGTGTCCAGACACCACTAGTCACCTCGGTTTGTGTGCCACATCGGCCGTTCTCCGTTTTTCACATGTTTTATATCATCGGATTCATTTTTTCGAGTTGGTGATGATGCTTGAGATCATTTCTCGCTCTCACCCCCCGATCTTTCGGGTATTTTTTCGAAACGCCCTCGCTACCTCGGTGCGTGTGCCACATCGGCCGTTACCCATTTTTCACATCCTTTATATTGCCGGATTCATTTTTTCGAGCTCGTGATGATGCTTGAAATCATTTCTCGCTCTCACTTGGTACAATTTCAACATTGTTTCCCGACACCTTGCTGCCTCGATTTGCGTGCCACATCGGTCGCCATCAGATTGTTCCACACTTTTACATGAGCCATTCACTCCTGTCATACTGCAAATGTCTCGTTATTTTGCCACCATTTCATCTACCCCGCAAGGAGGCCCACCAGTGTTCCCCCCAACCCTCGTTCTTGGTCATCATTATTGATCCTTGATTGAACACTTCCTCCTTGCCTGGACATTCCTTTTGTTCGGTATAATTTTATCCCTTTTTCGGGCCGGACAAGTCCTTTACGAAAAAGGCACTTAAGGAGTTTCCGTTAAGCTCTTTTCTGACTCCTAAAAGAATGAAAAGATTGCCGAGCCATCTTGCTTCCTTTCATGCTCGTTAAAGCACCTGAAAGGGCGTCTATCTGGTATAAGTTTAACCCTTTTCCGGACCTGGTAGACTAATTACGAAAAAGGAATACTCTAGCCACACCGGCTAGAAGAGTTCTTCATTGCATCCTTTTATGCTTCTTTGGGCCTTGGAGACTAAATCTACGAAAAAGCAACCCCCTGGAGTCTTCTTATCTGCTTTCAGACTCTCTAAAATTGAAAGCAACCATGAGCATGAACTGTCCTGGGCTCGTAAAATCCACACGACAGTACCATTCCATCACTTCAGAGTCTTCTTATCGCTTTCAGACTCCTTAAAATTGAAAGCCACCACGAGCATGAACTGTCCTGGGCTCGTAAAATCCACATGACAGTACCATTTTACACACACTTCTTCTAGTTCCTTAACCCATGAAGAAGTACCCTCCTGTGCCTCCTGGCACTATGATCGATCATCTCAGCAGCACCCCCAATCAGGTCGCCTTTGTTCAGAGTATTCAGCAGTCTTCTGCCATTTTACACCAGATTGAGTCTCCCTCAGCCAGTTATCCTCCCAGATCCAATACAGCTATGATCCCTTTCCCCTCAGTCAGTTTCATATGCGGCCAGATCATTCCCGTTATCATACTCTGAACAAAGGAAGTTTGAGTCCACCCACTCTACTTGCCCAGTTATCCCTCCACAGTTTATCAGTCCTGCCATCAGCACTATCACATTTCGGTCTTGTACCTCGCGCTCCTGTCAAGGAAACATCATTGCCTTGATAGTTGCAGGTCTCCCTCTGTCGACGACAGCTCCTCTATTCCAGAGGATAGGCCCAGAGGTCCCTACGCCTTGGACTTATCACCATCTGTGGTAAGTGCCTACGGATCATTCCGAGAGGAATCATCATTGCCTCTCTGAGTGGTTGTTCCTCACATGCTCGACTTCAACACCTTGATCGCATCGTTGAGGATCGCGTAGGATTATATCCCATCAGTTTTTTGTCGAAGACCCCGGATTTCCCCTGACTCTAGCACATTGGTGAGTCACTTCGGAACGCCCAGTTGTATGTTCCCGTGGATGTCCGGGCTGCGTTGGCGATTGTATCCGGAAGCCATCCAGTTATATGCTTCCTGGAGTACCCATTTCAGTTCCAGTCCAGTGTACCATGGAGAGTATGACCCCAGTCACTATGATCCAGCAGCTCATCAGTTCCTTTGGTACCACACTCAGGAGCACTGTTGATTGTTCCAGTGCACCATTTCTTCAGTTCCCACATGATCAGCTCAGCAGTATGTCCCAAGATTTGTGTCCCCTCTGGACTCTTATGATGTACACAGTGGTCATGTATCTTACAGGTCCTCCTTTTTTCGGGCCTCACAGTTATGTTTATATATCTTGATACGAGCATGGGTATGCCCGCCTCGTCCATATATTGAGATTATTCCTCATTCAGTATTTGAGGTCATGTATATTTCAGGTCCCCATTTTTTGGACCCCATTGTTATTATGCTATATCCTGATACGAGCATGGGTATGCCCGCCTCGTCCATATGATCAGATGATTCCTCATCCATTATTGAGGTTATGTACTTTTAGTTCTTACAGTTGTTCGGGATTGTTGTTCCGGGCTTCAGTTTGTTTCTTCTCTTCTCTCCACATCCCAGGAAAACCATTCATGACTTATGACGTCCATCGGCCATACGATGAGCTCCTGACCTCACAAATCAGGGGGCAATCTGTTAACACCCAAAAAGTGTTCACTACCTCATCTACCACATTATATGGCTCATTTGTCCATTTTCCTACCATATTTCCCTTAAAATCCCAAAAAATCCCATTTAAAGGCCTCCAAAAGGCCTAAAATGCCTCCAAAAGGCCACAAAACCCTCAAAATAGCCTAAAAAAGGCTAAAAAACCCCCTTTTCCTCCAAAAATAGCAAAAATCCCCTAAAAAGGGAATAAAAAATATAAAATAATGAGGAAAAGGAGGAAAAAAACCCTATACAGCTGCATAAAACCATGTGTTTCCCAAAACCATGGGTCAGCACTCCACCACCAAAAAACTATAAATAGGTGATGGAGATCCCTTATTCGATATCCACAATCACAAGCACCCTTACTCTGCCAAAATCTCTCTCGAAACCCTAGTTCACCATTGAACTATCTTCACCTTGAGAGCCACTTTTGGCCCATTCCCACCATTGGAGAAGGAGAAGGAGCATATTGAAGCTTGGAGCATCCTCTTGGACACTGCAAAGGGCTTCATCAAACCTTCACATTGAAGGTAATATCAATACAAAAAGCCATCTTTTAAATTTATTGTTTATGTTTCATGCATGTTTTAGAAGTAATTTAATCTCTGTTTTAGCTTAATTCGTTACATTTACTGAACTGCTACTAAGGAGTCCATTCTCCTTAGTAGGTGCTCATTTGCACAAGCTAGGGGTAAAACCCTAGCTACACTATGTCTCTATCATCTTTCTGCATACTCAAGGTTGTCCACACAATCTCTGTGCATCATCATCACCAGTCCTTCGGTGAGTCCAGGAGAGTCACTCAATCTTGGATCTAAGAGAATCACTCAATCCTGGATATCTGAGATATACAGCTATACCATCTCTGATATTCAATTTTCTACCTTTCTGTCTCATCTACCAATGGGGTCCTCCCATATCTGGCTGAGATCTCAGATGAGCAAAAGGGAACGACCATCTACTGACTGTCCTACTCTTCTACCTATGAGATTTCTCCCATATCTGGCCGAGTATCTGGACTGTAGAGGCACCTGTGCAACCACACGACCAACTGCTGACTGTCCTACTCATTTTCCTATGAGATTTCTCTCATATCTGGCTGAGTAACTGGACTATAGAGGCACTAGTGTGAACCCGACCAACTGCTGACTGTCCTACTCATCTTCCTATGGGATTTCTCCCATATCTGGCTGAGTAAATGCACTGCAGAAGGTACATGGGTGAGCCCGGCCAACTGCTGACTATCTTACTCATCTGCCTATGAGATTTCTCCCATATCAGGCTGAGTAACTGGACTGCAGAGGCCTCTAGGCAAAGTAGGGCAAGCATCTCATCTTTCCCTTTTAAGGAGGGAAACGTTCTCTTTGACTCCAAGTCTTTCGCGAAAGTATTCGAACTTCACTCTGGTAAGTGCCTTGGTGAGAACATCTGTAGTTTGGTCGTCTGTCGGCACATACTATAACTCGACCATACCTTTCTACACCATATCACGAATGAAGTGATATCGAATCTCGATATGCTTCAAACTGTCATGAAATACAGGATTCACTAACATCTGCACACAGCTCTGGTTATCACAGTGAGTCACGATCAGCTCTGGAATCTGGCCGAACAATCCTGCCAGGAGTTTACGAATCCAAACTACTTCTCGAGCTGCTGTACTAGAATCCATGTACTCGGCCTCTACAATACTGAGTGCTACCGAGTTCTGCTTCCCGCTGCACCAGGAAATAACTGCAGAACCCAAACTGAAGCAACATCCAGAAGTACTCTTCCGATCTGCAACACATCCAGCCCAATCTCAGTCTGTAAACCCCTACAATATCAGGTCACAATCTGAAGCATATTTCAATCCATATCCCACAGTGCCACGTAAGTATCTGAGCACATGTTTTGTAGCAATCCAGTGAATCTGCCTCGGTTCGCACATGAACTGACTGAGGGCATTCACAGCAAAACATATATCTGGTCTGGTGTTGGTCAAATACATCAATGACCCAATCAACTGGTGATAGATGGTGGGATCAAACAAATTAGACTCTGAAGTAGAATCTCTCAACTTCTTCCAATTTGCATCCATCGGAGTAGCCATGGACTTGCAGTCCAACATTCTGAATCTCTTCAATATATTGATGGTGTATTTTCATTGTCCTAGGAAAATCTCTTTCTTCCTCTGCCATACTTCTAATCCCAAGAAGCAATGCATCAAACCAAGGTCTTTCATTTCAAACTTAGAGGCGAGATTCTTCTGACACCATACAATGAGTTTCTCATTTCCAGTGAGAAACAAGTCATCAACATATAATATCAAGATCAGTGGCTCGTCATCTACAACCTTGTAGTAAAGGTTGGGGTCTACATCACTCTTGGAAAATCCCAAGCTCACCAGGAATCCGTCTATTCGTCCATACGAAGCACGAGGTGCTTGTTTGAGGCCATACAATGCCTTCTTCAGTCTGCATACATGAGACTCCTTTCCTTGGACAATAAACCCATCTGGCTGTTCAATGTAAACTTCTTCCTCAATAACACCATTGAGAAAAACTGTCTTCATATCCATCTGATGCAACTTCCATCCCATAGTTGAAGCAATCACAATAATGGATCTGATGGAAGTATATCGGGCCACAAAAGCAAAAGTCTCATCATAATCAATAACATTACAGAGACTAGTACAATCATCAAACTATTATGTGAGGCTCTTGCTCTCAACATATGTAGTTTATTTGTCAAGTTGGATTCCGAGTTAGTGCTATCACGGTTAAACTATGACTATTCTATTCGAAGTCCTATGTTGCGACATAAATGCTTGAGTGTACGTATACTTGGAAGGTATTTTGAATACATTTCTTATGAATATATTTCAAGGGAGTCTAATGTGTTGGTGGATTCATTGGCTAACTATGTATTGGATTTGAATTTGTCACATCAATCAAACATCACAATAAAAGGATGCATGTACATATACACATGGTTAGATATCATCATAATAAACACATTAAGTATGAGCGATAGATTTTATATAAACGAGTTTTTGAGTACATGCCATATCAAAAAGTTGCAATAGACAACATGACAAAATTGGGCCTTTAAGCCCATACAATGATATAGTACTCACCATGTAGTACATTTCTCTAGAGGCATACAAAAAGAAGAAAGAACCATTATCTAGTCATCACAAGGCACCCTATGCTCATGGTAGCAAATAATGGTATGTGCTACCCACCTTAGTAAATGGACGGTACAACTCATTTCTCCCACTGTATGATGTTAGAGGTGATGCGGTACATCATCTATCCTTATCATGTGCACTCCCATGGTAAGGCTCTCTAAGTTCCTCTCCACTTCTTGGAGACGTTGGTCCATTGTGCCGTTGTATTCTTCCTCTTCATCACCTCCATAGTATGTTATGTTCGACGATGCATTGGAGAATCCATATTGGTATCATTGGTGCCACATCTGCATCATCTCATTGGTGCCACATTTACATCATCACCATGTTTCAAGTTAGTTGTATTACAACACAAAAAAGCATTCATATATACAAAAATCCAAAAACAATAACACATTTTAAAAATCTAAAAACAATAATAGGTGCATTCTTTCTTACCACCCCCATTCCAATTTTCATCATTAGGAAGTACCATGTTGGGGTTATTGCGTAATTTGGTCCCTGCATATGCATAGTCAACAATCACCACTATTTTCTCAAACTACCAACCGAAGAACTTGGGTCGGAATGAAAATATAGGGTAACCACCTCCTAAACGTGACATCAAGTCCATCCACCTTCTCATGCATGGTTTATATGGTCCTATAAATTGTACTTCTACTCGAGGCCTCATCACTGGGATACTCTCCAAGAAGAATGACACCCATATAGAGCCATAACCAAACTATTTTTGTTTCTCGTTCCTACATCTTATTAGCTTCTCCTTTAGATTAACCAGGATACCTATGCACCAGTCAAACATTGTAGTACTCATGTACCCTACTGTATCATATACATGAGCTCTTGATGTCAAATGAGTGCATGTACCTTTTGCCAGATGCATGATAGTGAAGAGGATAATGGGAAGAGATATGTCCATGACATGATTGATTGGAAACTTGTTAATTCTCCATGTGTTTGGCCTATAATATCTAATAATATAATCATTTACAAACTCATTAAGTCGTCTCTTCTTCCTTGTTAGGACAATTAGATCCATTCACCTCAATATTCCTCTAAGGAAATAGATGTACTAAATTAAGCCTTGTGTTGGCTTCAGAGTGTACCATTTTACATTCTTCAATATCCACAACTACATATTCATTCCCTTCTAATGCAAAACTATCTTCATGACGTGGAACCTATCGTATCTATGTAGGCTATACATCTTCTTAAGCATTACAAACTTATCATATCCCAAAACTATCGCCTATTGCCTGGTATGTGTATTTTCCCATACACATGTTGAAGTTGAAGGTTTGACCAAAAATTCGTTAGTAGTTGAGGATTTGACCTAGACATGAAAATATACTATGTTGCACGGGGACCCATCCCCCCTAAAATTTCACACGTTTCCTGTGTTCCTACGTACCGGGGACTTGGGGACTCCTCGTAAACGTCCCCAAATCATTGGGGACTCCATCCGGGACTTGGGGAATTTTTGGACGTCCCCTTCCAAATCGGGGACTTTTCGGGTACGTCCCCGGTGTCCCTTGAGAAACAGGGGACTCTAAGACGTCCCTCGATCTCTGCCCATGAAAAAAATTAAATAAAAAAAAAATCAAAATTAAAAATTAAAAACTTAAGGCTAAAAGTAAAACTAAAAAACTAAATTCTAATTTCTAAGTTTCTAACCTAACCCACGGCCCCCTACATTATCTTTCCCCTCCATACTCTGGCGGCTACCATACTCGTGCGGCTACAACACTTGCTTCAATGGCTACCATACTCGGTGGCTAAATTTATGCTTAAGTAGACCCTTCCTTAATCATCTTTAGACTTTTATGTATCATGAATGATTCATAACTCTAGAATTCTAAATTTAAATTTAAACTTTTAAGTTTTTCAGTTTTATGATAAAGTTTACATGGAAGATATTGTGTTGCAAACACGTTCTGATTTTTATGATTTATCTCAATTAAAGGATGCAAGCATGTTTTGATGTTTTCTGATAAAGTTACATGGAGGCTATTTTAATGTTTTGCTGCAAACATGTTCTAATTTTTATTATTTCTCTCAATCAAAGATTGTTCTGATTTTAATGTTAATGTGTTTATAATTAAAATATATATATTAAATTCAATATAATTTTAATTATATATATATATATATATTATTATAAAATTGCCGTCCCCAACCTGCCGTCCCCTGGAAAATTGGGGGTGCAGTTTAACTGTCCCAAAACTTGTCCCCGCGTCCCCCACGTTCCCCCATCCCCAAGGCCAGTTCAACATAGAAAATATACTACTTGAAGGACACTCCAATGGATATAAACAAATAATGAATCATAAGGATTTATGTTTGCAACTTTTAGAAATGATTTCTCTTCTTTGCTAGTAGTGTTTTTGCTTAGTTACCCATTTGTAAAAGAGAAAGCGTGTCATTTAAGGTTAGCATATAATTTAAGGTTGGCGAGCCTTATGCATCGGATAGACTTTTCACTCGCCACATCCAACCGCAACCGCGTTCCCTCACTCGCCTCGGGAACGCTAAAATTCTGTCTGGAAGATCGCCATATAGTGTTTGTTTGAAACAAAAATTGAAAGATGCAGCCGACTTAAGATACGGATCCAGCAGTTTTGTAGCAGATTTTTCTTTGGGGCAATCTTGATGAGCAAGCTCAATATTACATGCTTATAAGACAAAAGTCAATGGCTGTTGAAGATAGCCGAGAGGTGATCTCTTACTCAGAAAGTTCGTATTATTTGTGTTTACACTTCCTCTTTCAAGTGGTAATTGAATGAGAAGGAATATATAAATTTGTAAGTTTACAGCTTGCGTCCATCAAATCGGCCATTTATGACTGTAACCCCTCAAACTTTGCTTTTCCCATTTAGATGAGAAATGCATATCTAAACATTTTAATTCTTGGTGCATGGCTTATCAGTCTTGGAAATATGGAAATATTCAAGGATCAAAGTCATTCATTTTCTACGTTGAGCCACAACCACAATACGGACTTCCAAACTGTCCTTCAACCAAACTCAAATTCTAAATAATCGCTCCGTAAAGCCTGCATGGTGGCTTAGGTCAAGATGTATGTATGGCCATGCACTTTGGAAAACACTATTAATACTTAGTTCTACTTCATTCATCTATGGTAATAAAGCATATATACGTTCCCCTACACTAAAATATTTTCTCAAGACCTTCTAACTATATTGTTTTGATAATACTACACAGTTCCAGCATTTAATAACATTGTTTTGATAATACTACACAGTTCCAGCATTTAATAACATTATCTGGCCACTAACACATCTGCAATTTTTTTGTAATTTAATTTTTTTAATTAATCTTTCTTTTGAAAATGATACTTACTCATCATACATCTCTATATTTATGTAGACATTAGAAATTTGTAATATTTTCATGTTACTAGTCTTTGCCACTGTCACTTACAATATTTTTTTAATTGTTTTAAATTTATTTCTATCATTATCACCCTTTTTCATATAATTTATTGGTTTATAATTAGCTTCTAATTTATGGTCATGATTAATTAGCTTTCCCTTTACCTTACTAATTAGCTTTCCCTTTACCTTACTCAGGCATTTATGTGTAATAACACAATTAAGGGTAAATTGAATTCAATAAGACAACTATTACACTGAATAAAGAAATAATGACATGATTTTTACATATACACTCAAGTCTATCTCATATTAATGTAGGTACAAACATATAATTAGTGTATGTCATATTAATGACATGATTTTTACATGCACTCAAGTTTATCTCATATTAATGGAGATACAAACATATAATGTATAATTAGTGTATCTCATATTAGTGCACACATATAATTAATATATTGTTTGGTTTTGTTTCAAGGCCGTTTATGATGGGAATATAACATTATATTTTTTGGATTTACATTGATATTTGGTTTTAAATAATTTTTATTGGAAGAGTTTTCTTTTTAATTTAGATGTTTATATTGACATTTTTTAAATTTATAGAGTATTCTTTGTTGATAAAAAATATTTATTATTTTAGTTTTACACATTGATATTTGGTTTTAAATATTTTGTTGACAAAGATTTTTTTTAATTTAGATGTTATTGATATTTTTTAAAATTATAGAATATTCTTTATATAATAAACAATATTTATTATCTTAATTTTGCATTTAATTCTATGTCTAGATATACATGTTATTTTTAAAATTTAGATGTTATTGACATTTTTTTAAATTATAGAATATTATTTATATAATAAACAATATTTATTATCTTAATTTTACATTTGATTCTATGTTGAGATATACATGTTATTGACATTTTCAAAATTAAATTTATATCTTATTTTGATAAACCATATTTATTAACTTAGCTTTGTATTTGATTTAATGTTGAGATATACAAGTATATGATTTGAGGACATTGTTTAAGACATATGCATGTCTTCAAATTACAATAACTATATGGCTAGGTTTTCACTATCATTGACAATCATTATAGATGATTTATTTGCTGATGTTTTCAATTATTTTTTGACAAATAACTTAGCAATCAATTATTTGTTGACAATCTTTTTATTAGTCACATTTTTTTTCACAAAAATGAGTAGATATTTATATAAAAAGAGAGTTAAAGCTAGGTGTGAATTAATCTAACTGTGCATATTCTTAAAAATTGACCTGAAAGATAGATACATTTAAAAAACATAATATATTTTAGTAAAATAACAACATGTTGTATGTTGATGTCACCTTCCATGGCCATGTCTAGTTGAGGGGGAGATAAATAAGCCATTAGCTATATTTGTATTTCAATTGAAGTTGTTCTAGTTGAGTGCCAACCTAGATGGTGTACCCCCTATCCTTCCAACGAACCTTTAGTCTATCTTCCAAATCCGACCAGTGTTGGCATTAGCTACTAACCAAGATAGGAGTCGAATGAGACATTCCAGTATCACCCAAAAAATGTCTTCGTTGAGAGAGAGTTCATCGAAGAATGCAATGAGGTATGAGATTCGAAATGAAGCTTTATAAAGCCTTTCCACGTGTGCTATTTATCCCTCCCATCTGATCAATCAATCATTTAATGTCTACATTATCCATACTCTACTTCCAATCATCCCCTCGGGAGGTGTGCCTTGGAACAAGTGTTGAGTGGCTTGAATTCATGGTAGATCTAACTGCTATTAGACTCCCTCATTGATTTTGAGATCCCCTTGTTTAAGGGAGGCCCCCTTATTTTCCATGGAATCCACTCTTCCATTGTTCTTCCTTAGAATGTTATGGAAATATATTGATTCGAAGGATTGGGACATGAGTCTCACTCTTCTCATGGTTCTTCCAAATGGGGTTGTGTCTTCTTTGGCTCCCTTACGTGATACTTTTATAACCACCAGAGAGTCCCCAATTACTTTCACCAATCTTATTCCTCTTTCTTTGACAAGGAAAAGGCCTAGGTAGAGGGAGAGGGCTTCTGGCATATTGTTGGATTCCTTTCCAAGACCCCATGCATCCCTCCAAAATTACATATTGCATATTGGTGGATTCCTTTACAACTAAATTACCAGCCAAAATGAATCAATCCATCCTTTTAGAGATTCCTTTCCTACCTATCCGAGCATTCCTAAATGTCGGGATAAGGAAAACTGGTTCAACGTCTAGCAATTTTAAATCTTCAAAATAATGTGTGAAGAAGTTAGCTAATGGGTCCTACCTCACTGATTCACTCCATACCTCTCGAGGTGTTAATGTGAAATTGAAATCCCCCATAAAATGATGTTTTCACCCCTCAATGAATCCTATGATTTCAATGTCTCTGAAATTTCTCAGCACTCTCCATAACGTTCATAGATATTGATAATATTGAAGGACGTCTCTAGATCCTTGGCTACCCATTCCATGATGACACTTGTAGAGATAACTGAAGATGTTCAACTACATGAAATCTAGGGTTCCAGGTTATGACTAGAACTCCCGATAGTCCAACTGCATCAAGTGCACCCAATTTTTTAAAAATGTTGACAAAAATTTAATCGATTTTGTGCTAGAACACATAGTTTCCTGGAGAAGTATAACATCCATATTGTAAATTTTGAACAATCTTACGATGGCTCTTCTCTTATGAGCTCCCCCCTCCCCTCGCACATTCAAGGAGAGCACAATCATTTGTTAACCTTCGGACGGAGTGTAT
This sequence comes from Larix kaempferi, assembly GCA_027924585.1. Lineage (NCBI taxonomy): Eukaryota > Viridiplantae > Streptophyta > Pinopsida > Pinales > Pinaceae > Larix > Larix kaempferi. The sequence goes on from BSBM01000147.1 coordinate 423,279, forward strand.
TTGCTCTAAGTTCCCCATATAGTGTTTGTTGTTTACCTTCTTTAACTTCCCTAGAAGCTTCAATTTAGCATTCAACATAAGGGACTTTCTACGGACTTTTAGCTTCCCCTCTATCCTTTATGTCTATGTAAAAATACTACACTCTTAAACTTCAAAATCATTAAGATAGCATGTACTTGATAAAAGAATCTTTGTTATATCAAAATATTGATAGTTATGGTTCACTTCCAAAACCAAATATCCTACACCCTCTTTTACCATCAATTTATGTTGTAATTAAAATTTTAATTACTTAAAAAATTAAAATAATAAAGGTGTAGCCTAAATATTCTAGGTTTTCAACTTTTTACATGTATATTTTCAGTCTAATTTTGTTTGTATTCCATTTGGAAATTAAAAAAAAAAAATTAGCATCATATATATTAATTATGGAAATTGCTATGAAAAGTGCCATGGGGTATTTAAGAGTGGAATCTAATTATGGATTCAAAAATACAACTTAAACACAAAACCCACCTTAAAATCAAAAACATAGAATAAATAACTATTCTGAAAGAATCAAGGTACATTCCTCCCAACGACCCAATCTACACTTAATTGACAATACTCCAATAAATATCTTATTATTATGTTAATGTCATATTTCCTTTTATTTATTAAGATACATCATCTTTCCTTTTATTTATTAAGATACATTAACAAATCATATTTAATTTTGAAAATTAATTAATTTAAAAATCAAATTCCGTGCAATTCACAGTTATATGAGATTTGGCGTGAATATACAAGGAAAAAGTATAAGATTTGACATGAATGGATATTGATAAAATAAAATTTAAAAATGAAACAGATGTAAAGGAGAGATATATCAGCTCTGTTATGCGTAGATAATATATTGATGTTGATGAATTAAAATAAAAAACAAAGAAAGAGCGAGCTTGAAAGCATGGAAAAGCCTTGCGCTTCCAATACAAGACAAATTAGGAATCAAACAAAGGATTTATATTCCATCGACAAACATGTTGACAAATAACCTAAGTACTATTTAAAAACGACTTTGCATATGGTCAATGAAAATATATTGTTATGCTTACAAGTTACGCGTTTGGGCAGACGTTTGAATTTTTGGCACGTTGAACATTTCCACAGCTCGTCTGCTCTTATGCAGACCCCATAATTCATGCATTGCCAATAATATTTTGTGCAATTTGCTCGCTGTCTCTCACATGGCTGGCCTGTTATTACTCGACGCTTGACTCGAATATCTGCTTCTTCCACTATAAGAAGCCCACAGTCGCAACGAATTCTCCCAACGCAGTATTCCCCACGTTCAATTCCATTGCTATTTTTGTTAGCTAAGATTTATAATCATGAAGACTCCCGCTGCATGCATTGCTCTAATAGTACTATTTATCATTCATACTGTGCATGGCCAGCTAAGCTCAACGTTTTATGACCAATCGTGCCCACATGCGCAGTCGATAGTGGAAGCCGCTGTGAAAGCTGCGATCAACACCGAGAAACGGATGGGGGCGTCTCTACTCCGCCTTCACTTCCACGACTGCTTCGTCAATGTAAGAAATCCATTTAGCTGATCGTGACTGACTCTCTCACCGTTTTTACTTAAATAATGTCATCTCCGCCCCCTCTGCTTTTTTTAACCCTCAAGATTAATTTTGGATTCCGTTGTGTACAGGGCTGCGATGGATCGGTCCTGCTGGACGACAACTCAACTTTCACCGGAGAAAAAACTGCATTTCCAAATGTCAATTCTTTGAGAGGATTTGACGTAATAGACACCATCAAATCTGCAGTGGAGGCAAATTGCAGTGGAGTTGTGTCATGTGCAGATATTGTTGCCATTGCTGCTCGTGATTCAGTCGTTGAAGTATTAATTCCTCTCTTCTCTCCTCGATTTCTTTAACTACTCGTAAATACAATCAAATAACGCTCATGTGTGATTGCTGTTTGCTAGCTAAAAGGCCCAACATGGGATGTTCTTCTTGGAAGGCGAGACTCCACGACTGCGAGTTTGAGCGCTGCAAACAGCAACCTTCCATCGCCAGCTTCCAATCTCAGCGCACTGATCAAAGCTTTTCAAAATCAAGGTCTTTCTACCACGGACCTCATTGCACTCTCAGGTATAATATTATTCACCCATTATTCTGCAATCTCATGTTAATAAGCCATTACATATAACGCAGACGGATCATATTAAGAAATCTCTTGAAATTTAGCAATATTACTTGTTAATTATCATCCTTTATTATTGTTCATATTACAGGTGCTCATACAATCGGCAAAGCGCGGTGCACAGTATTCAGAGCTCACATCTACAACGATACCAACATTGACCCTACCTTCGCTACATCTGTGAAGGCAAACTGCCCAAGCGTTGGTGGCGACAGCACTCTCTCGCCCTTAGATGTGGCCACCGCTACCACATTTGACAAGAAGTATTACAGTAATTTGAGAAGCAAAAAGGGACTTCTCCACTCCGACCAGGAACTGTTTAACGGAGGTTCTGCAGATTCTCAGGTAACTATATACAGCCTTAGTCAGAACATGTTCTTCACGGACTTTGCAGCTGCCATGGTGAATATGGGTAATATCAAACCGCTCACTGGCACCAGCGGACAAATCCGCACAAACTGCAGGAAAGCTAATTAATAACTAAGAAGATTGTATTCTACTCCGAAATAAAATGTATGATCCATACTTTTTGGATCACGTTTCCTTTGTATCTAGTTGATTGGCAACTAGCAATAAACTTAAATTCGTTGTTATTATGTTCCAAGTCAAGAGACATTTATGTAGAAATAACAAAGATGTGAAATGAAATGTAGCAGTAGAAAATGAATTGAAAAACTATGAGGAATCGTATCACACAGCTACAGGATACTGAAGTCGAATATCCTCGTTTTTATTTGTGACAGGGAATATGATTTCAAAATTTTATTTAATGTTTATTATAATTTTGAATTTAATTTCAATGTATTTTATCATAATTCATTTTATTTTGTATAATTATTATATAAGTTCTGAATTATATCCTAACTTTCATATATTAATGTTTGAATTTTTTTAATATTATATTTTAATTTTGTTTTGTTTAGATTTACAAGTTCACATAATTTGCAAATAAGATATATATGTTTTTTTAGTGAGGATTTTGGTAATCCTTGGTTTGTCCTAAAACTAGTGTCAAAGAGATCATTTCGATAAAACAATACATATTAAATTATCTAATTTCAAATATAATGTCATTAGTGGAGTTAGAAATGGATGGATCATGGTGTTAAAATCTATGAAATTAGCTAATTTCAAATATAATGTCATTAGTTAAGTTAGAAATGGATGGATCATGGTGTTAAAATCTAAATTTAAGTTTTCTACCTGTACATCATAGTGAAACTTGTGGTATTTTAGAGAATATATAGGAGGATATTAATGACAAAAATTTTAGATTCTTAAGTGCATAATTTTTAAAGGTACATCACATGTAAGGTCGATAAACAAGATAATATTTAAATTAGCGTTCATCAAGCCTTTAAATATGCTACATCACATGCAATATCAAAGGAAACCCAGAAATCATGGGCCCATAAACAACCAATGGTAAATTTATAGGTTTTACCTGCATGCCTAAATAGGTCCTATAGTCGTATGCTCATTTACATATGATTAAATCTAACTCCATAAACACATGCTTCCAATGAACCAATCATTTCTATGTCTAGAGAGTTGAAATTACAACCAACTTCAAGTGTAGGTTCCTCTGTCTTTCCGTTGAAATCACATTCAACGATTGATCTTTTGAATACTACAGGTCATCTTCCGCACCTAAGTATGTCTATACACTTTAGATCATCCCATGCAAACATCAAATTGAAACAACACAGTCTCCTGAAGCTCCATGCAAACTGATCAATGTACTTTTCTTTAATAGACCACCTCCAAATCATAGCCATTGCTCAAACTTTAAACTTAAGAACATACAAATGAATCCATGATTTTCATATCCCAGAAAGGATGATCCTTTGTCTCTGACCAACAGATTTGCATCATGCCTCCATGGCACCATAAGCCCCGTCTTCATTACTAAAGTATTATCACTGCCAAAGATCCCGTTGGAAGTGTTCAAAGCTCTCTAGGCATTGTACTGATAAGCATGACAGATAAATAACTTCAGCCACATCTCGTCAAAAATCCAATGTGCACTCAGGAGCCTCACATGGCCTCATGGTCACCATCTGTTGTAACCGACTAAATTTTGTCATAAGACTCCCATTGAATCGCCATCCCGAGTGTCTCCATGCATGCATTGTCCATGTCTTCATGACCAAAAGATATCCTTACACATGATTTTTACCTAGCATGACATTTGTTGAAATCAATGTGCTTCTTCTATCAATATTTCACATGGACTATAACTTTACAATGCCTTTCTCTAGCTTCAACATTTGTCAACAATTCAACAGAAGCAGCCAGAGCTTTTCTTCATGCTCCCTCCCCTAGAAGCTTTGATACTAGTGGTTAAGAAATGATATAACACATAATAAAAAAACACATGGGTTTGTGCACAAAGTTGAAGGACCCTTTAGGTGCAATTCTGCACCTAAATATGCATGTTTTTCACCGCTCTCTACAACATGACATACATGACCATTATTGACGAAATTTTAGGCATAGATAGAATTTTTTATGAAGATTCCAATTATGTAATTTAAAAAAAAATATATTGAGATTTTCTATCTATTTCCTAATTTTCTTGTTTCATCACTCCGTTGGTCAAAAAACATGCTGTTGTGTTTATTCCGTAACTTTTTCATTTCACAACCATTTAAAAAAAACATTGTATGCTACACTAGAAGACACCGACCTCTACATGCTATAAAAAATCCAAGTCGAAATAACTGCATTAGGACCTTCAAAGGCTACACCCACATTTGACATATCGTTCTCGAGGTTTGATCACTTACATACTTCAAAAAAAAAAAAAATTAAACATTTAATTTTGGAAAAATAGCGCTTCACTAGTGCTACGTGTTCTATACATGTCTACCAATTTGTGTAGCCCGAAACCGTCACATAGGCATTGAAAGGTTGCACCCACAAAAACATATACCTTATCATTTGCCAAAAAAATAAAACGTGACTGTTAGAAAACATGAAATTTGACATAGTTATGTAAATTTTCAATACTTAAAACTTATATATTCGGAAACGTGACTCAATTTCCTACGTTTCATCTTTTTTACATGATGCAAGATATCTTGTGTAAGAATGTCAAAAAAACCAAGTAAGTTGAGGGATGCTTGATTTTTCTTTTTTTATTGCATCTAATGCACCAAAAGTGACCCTCATTAACTTGCACATGACCACATGCAATGAATAAGTATACTTTTATCATGGAAACCCAAAAATGCTAAAACCATCACCAGCATTAGATATATTACCCTTGACCACTCCAGCGAAGGCATGGCCAATTTGCCCATCATAGACCATTGATAGGCCAACATACACAAATTTAGGCACTTTAAAATGGAGTTCATCAAACCCTTAAGTAGGATTCATCACATGAAATACCATGGGAAAATACCATAGGACACCCAAAACCATAGGTCTGTAAACCACGAATGATAAACCCATCTTTAACACTTTTACTGAGTCAAGTTTAATTTAATACAATTTATAATAGAAGAGATGCTAACATATTGAATATCGGCTAAATCTATAGATCTAATAAGTAAAATGTGATTCCTCGAAAGGATTTTGAAGGCTCATATGATAGAAGAAGAGCACGAAGAAAGGGATTTTAAGATGTCTAAGTTGGAAGAATGAATATAACGCCTAGAATCTATAATGTTAATGAAGTTCACCATCCTAATTATGGTAACTAATGCAGAGTTCCAAAATTTGAAAGATGACATCAAAGGTAATATTAAGAGATGGAAAGAAAATATGGCATGTTCAAAGAGGTGGCAAGTGAAGATGAGTTCAAAGTGAACATCAATTACAGGAGGAAGGACATTCTGAAGGAGATAAATTGCCTCCATACTTGAAATATTCCCCCTCAAGAAGAAGATAAGGATAACAAGAATATTAAGCCCAAGAAACCTTATAATTCATCACTCCAAGACTCAAATCATCAAGGGTTCAACTTGGGACCAAAGAACTACTTCATTGCTGATATTAGTATGATAAATTTTGATGTGAATGATCCCATAACATTGATATTTGAAATGGAGCAATTCTTTGGTGTAAACTCAATGTCAAACTTACAAATTGTAACTATTACATCCTTGCATTTAGAATGTGATCAATTTGTGTAGTACCAATGGCTTTGTGTCACAAAAAGGGTTATGTTGTCTCTTGGTTCATTTTTATGGATGAATTGATAACACATTATCGAGACATTAAAAAAATCACCTAGTTTAGCTAATTAATAAACCTTAAGTCCCTCATTAATTTTATCGAAGCAGTTCTTACAAAATTTCACAAGAAAAGGTCCCCTTCCTTGTTCTCAAAGAGGCATATATTAGTTTTAATACAAGTAACTGCCAGCTCCCTGTGTATTTGGCCTTTTGAATTCCAAATATACAAAATTATTTTTTATCCTCTAATAAACTAAACTCTCTACATCTATATATTGAAAATATTGAGTCCAAATTGCATATGCTCTTACTAATTCTACATAGTGTGGAAAATTCAATTGTTTAAAAGCTGCTTCATAAATAATGAACTCTCTAGCCATTAGCTTAAAACCTTGCAAGCAACGAATGAATCCCTCCAACAACAACTCTAAGAAGCACAAGTGTTGAATATGAGCTATGTTGAAAAGATAGCAGTTCTTGAGCAGCAATTAAAATATTCACAGATCATGGATGTTGCCTCTTCCTTCTCAAAGTTTTATGTGGAAGAATTCAAAGAATTGACTTTAAAGATTCGAGATGATCACAAGAATTTGCTGATTCAGTTGTTTGAAGGGTTAAATGAGATTCAAGAGACCTTCAATTCTTTTGAACACCATTAAGATGTCTTGTATGATTATAACCAAAGAAGGAATGATGCAACCAAAGCTTTTGAGGATGTGACAAATTGGCAGAAGTATATAAAAGATAGACCTGAAGATATGCCTATCTTGGACAATTTCAAGCTCAGGAGAATAAATGTTTCTCTTGAATCTTGGGGGAATGCATGTGAGGTGGCGGAGTCCACAATTCAAGAAGGACAAAAGGTTTGCAGTAAAAGATGGTTTGCATCTGACAACCTGTTAATTCTGTTGAACTTCCCCATCTTGAATCAGATTGAGAAGTATCTTCCACCCAATATTATGATTGAACAAGTTGAAGAGAAGTACTTGGAAGCCAAGGAACTCATTGGGAAACTGGATCATATTCACATAACATAGATTAAGGATTTGATTGAGTCACCTATATCTTCAAAAATGAAAATCAATCTCTTCTTACGTGAATGGGAAAAGCTAAAGAAATGGGAAATCGATTCTCTTACTTGCAAAGCACAGTTATCACTTGAGCATGCCCAATATCAAGATATTGAAGATTTGTTGGATGTATTTTACAAGTGGCAAACTACCCTTGGAAAATCTTGAAAAAATATTTTGTAATCCCTACCTTTATGGGAGATTTTCCCCTTTGTGATTTTTGTAATTATTATTTAAATGGACTTAGATCTCATAGGGAGGGGGTTGGAACTAAGGGAAAACCATCGAGGGAAAGACTTGGAGACCTTCTGTATTGTGGGAAGTTGTAATGTTTTGCAATCTTTAATACAATTCAGTCAGTTTCCTTTCCTTTCTTTTGTTATGTGTATTGAGTTTGCTTGGTGCATTTTGGTTCCTTATTTCAGTCATATATTTAATAACACGGTTTTATATTGCTAATTCATAATACATATAGATCTTTGTGTTGATGTTTCATCATAAGATTTATGTGCAGATTATGTATCAGTAAATGTTTTTGCTTGATCCATATCATCTTACATTGAACAATTGTAGAACAATTATCCTTTTGTTAATATTTATATGTTAGTTTGTCAATTGACATATCAACTGCAAAACAGTTAAATAATTGAGACTTTAAATTCAAACAAATTGGTTTTCACTTCTTTGTTTTAATTAGAGCTAGGTGATGTTAGATTTGATCTTTGTGTCCATTGATCAATAATAATATAAATGCTTACACTTACAGATTTGATTGTTTTGGATCCTAAATCACATTCTTAGATCTAGTTTAGATAATTTAGATTAGATCATTTTACTTGTTTTCTTTCTTCTTTATTTTCTTTCTTTGCAATAGATTTCAAATCTTCCTCAGTAGGAAGAAAGATCCATTAGGATCATCCACACAGAGCCAATGGAGGCCTGATATCCGTAAGAGTTAGCTCTACCAAACAGCTTAGGGATAGGGTAATCCTTGCATAGGGTTATTTGAAGCCTTTTAGGATGGGCTTTCTCTTTATGTGTTATTTCCTTGAACACTTCCAGCACACTTGAGGCTTCAACACTTCCCTATAGTACAGACTTTTATTTTGTTTAGGGAACTTCTTCCTACTCTCGGCTTTATTCTCTGAGTGTGGCACCCTTCGTTCATTGTGATTGGCCTCTTCTTCCCTGTCACTATCTCTATCTTATTTATATAGAAACTTTGAAGAGAAATGGACTATTCTTCCACATTTAAAACACTTGAAGGGTAACTTACCTTTATACTTGCCATGCCTTCTCTTCATCTTTCTCACGAAGTTTGCCTCTTCCTCATCCAATTCATCACAAGAGCTTTTGTCATGCTCATGCTTTACCTTCTTGGTGGATTTGAATGCTACTTCTTTCTTCGTAGGATGTTCCTTTTCAATTCTCATCTCATATGCAGTGAGGATCCCATGAATCTCATATTTTTTCAAATCTTCAAGATCAGTCATATCTTCCAACACAGACACCTTTGAGTCAAATATTGGAGGCAGAGTTCTTAGTATAATATGCACAATGGATTCTTCAGTTAGAATAAATCCAAGACCTTTGATAGCGTTAACTGTCTCGTCGACTCGAAGGAAGTAAGATGTAATGTTTTCCTCTTCTTTCATCTTCGGGAACTCGAATAAACCAAAGTATGTCTACATCTTTCCCTTCTTAACTTTATCATCTCCTTCATAGATGTTCTTGAGTCTGTCCCATACATATTTTGCAGAGGAACAATGCATAAGTTTAGTGAACTCAGTGTATGTTAACCCACATAACAGTGCATTATTTGCTCTTACATTACATTCATATTGTCTTCTTCAACTGGATCAACTAGTGCAGTCACAGGAAAATTATAGCCATATTTAATTGACTTCCAGACATATGCACCAAGGGAATACTTCCATTCTTATCCCCCAAAAGGTGTAGTTGGATCCATCAAATATAGGTGCTCCATTGGTGGAGATTCCTTCCTGCTTGTCCATATCTGCGCAAGGATATGTCTTCTACATGTTCAGCTAGATCACTAAAGACATTTGCTCTGATACCAATTGTTGGAATCTTATTAATACTAAGAGGGGGGGTGAATTAGTATTAGCATAGTTATGATTTTTTTTTTAATTCTTATCAGATTAATATGGAACTTAAATTATGCATTCACATAAAAAATAACATTCATCCACATATTCACAATACACAGAGCACACTTATTTTTACGTGGAAACCTAAACAAGAGAAACCCACAGAATGCTATCTTATAATATAAATATTACATTCATGGAAGAACCAATTTCCAAAGTTCTCCAACACCAACTTGAAGGAGGCACCGACCTGCTGGTTTTATAGGAACCGACCTGAAGGAAGCACCGACTCCTTGATTTACTAGCTTCAACTACAAGGAGGCACCAACCCCCTGCTCCTTGCCCCATCTTTCCACCTTAATATGTCTGTAGAATATGTTTATCTGTTGTACCGATCCATGCACTCTTTAGATTAATTACAGTTCATTCTGTTGTGCACATATTATGTATGCAATGATCTTGTTATCACTATAATGTATCACATACGTCACTTCACTTCATCAACATTACATACTTGACTTCATACTTCACAAACTATGTGCTACTTCATCATACATTTTGTTTATGCGCATCTACTAACTCAATTGATACTGTGCATCCTGTGATGTGCTTCTTTTCTGATGTTATGCATCTATATCATATATACATTATCATCTTGTGCATCACTTTATATGCTTCAAGTATGTCTTCACGCATATTTCTTAGATCATCTATGACTTTCTGCATACTCTCTACGATATTTCCTTTCTATTCATGTGCATTTGGCTCATCATCTCACGCATCATTTGTAGTGTCGCATCTCCGTCTTCACACAGCTGTCACAGATACACTACATCATCCTATGCACCATCAGTATTTTTGTTCTTTTGTTCGTGCACACTTGGCTCTTTGCTATATCATGTTGTTCTAGTTCCACGGGCCATTGATACCCCAAAATAAGAAGCTTTCCAAATAAGAGTACTACCACTTTCGCATCTTCAAACTTAATTCAACTCTCCAACTTGGATTCTTATTTATACTTTTCCTGCGAAGACCAATATGTCCACAAGTTGGTCGTAGCATCCCTTCTTCCTTGTTTCATGGTCAAGCTTGATTCATGCTTCTGCCACTTGTCATGTTCTGCACCACTAAGGTGTCATCGCTTGTTGGTTTTGTGCATACTTGGTCCTTTTCATTGTGGTTCTTGCGCACCTTGGAACCACTCTGTGTGTAGTCTTGTGCCCTTGATTACCATCGCTTGTGGGTCTTGCACACTTGACTTCTCTAACCACCTCTTGCTTATGGGACTCTTGTGTGCTTCAACAACTTGTGTATTTCTTCCTATTGGTGAGTCTTGTTCACTTCTGGGACTTGCATACATGTCAAACCACTTCTTTCTCCCGAAATTATTGCGCACTACCAAGACTTGTTCTACCATCTCTTGGGAATTCCTTTGACTAATATAGATGGTGTCTTGCACACATACCTTATGTACTTATTCAAACTAGATTACATATACTTCTTCAAAGTGGCTTTCATATACTTCTTCAAACTGGCGCAAGGATATTGAATCCTCTTTGACATTAGTTGACATCAATGAAAACCAAAGTTCAACAATACATCCTTGAAATCGTAATGAATAATGTGTTGAATTCAAGGATCTTACTTATCCTTTCAAACATTAGCACAATGGGAAACAATCACTTGTTGCTTGCGACGATTCTAGGTCATTTGTTTGAGGAACTTTCTTTACCCATTTGTTCATGTGCGCACATCCCTTTTGATACTATGCTAGACTACTTTTCTTTTCAGTCCATATGCTATTGTTATTTCTATCTGGATGATTTACTGTTCTTCGACAATATTGGGCTTTGTGTCCAAATCCATCACAAGTGTAACATCTCACAGTATGATAGTATCTCGCAATATGTCCATTATAGTTACACACTGCACACTTCAATGTATTGAACCTTCTTCTAACAATGTAATGGAAAGAATTGTACTCATTGAAGGAATTATCATACCTGAATGGCTTCATTTGATTTGGATTGTACTTTTTGTCACAAACCTTCTCATTTGTTCTATCATCAGCTAATTCCTGATTTGTCTGTTGGTGATCTTTGTTCGTTCAAAATATTATTAAGGATTGAAGTGCTTTCTTTGAATTTGTTCTTCATATTTTCTATAGGAAAAGTCTTTTAATTTCCTAAATGTGTGCAGTCCAGACTATCAATGATGTGACCTTTCCCTTTTATCTCAACCAGTTTTCTTCTAAATAGGAGATATCTCTATTCCTTTGTTCGAGTTTACTTTCCAGTCGTTCATTTCTCTACTTAATTGACTCTTCCAATGATGTATTCAGTATTGATTCCTCTTATTCAAGCTTCCTGATTTTATCTATTGTGCAGTTTAGTTGTTTCTCAAGATTCATTTCTTTTTCACTAACCCATTTTTCAAGAGACTCTTGAATAAGCTTGGCTTGTTTGACTTGTTCTTCATACTTTGACAATTGGTCCTAAAAGATTTTTTTCTTCTTTCTTGACTTCTTTAATTCATCCAAGGCACTAACCAATTCACCCTCCCAATCAACTTCTATAACTTCTTCTTCTTCAGACTAAATGTGTGATCCAATTTCTGCGATAGGTTTTGGAGGTGAATTAAAGGTTCCACTAAAGAAATACTTATACAATGTTCTTGATTGACTATGCACATTTGATGTGTTTTTCATGATAGAGGAACAACATTTTTTATTTTCTTCAATGCCTTCATATTCTAGAAAATCCATGAAAAGCACTTCTTTTGGACTGTAATCACATTCACTTTCTTTGGATGAACTGATGTCTTCCCTAGAGTACATACTCTTGCTTTGTTTTGGGACTTTCTTCCTGCTCTCATATATGTCATGTGTGTGTGTGTGCCATCCTTCATTCATTTCAATTGGAATCTTCTTCGCTATCACTATATCTATCTTCTTTATACAGGCACTTTGAAGCAAAGTGGCCTACTCTTCCACGTTTAAAGCATTTGAATGCCCAACTTACCCTTATAATTTACGGCACCCTCTTTTCAACTTTATCACAAACTTTTATTCTTCATCTGATTCATCACAAGAGCTTTTGTTATGCTCGTGTTTTGCTTTCTTGGTGGCTTTGAAGTATGCTTCTTTCCTGGTGGGATTTTCCCTTTGATTTTCCATCTCATACGCAGTAAGGATCCCATGAAGCTCATACTTTGTTAAATTTTCAAGATAAGATCTGTCTTCTAACACAAACACCTTTGAGTCGAATCTTGGAGGAAGAGTTCTTGGTATTTTCTGCACAAACGATTCTTCAGTTAGTGTAACTCCAATACTTTTGATGGCATTGAATAACACATCTATTCGAAGTAAATATCAGGCACCATTTCCTTCATCTTTCATTTTCAAATACTCATATAGTCCAGAGTAAGTCTGTAGTTTTTCCTTCTTTACTTTCTTGTCTCCTTCATAGATATTTTTGAGCTTGTCCCATACATCCTTCGTTGAAGCACAATGCATGACTTTAGTGAATTTAGTGTCTTCTAACCCACATAACAGTGCATTCTTTTCTCTTGCATTGCATTCATATTGTCTTCTTTCAAATGGATCAACTGGCGCAGTTGCAGGAACATTATAGCCATTCTCAATAGAATTCTAGACATCAGCACTGAGGAACTACAAATATACTTCCATTCTTATCCTCCAGAAGGTGTAGTTAGAGCCATCAATCTAGGTGCTTTGTTGATGGAGAGTCCTTCCTGCTTGTCCATATCTGCGCAAGGATCTATCTTCCAGATGTTAAGTTGTTACTGAAGACACCCGCTCAGATACCAATTATTGAAATATTCTTAATACTAAGAGGGGGGGGTGAATCAGTATTATGCACATTTATGAATTTTTGTTTACATTTACCAAATATAAACAACACTTATATTAAGCATTCATGATAAACAATGTCATTCAACATCACATGCATAATACACATAAAACAAATATTTTACGTGGAAACCCATACGGAAGAAAACCACATAATGCTCTCTTACATTAAAAAGATTACATTCATGGAAGAACCAACTTCCGAAGTTCTCCAACACCAACTAGAAGGAGGTACCAACCCCTGATTTTATAGGATACAACTTGAAGGAGGCAATGACTCCCTGATTTACCATCTCTTTCTAGAAGGAGGATCTGGCCCCATGGTTTTACAATCACCAACCTAAAGGAAGCGTTGAATCCTTGCTCCTTGCCTCATCATGCCGCCCTGATATGACTGTAGTAGATATTCTTACTTTTTGTTTATTGATCTGCGCACTCTTCAGATTTTCTGTAATACATTCCATTGTGTGCACCTTCTGTATACTGTGATCTTGAAATTTTTGTACTGTATCACATACTTCACTTCACTACATCAACATTATGCACTGGATCTCATACTTCATAACCATTTGCAATTTGCACGTTGGTTCCACATACTACACTCTTTATGTGTTTCTGCATGTTCAATTGATATTGCTCATCCTTCACTGCTCTACTATGTAGTTCATGCACATTTGTATCGGATATACTATGACCTTCTGCGCATCCTCTGTGATTATGTCTTTTAGTTCTTGCTCACTTGTCTTAGATAAAATTAATCATACCATGCATCATCTGTTGTGTTGCATTTCTTTCTTTGCGCATCTATCTCAGATATACTAAATCATCTTGCGCATTATCTGCTGTACTACATCTTTTCCTTTGCGCATATGTATTAGATAAACAACTTAATCCTGCACATCATATGTTGTGCTACATCTCTATCTTTGTGCATCTCTCTTAAATAAATTACTTCATTATGTGCATCATCTATTGTGCTGCATTTCTATCTTTGCGCATATAGCTCTTCTGCTAGATAATGCTATTTTGGTTCAATGAGCCATTGATACCCCAGAACTTAGAATCTTTCCAAATCATAATACTACCACATTCGCATCTTCAAGCTTGCTTCAACTCTCCAACTTGGATTCTTATTTATACTTGACCTACGCAGACCATGTGTCCATAAGTTGGATGAATACATCCTTTCTTCCTTGCTTCACGATCAAGCTAACTTATGCATCTGCCACTTGAAATGTTCTATGCCATCGATGTATCATACTTTGCGGGTCTTGCACAAAATTGGTCCTTTGCATAGTGGGCCTTGTGCACTCAGGGACAAATTTGTGTGGGGTCTTGTGCCCTTGAAGTACCATCGCTTGTGGGTCTTGCGCACTTGACTTATCCGATCACCACTTACTTCATGGACTATTACATGCCTCAATGACTTGTATACTTCTTCTGATTAATGGGTCATGCGCACTTCCAGGACTTGCATATATGTCCAACCATTTATTTCTCCTGGGACTTGTCTAACCATCTCTTTGAAATTACCTTTGAAGTGTCACGACTAGATGGATTGGGACATGCACACATACCTTATGTACTTATTCAAACTAGATTTCATATACTTCTTCAAACTAGCACAAGGATACTGAGTCCTCTTTGACATTAGTTGACATCAATTTCAACCAATGTTGAACAATAGGTCCTTTCGAGATGATCTTGGCCTCTAGGTGGAATACGTATACCATTGTGATGTCTTGTACACTAGGGAGGTGTGTCTTAAGGAATTAATTATGATCAAGGGATAAAAATAAGGTTCTTGGGACCTCAATGAAGGTTTTAGGGATAAACAACTATGAATAATTCCATAAACCACATAACATGTTTTCTATAGGGAATCATTATCTTGGGGGTTTCACTCTATGAACCTATGACATAGCATGTGCATTCATGGGGTATTAAATAATATTCATAACTCATTAGATATTGTGTAAGCCCTCCAAAAATACTTTTGTTGAACCCCCTCCAAATACACCTTTCCAAATAAAAAACTCCCTATTTTAACTAGATGTCTTAGGTATCCATTTTTTCCATGACATTTTGAACACCCCTTTTTATTTTTACCCTTAGTATGGTGACAAGACACAACCCTTACAACCCATAGAAACCTTGCAGGGTGAAATATGAAATCTTAGTGAGAGAATATATTTCAAGATGGGGAACAACCCATTGAACATAGGTTTATTTCATGCATAATCATTCCTGTAGGATTCACACCACCATCACACATAGATCATAAAACACCACTCCAACTACAAACAAAATCGAATTCACACCACCTTCACACATAAATCATACTTATTCAAACACTATTCGAGCTTCACATAGTATTAGATCAACAACAAATTTAGACATAGGGTACTTATTCAAAACCCCCTATACCCTATTTAACCCCCTATATACTTAACTATAAACCCACATAATATTTATATGTTTTTAATACATTAAAATACCCCTTGACCCCTATATACCAAGAAATATATTACTTCTATTTTTTAAAGTATTAAATCACCCAATATGAACTCACATGGTATAATATTTCATACTAGGTGAATGTGAGGAACTTGCAATAATTAATTAATGAAAATACACGAGATAACAGTAATAACAGAACTCAGAATCACTTTATTGATCATAGGCCATTTCGAGGGGGCAACCTCTTTGAGCAAGCTCAATACAAATAACTTCACGGTGCCTTCATTGGTCTCAACACACACTTATATACTAAGTCTAGGCACCAATACTATGGGTCAAAACCATGGGCCAGTACAAACTATGGGTCAACAATTACTACGGGCGACTTACAAAGCATATGTGCCCAACAACAATAACACAAACTATGGATCAACAAATACTACGTGGCGTCTTACAAAGCATATGCATCCAACAACAATATACTAACAAAGTAAAGACATGGGTTCCTAACATCTCCTCTCCCTTAGAAAAATCTTTGTCCTCAAAGATTTAGATGTGGAAATTGATGTTGAATATGAAGGAGTGGTGCCCATGTAGTAGCCGCTGGTTGCATGTTGTGCCATCGAATGAATACCTCTATGATAGAATGAGAGATAAGCGGACGCCCTTTGAGTGCCAAGGAGGATTGATTGGAAGGCTGTAGACAAAGAAAAACCATATCAACTGCTTGAAAAGTGCACTCAGAACGGTGCTGATCGGCTTGTTGTTTCATTCGAATTCTGGCCATGTGAAGAGTGTCAAGAAAAATGCAAAGAATCTGATCATGGTTTCGAAGAACCGTGTCAATTTCCTAAATTGGTGCACTGCTGAGGGTGTATGGAAGAAGAAATGGCAGTGCTTGACCATAGATTGCTTCATATGGAGTAATTCTAGAGGCAGTAGGGTACCACCATTCAGCGAGAGGGATCCACTTTTCCCATGAAGGTTGTTGTTCGAAGGTGAAGCAACGAAGATAAGTTTCCAAACATTTATTGGTAATGTCATCCTGCCCTCCAGATTTAGGGAGCCCTTCAATGAATTCCAGAGACATATCTATCTAGATCCGTGCAAGGATGGGTACGGGTTTGAGCAATCCCAGAAGGAGCTGGAAGGTATCATATTCAGCCACCATCTGTTGAGTTGTCCTTTTCATTCCCTGCCAAAAGAAGGTATGTTGTGCCTGCTCATATGTTTGGAGGAACTTGGAGTGCCTAACCAATGGAGATGCATGGAGTTTAGAGAAGACATAGGCATGTTGAACATATTGCAACCAATTTGGAACAAGCAGAGAAATAGCTGGAAGAGAAACTGGGGAATCAATTGTGCAAGAAGGATCATCTACCACCAAATTGTATTGACCCTTCATGTAAGTGATCTCATTGGCATAACCCAGTAGTTGGAGAATCCATTTCAGTTGTGCGGGTGAGGAGACCTGTTGTTACAGGAAATATTTCAGACTCTGGTGAGCAATCGTGATGTAGAAAGAATTCCCTAATAGGTATGGATGCCACGTCTATACTGCATTCAAAATAGCCAGCATTTCCTTCGCAGATGTAGAGGCAGCTAAATTCTTACCGAAAAGGTCTCATGAAGGCGGCAATCCCACTAGTTCAACAAAGGCATCAGCATATCTATCCAAAATTGGTTTGAGATCCAAGGGAGTAGTGGAGATCATTGATGGGTGCATCTGAATGGAATGGAGCTAAGCGATGACGCCATGTGAATTATTCTTAAGGATTTTTTCCAGGAGATGTGAACTAATAATGTAGAGAGACCCTGGTTTTAAGCCTGTAAATTTGTGTTTTTTCCCAATGACTGAAAATTGCATCCAAAGTTCAGCAAAATCGCATAATATGGGTCCAAGTGTGCGTAACCATTGAATACCCAAAACCACATCACATCCACCTAAGGACAAGGAAAACATGTCAGAATGCAAGTTCTAATCTTCCATAGAGATACGCACATCGTGAAACTTCCCCTTGCAAAGTAAGGTACCCCCATTGGCAACCATGACTTTAAAGTTGGAGCAAGGATGGATAAAACAATCAGCCTATTTGGCGATCTGAGGGTCAATGAAGTTATGAGTGCTACCAGAATCAATGAGTATGGTAAGAGGGAGCTTCTTGAAGTAACCCCTAACCTGCATTGTTTGGGGGGTGGTGATTCCGACTAAAGCATGGAGAGATATCTCTAGGTGGTATTCCTGAGATGGAGGGTCAATAGGTGGCTCTTGAATGTCGACCTGATCATCCATTGTATCTAGAGCTTCTTCACCAATTTCAGAGGCAAGCGGAGAATCCACATCCAAGAGATAGAGCTTTTGCTGAACACATCTATGTCCCCAAGTGAATTTCTCATCACAATTATAACAAAGCCATTTTTCTCTGCGTGCCTGCATCTCTGTTTCATACAAATGATTGATAGGAGTTGGTCGAGGAGCTGTCGGGATGGGAGGTCATTGAGAACCCATGTTTCAGAAGGGAACAAAAGTGGTTTTGGAGCGTTGTTGGGGTGCAATATTGTCTTCTTCCAACTTAGCCAACCCCAGGGCTTCCATCATTGTGTTGGGACAGAACATTTTAACCTCTGAGCGGATTTCATCCTTAAGACCACTGATAAAACAACTCCTATAGAATTCATCACACAATCCTTCTGTGTGATTGGCTAGTTTCTCAAATTCTGTTTGATACTCTCTCACTGTGCCAATTTGGCGAAGTTTAGTGAGGGATCCTGTGAAGTCATCAAAAGCACTAGGACCAAATTGTTGCAAAAGAAGCTGGAAAAAATCTAGCCATTTTGGCTCTTCATGAGCCTTGATGTACCAACAGTACCATTGAAGAGCTTCATGTTCCAAATGAAAGGATGCAAGTGGAACTTTGGTGACATCAAAAGTATTATGCAGACTAAAATACTGTTATGGATGATAGATCCAGCCAGTCGGATCAATACCATTGAAGTGAGGAAAATCAAACTTCGGACCACGAAAATTGCTAGAAGAAGAGAACCCATTGTCTGATGAAGACTCGGACTGTCATTTGTTGTTCATGGCTGAATGCTCAAGATGGAGGCCGAGAAATTTTTCATCCAGTTCCTGGAGTTTGGTTTGGATGGTTACAAGTGCTTCCTCCATGGTATTTGCTCCTGTGCGGGTGACAACCATCACCATAAGTTTTTTTTTTTTGAATGGGTAGAAAAACACAAACATAAGCTTATTTAGTAAAGGAAAATTTGGATTTGAGAAAAACTCTGATGGGTAATCGGGGTTTGACTAGGTTTTGGACACTTTCAAATGGACAGGGGAGCAGAAAATGAGGATTTCAGAAGCGGGGTGAAAGAATGGGAAAATTTTTCAGAGAGGGACAAAGAAGTAGAAAGAGGGAATGAACACGGTGGCAAAATTTGAAGGTGATTGGGTGAAAATTAAAGAAGGTATGGAAAACCCTAAAAATAGACAAATGTGGGATTTCTGGCTTTGGGAAGTGGAATTTGGGATAGGGTCCTCACGAATGAAAGATTCAGAATGGGATGATAGGGGTGTCAAGGAAGTTTCAAGGGAAACATAGTGAAAACAAGGGAGATATGGCGAAAAAACAAATTTTTTTTTCCAAAATGGATCTTCTATGACGCAGAAGGGATTGGAAATAGATGGATTTGCAATGGCATGGAAGGGATCGAAAACATATGGATTTGAAACAACATGGAAGGGATCAACAATATATGGATATGAAACGGTGCATAAGGGATCAGCAACAAACAGATTTGAAATGGCGTGGAAGTGATCGGCAATAGTTCTCGATAGAGGAAATCTGTGATTTATCAACTGAAAATAGATATGGACCCCATATGCTCGACTTCCTAACAGTTCAGGGGATTCACTTGGCCACCGGTGTTGTCTGACGGCTTGCATATGGGGGAAGTACCCCTCACTCCACGACTCAGGTAAAACTGATAACCGCTTTGCCACAAACGACAGCTCTTGGTTTACCTCACGGGTGGGAACTAGTCAATTAGGTAGGGGTTGTTGCCCTTTTCGTTGGTAGGTCCTCTCAATGGGACAGCTACTTTGGGGTTCCTGTGGTAGTCCTCATAATGATTTTTAGGGATTATGCCAAGTACTTTCCACAGTTAAGCAGATAAGGATTATTCCCAGATCTGAACCTGCAACAGATGCAAAAAAAAAAATTAGCAGAAATTTCACCCAACGAGCCCAAGAAAGTGCTCTGATACCAAATGTGAAGAACCTACAACAATTAATTAATGAAAATACACGAGATAGCAGTAATAACAGAACTCAAAATCACTTTATTGATCACAGGCCACTTCGAGGGGGCAACCTCCTTTGAGCAAGCTCAATACAAATAACTTCACGGTGCCTTCATTGGTCTCAACACACACTTATATACTAAGTCTAGGCGCCAATACTATGGGTCAAAACTATGGGCCAATACAAACTATGGGTCAACAATTACAACGGGCGACTTACAAAGCATATGCGCCTAACAACAATAACATAAACTATGGATCAACAAATACTATGTGACGTCTTGCAAAGCATATTCTTCCAACAATAATATACTAACAAAGTAAAGACATGGGTTCCTAACATTGAACCCCCCATGATCATTGTCGTTCAAGAGATATGCAGGTACCATTATGATGCTTTGTGCATTAGATATGGTTTTTGAGGCCTTAAACATGGTTGGTGGAGAAATCCATGAAATTAAATCCTAAACAAAGATTCTTAGGCCAATATGACATGAACAAGGCCTTGAAATCCAACATGGGCCCTCCAAAATGGATCGTTTGCATTAGATTGGTATATGGGTGTCATTAGGAATTTTTTGGTAGTAGGAATGGGTCTCTAGGCCTAAACCATGATTAGTGGAGGAAAATAAGGTCCTTCATCCTTAAATTAATCTTTAATTCATATGGGACATGGAATATTTACCAAACCACCACAAAACCCCTCTAGAAAGTACATTTGTTTTTGGGTTGGATATGGATACCATTAGAACTCTTTGCACACAAGAGATGGATTTTAGAATCATGATCCAAAATGAAGCTTCTCGTATCGTGGTCCCTAAAATAGGCCTCAAATCTCCATACATACCTATATCATTAGTATTTTTGTGGGATATCTGGATCATTAAAATATTCTATGTACTTAGAATGGGTCTTGGGGACTTAACCATGGTTGATGAAGGGAAAGAAGGGTCATATGATTAAAATTAGCCTTCTAGGGATCATAATATTTGGCCTATGAAAGTTTTAGACAAAATGGATCGGTCTAGAGATATTTACTATGGCCATGGGATAAAATAAAGGTTCCTAGGACTTAAATGAAACTTTTAAGTCTCATGAGCCATGAGAAACTCCTCAAAGCACTACAAATTCCCTTTAGAAGGGATATTTGGCCTTTGATTGAGATTCGGGTTCCATTAGGAGGTATTGTGCACTAAAGATGGGTCTCTAGGTCTTACCCATCGTAAGAAGTGAGAATAAAGGTGCTCAAGTCAAGTATATAAATATTTTTAAGGATTTGGTCCATGAAAATGGCCTAAAAACACCATATAGTTCTTCTACAAAGGATCTTCAATCTCTGAGTCGAATATGAGCACTTATAGGATGTTTTTAATAATAGGGAAGGATTTTGGGGTCTTAACCTTGGTTAAGTAGGGAAATAATATCAATATGACCTAACTAAGAATTCATGGCTCATGGGACAAAAGGAAGTCTTGAGCAATTACACACACCCTTTAGAGTGGAGATTTATCTACCAAATGAGATACATACACCTCATGAGGGGTGGGTCTCAAGGCCTTGTCCATGGTCAGGTGTAAATCATTACGAGGTTTTTCATACTAGATGGTTCTTAAGACACTACCCATGGTCTAAAGATAAGAACCATGGTCAAGGCCTTAACACCCATCCTTGGTGAATAAAATATCCTAATGGCATATATTTCCCACTCGATGGCTAAAGATACCCTCTAAATGACATATGTAATGCTTCAATTCCTCATATTGTCCCATAATCCCTAGAAGCTTCATCTGGTTCATATGGCTCCTTTTTTTCCTCACTCAACCATAGTCATGATCCCAATATCCATCACTATTATGTAAAACCTCTTATAGGATCTCATATCTCACTCATAGGTAAAAGAACCATTTTATAAGGCCTATATAGTTCCTAGAGGCCATTTTCATAGATAAATACTTAAAATATTTATATACGACTTGAGGTCCTTTATTTCCATTGCCATGGTCAAAACCCTATTATCCATCCTTGGGGAGAAAACCCACCTAATGGAATGCATATGCTAATCCAAGGATGAAAATTATCTCTAAAGGACCTCCATCATGGTTCATGGATTTATTCATGGATCATGAGTCTTAAAATATTCATTTAGTTCACAAGAAACTTTTCTTTCCAGAAGCTTCTTATATGGCCTAAGACATGAATTTCCTTCCTTGAACTTGTCCAAAACCACATGACCCATGATTAGTGCTAAAATATTTCTAATGGAGCCAATATCCTCTCTTGGATGACATATCTCCAAAAAAGGATCACATTTGGTGGTTCAAGACATTGTTTGAATGGCCCTCAACCCTTAGAAGCTACCTTTATGGATTAAGGCCTAAGTTTCTTACCCGTAACCATGGTCAAAGTACAAATATCCATAATAAGTTATCAAAACCTACTAATGATGCCCATATTTGAACTTGGATCCAAATGATACCCTTGGGATGTTAAGTGTGGTGGCTAAGGTGTTTCTCTTGAAGTAATATGTCTAGAATCTTGATTTATATATTAAGGAAGGTGTTACTCTCTTAACCATGTCTAGGGACCCACTCTGGAATTTGAGCATGTAGATCTAGATACTAAGAAACATAGCAATATTATGAAAGAGATTGGGAATCTAAATAATTCATGCAATAAATGTGCTAAACATCAATCATTACACAAAATAGATAAACCAATAACAAGAAACAATGTTGTATTACATTAATATTCAATGAATGAAGTAGAAAGTAGAAATAGGAAAGGCAATTCGGATCGGTCATGGAGGCAATTCGAATTGCTAATGAAATGCATGAGATGCTAGTTAGGCTTAATTAGAGCCATAATATCCATGCACACTCTCTAAGATGAGTTAACTAACCCATGACTACCCTAAGTGGAATTAACTCCCTACATGCTAGGAGAAACCTTTTGCAATTGATAAAAGGCACATGCATGAGGTGCACATCCCTAAAAAAAATCAAGAAGGGAACTTATTTCTCATAATAGATAAAAACATAAGTGCATGGAGTCCCTTTAGAGTGGAGTAAACTCCCCAAATTCACTCCACAACTCTAACTTGCAATGCCGGGCCCTAAAATCAAGAAAAATTAGTCATAATTGAAGGAATTCACCCTCATATGACAAAATATACTCCAAGATCTCTAAAAATGGCAGTTTAGGCCTTTAGGATCTAGAAGGAGATCTAGGGTAACTCAAAAGGCCAAGTTGGATAAAATTTGGACATGCAAACTCATGAAGTCATAGCCTAAGTCCATAGGCAAGGCCAATAACGATTCCTAAAACCAACACATATGGCCTCCCAAGGTGATCCTTCACGCTTGAGTGGCCATATTAGAACCACTCTAGTTTTTTGTGAACTATGCATTGGTAGTGAGGCCTAGACCAAGGCCATCATATGAAACTTGGGCATTAGGTCTAAAAGGTAACTTATAAATCTCAAGGTCCATGAAAAAATCTTTGATCCACCACATGTGACATCTTCGTATGATATTTATCCTTTGACTCAGTGATGATATAGGATCCAATATAATGTTTTGAGTAGTAAGGATGGGTTGTGGGTGTTAGAGCCTAATTCCATTGTTCCCTCTCTTGACCATGTTGAGGACACCATGAACTATACCTTATGCTTGAAAATCTATAATGGTGACCATATCCCCACTTGGAGGGAAAATATATCCTTAAGAGGTCATGTATTTTATTTCAAGGCCTCATTCATGGGATTGGATTCATATAATATTCATTTAGGGCCTAAGGACCTATATCTAGTGCTCAAAACTTCATAATATTGCTAATATCCCCACTCAAAGGGAAAGGTATACTCAAGAGATCATGTGTAGTGGATTGGGTCATCATTATTAAACTTGAATGCTTATAATATTCACCTAGGGAATAAGTATTATGTTTGCTCCTTCAACCATATCTCCATGTATAAGGAATATATACTCATATCCAATATCCAAAACCTTCTAATGGCACCCATATCTATACTCAAGACAAAGGATAACCTTGATAGGTCTTATGTGGTGGTTTGAGGTGTTATTCATGATCATTAATGCTTATAATATTTCATTAGGGTATTATCCCCATATTTCCTTCACCAACTATTTCAAATCCATTGAGACCCATAACTAATTATATTAATCTCCTAATTGCTCGCATATCCCTAGTTGGAAGACAAGGATACCCTTGAGACATGCTATAATCTATATTAAGTCATTGTTCATAGCCCTAGATTCCCTAAAGATTCCTTTATGGTATAATTCTTAGTATTCCCCCCATAATAATTTCAAGGACCCAAATGCTCATACCTTCTGCTTAATAATTTTAGAATTCCATTGATATCCACACTCAAAAGCCAAGGATAACCTTGGTGTGGAAGAGAGAGAGAGAGAGAGAGAGAGAGAGTTATGGTTTGGGGAGGTGTGTGTGTGTGTGTGTGTGTGTGTGTGTGAGAGAGAGAGAGAGAGAGAGAGAGAGACAAAGTTGTGTGAGGAAAAGGGGGAGAGAGTGAAAGGGTGGAGGGATAGAGAGGGGGGGAGGCCTCAAGAGCACACACACACTTTCTCTAAAGAGATAAAACACACTTTTAAGAGTTTTTGCACTCTCTTATTGAGGGATACCTACATTGGAGAGGAAGGTGAGCATTTATTTGGAAATTTATTGAGAATACGTTTATGAAAAACAACAATTGTGCATTTTTATAGCTTCCTTGAAAAAACTAAAGTTGCAATTTCCACATCCAAAATATCAACATGTTTCCTAATTTCCACATGTAGATAGTGAAATGGAACAATCAAGAATGCAAACAAATAATTTGCACTAAATGCAAGTATGAGAGAATATGATACCCATGTGCCCTTGTGTGTTTACCATGGAATTTCCTATAATACGCATACTAATAAAATAACAAGAGAAATATCAAAGTTGATCAATTTGATCAATAAACATGAGCTTTCATGCGAAGGGTGGGGTTGCCTATGTTGGAATATTCTCACCATCATTTTTCAGATTTGCATGTCTGCATGCATTTTGCATGCATCCAGTCATCTGCATGCATTTGCATGCAAATTCATGCATCGAGCCATCATCTTGGTGGTCCTCCCAGCACCTAGAGCTCACTTTCAGCTCCCTAGAGCTTGTCTTCAGCCCCCAATTGGCCTCCTACCTACCTGATGCGCCCTATTTGACTTTTATGCATGACAAGTGCACTTTGCTCACCTACTGTTGATGTATATGTAACTTCGGAATATATTTCATCTATGTATTTTATTGTACTCCTATAGATATGTATTATTCCTCTATATGGAAGTGTCGTCATTTGTATTGACAAGTGTCGCAAGTGTCGTAACTTGTCGATGGCTTATTAGACCACCATGTGTGGGTTCGACCCTGATTAAGTTAACTTGGGGTTATTAGGCTGAGTTAGACAAGTCGGCCCCATAGGTTTATTAGGCTACTAAGAACAAGTATAAATAGAGAGCGGGATGTCTCTATTTGATCACTTCACTTACTCACTTATCCATCACTCGGAAAGTGGCGCACATGTGAGGAGGAGGATCAGCTGCTAGGAGGAATCTATCTCTGTGTACTTGGGTTGTACTTTGGTTGTGCTATTGCTCTATCTATCTCTGAGGAAGTTGTGGGGTGTTTCACCTTAGGGTTTTCCCCACAGAAACTCTGTGTGTCTATTGTCTTTTATGATTGCATCTTGTGATGATTGATATGCTTTCTATGATTGATATGCATTGATATATTGTACATTTTATTCTCTCAGTAAAGATCCTAGAGTATTTTGAATTAATGCTCGAAAATTAACATGGTATCAAAGCTAACCTGAGAAGAAGACACTGTGCAGTTGCAGAAGCTAGGGCTTCTTGTTTTTGGGTTTCTCTCCATAGATTTTGGAAAACAAATATGATAGATTGACTCTCCTCAACAAGGTGAATCTTTCTATCCAATCAGAATTCAATTCTGAGCACTTTCAGTTTTGGCCCTAAAAATTATGGTTTCCACAAAAATAGTAATTTTGGAAATCTGAAGACATAGTTGGAAGCTCCTTGGAAAAATCGAAGTTTAGAGCTTTGGATCGAGATTTTTGGCTGGGTAAATCTCCGGGAAACTCAAACACTAATTTAGGGTCCTCCCTAGTGAACCCGGGAAGACTAAAAGGCATTTTTGAAGGGTGAATCTTTGCAGATCTCAAATTCTGAATACACCGGGCTGATTAGATCATTAAGGCGCATCTTTCTATCCTTTCAGAAAGTTGAAATTCACATTTTGAATTTTTAGGGTTTCTCTGACAAACCCTAATCCGAGACCAGATCCAGTTTTCAACAAATAAAGTGGTAAGACCTAAATATTTTTTATTTCCATTTGAAGTACTCTTTAAGATGTCTCACCACACCAAGCTTGAGGATAAGCTTGAAGGGGCTGATAACTTCCGAGCCTAGAAGTATAGGATTGGGTTAATCCTGGAAGAAAATGAATTAGATACTTACATAAGAGAAGAGGTCCCTGTACTAGAGGGAGAAGAGGCTAAAGCCCTCCACAAGAAGAACTTGGTCAAGGAAAAGAGAATCATTGTTGATTCTATCAAGGACCATCTCATCCTCCATGTGTCATATCTGAAGACACCCAAAGAGATGTTTGATTCCCTATCCAAGCTATTTGAAGGGAAGAACATAAATCGGAAGATGACTCTGCGGAACCAATTGAAAGGGGTAAAGCTTCAGAGTGGAGAATCCATTCAATCTTATTTTTCTAAGGTCTCTCAAATCAAGGAACAACTAGAAGCAGTGGATGAAATGGTGGAGAATGGTGAAGTTGTCATGACCACTTTGAATGGCCTACCTAGGTCATGGGATTCCTTTATCCAAGGAATCTATGCAAGAAAGAAGTTGGTATCCTTCAGTAGACTGTGGGAAGAATGTTCACAAGAAGAAGCAAGGCTTGTGGCATGAGAATAAAAGATGGGGAATGAAGATCAAGCTCTCATAGCTCACACCAAGGGAAGCAAGTTTAAGAGGGAGAAATCTCATAACAAGAAACATTCTCACCCTCATCACAAGAAGAAAGATCTATCTCATGTTCGATGTTACGAATGTAATGAAATGGGACACTTTTCTTCAAATTGTCCCAAGAAGAAGAAAGACAACAACTTCAACAAGAAGAAGAAGAATAACAAAATAAGATATCATGCTCATGCTATTGAGGATGATGAACCTCCTAGGAAGAAATCTAGAGTAGAAAGTGATGATGATGACTCATCAAGCGAAGAAGAGTATGTTCTAATCTCTTCTCTCACAGGTACTATTTCTCATGGTTGTAGTGATTGGTTAATTGACAGTGGGGCTTCTAAACACATGACTGGGTTTAAATAATCTTTTGTAAATCTGCCTGAACATGAATCACCCCATTAAGTGAAACTTGGGGATGATTATCAATACCCTATAAAAGGAAGTGGGGAAGCCTCCTACAACCTAGAATCTAGAAAATCTTTGAAAATGAAAGATGTGTTATTTGTACCTGGACTCAAGAAGAACTTACTCTCCATCTCTGCATTGGATGCAAAAGGCACAAGGGTTGCATTTGTAGATGGCCAAGTCCTAATGAGGCCAAAGGGTAAAACTATTGATGATGCAGTGGTGATTGGAGAGCAAGAGGGAGGATTGTACAAATTGAAGGGACAACCTGAACATGCCATGGTACATGAATCCATGGAGCCAAATGAACTTTAGCATGGAGCCAAATGAACTTTGGCATAGAAGACTTGCACATATGCACTACAGAGCATTACCAATTGCGAGTAAAGTTGTAGAAGGTCTTCCTGAAATCAAGACCAAGCATGAAGGTGTTTGCAAAGGATGTGCAAAAGGAAAGAACATAAAGAAGGAATTTCCAAGTAGTGAAAGCAAGGAAAAAAGTATCTTGGAAATTATCCACTCTGATGTATGTGTTCTGATGTCATCCAGTTCTCTGAGTGTGTATGCTTACTATGTCTCTTTCATTGATGAATTCTCTAGGAAGACTTGGGTTTACTTCTTGAAGAACAAAGATGAAGTGTTTGATAAGTTCAAGGAATTCAAAACCTTGATGGAGAACCAAACTGATAAGAAGATCAAAACATTCAGATCCAACAATGGTGGAGAATTCACTTTAGGAGACTTCAAGAAGTTATGCAGTGATTCAGGATTAAGATGGAGTTGACTACTCCTTACAATCCACAACAGAATGGATTTGCAGAAAGAAAGAATAGAACAATCATGGAAGCAACAAAGGCAATGCTGCATGACCAGGATCTACCTATGCATCTATGGGCAGAAGCAGCTAGGACAGCTGTATATGTGAAGAACAGAACACCCCACAATATATTGGACAACAAGACACCAGAAGAGGTCTTTTCTAGTAAGAAACCTGAAGTCAGCCATTTTAGAATATTTGGTTGTCTAGTATACACACATGTCCCAAAGGAAAAGAGGACCAAGCTAGATCCTTCAGGAAAGAAGGGTATCTTTATGGGTTACAGTGAAAACTCGAAGGCTTACAGAATATACTTTCCAGGGTTCAGGAAGATTGATGTCAGCAGGGATGTAACATTTGATGAAAACTCAGCATTCATCAAATCAAGGAAGACACCTGTTGAAGATCATGAAGAACCAAAGGAAACCAGATTTCAAGACACTACCATGACTGAAGCAATTCCAGAAGCAGATCGTGAAGTTGAAGATCCACAAATACCTATAGATCCACCTCGTGAGAAGGACTCTCACCAGAGGAAACTGCATGGGCTAGAGAGCTCATTCAAGATGCAGAAAGGTATGGCATTCTAGAAGAAGAACACAGATCAAAGAAGAGGACCAGATCACATACCAGCTATGTTGCTTTACTCTGTGATATCATGAACAAAGAACCTTCCAGTTATGAAGAGGCATCGGAAAAGAAAGAATGGAAGGATGCCATGATCGAGGAATACCAATCAATGATGAAGAATGATCTTTGGGATGTTGTCCCAAGACTTGAAGGGAAGTATGTTGTGACTTCCAAATGGATCTACAAGATCAAGCATGCTGCAGATGGAATCATAGAGAAATACAAAGCAAGATTCGTAGCTCGCGGCTTCTCTCAAAAAGAGGGAATAGACTATGAAGAGACTTTTGCTCTTGTAGCCAGGTACACTTCCATTAGATCAGTACTTACCCTGGCTACAGTGATGAAATGGAAGATACACCAGATGGATGTCAAGAAAACTTTCTTGAATGGTGTAGTCGAGGGGGAAGTGTATGTGTGTAGACTGAAGAAAGTCTTATATGGCTTGAAGCAAGCTCCCAGGACTTGGTATGGTAGGATGGACGGTTTCCTATCCAGTTTGGGCTTTACCAAGAGTAAAGAAGATTCCAACCTTTATTACAAGGTTGAGGAAAGCAATCCAGTGATACTACTTCTGTATGTGGATGATCTGTTTGTAACAGGTAATGATAGGTTGATTGCCGATACCAAGAGGAAGCTTGCAGCTGAGTTCGAGATGAAGGACTTGGGGATGATGCACTATTTTCTAGGCATGGAGGTGTGGCAGAGTGGGGATCATATCTTCCTTAAACAAGGGAAGTATGTAGTAGAGATCCTGAAGAGGTTTGAGATGATGGACTGCAAGGCTATGGCCACACCTATGGCATCGAACCTGAAGCTTCTGTGTGATGCTTCATCTGATCCGGTTGATGTCACGATGTATCGTCAGATGATTGGATCCCTGATGTACCTGACGGACATGAGACCAGATATTTGCTTTGCTGTGAACACATTGAGCCAGTTCCTGACAGATCCCAGAAGTGTTCACCTGGTTGCTGTAAAGCATATTCTGAGGTACCTGAAGGGTACAGTTGACTATGGGCTCAAATATGATGCGAATCAAAAGTTTAACCTATAGGGTTATGTTGATTCAGATTGGGAAGGAATTTTTACAGATAGGAAGAGAACATCTGGGTGCTGCTTCAGTATGGGATCAGGTGTGATCTCTTGGTTCAGCAGGAAGCAATCCTGCATAGCACTGAGTATAGCCGAAGCAAAGTATGTTGCAGCATGTTCAGCTAGTTGTGAGGTAGTATGGCTCCGGAAGCTATTGTATGAGTTATTTGATCTCCCGCTGGAGGCTACTAGTATCTTTTGTGACAACTAGAGTTGTGTAAAGCTGTCTAAGAACCCAGTGTTCCACAACAGGTCGAAGCACATCAAGATCAAATATCACTATATCAGGGATATGGTGCAGAGAGGAGCAGTGAAGCTCCTATATGTTGCGACAGATGAGCATATTGCAGATGTGTTAACGAAGCCACTAGCCAGAGTGAAGTTCGAGTACTTTAGAGAGAGGCTTGTTGTCCTTCAGATCGATGACACTTCAAGGAAGAGGTGATGGAGACATTTGCTAAAGACATTCCAAGCATGGTGGAAGGAGGATCCTTCACATGGCTATGAATGTAAGCGCTGGATGATGAGCATCAGGACAATGCTCCAGTTACTGCTCTATATATGCATCATGTTGGATGCTGGATATGATCAGTTGGATCATTTATATGTATATGTATATATGCATCATGTTGGATGCTGGATATGATCATTTGGATCATTTATATGTATATGTATGTACGCATCATGTTGGATGCTAGATATGATCAGTTGGATCATTTATATGTATATGTATGTACGCATCATGTTGGATGTTGGATATGATCAGTTGGATCATGTGTATGTATCTGTAGATGTATCAGGTGGATACATTGTATGATCAGGTAGATCATGAATGTTGATATGTATCAGGTATGATCAGGTGGATCATGTATTTGTATATGTATCAGGTGGATACATTGTATGATCAGGTAGATCATGTATGATGATATGTATCGGGCAGATACTGTGTATGCATCAGGTTGATGCTATGATGATCAAGATGATCACAGATGATGAGCTTTAGGATGTTGCTCCAGATGATATGCATCAGGTTGATGCTATGATAATGATCAGGATGATCACAGATGATGAGCTTCAGGATGTTGCTCCAGATGATATGCATCGGGTTGATGCTATGTTGATGATCAGGTTGATCATGTGATGATGTATGGTGAGTATCGGTTTGATACTCTGTGGCCGTGGACAGGTTGTGTAGGTAGCATAGAAAATATCCTTTAAAAACTGGATAGGTAGAGCGGTGTGCTCGTAACAGCCCGGGTTGCTCTATCGAGATTCGGACAGGTAGAGCGGTGTGATTGTAACATCCTGGGATGCTCTGAGTAGGTTTTGCTATAGTTTCGCATAGAAAAGATCCTTTAAAATACGGACAGGTAGAGAGGTGTGCTCGTAACATCTTGGGATGCTCTATCGAGATCCATATAGGTAGAGCGGTTTGCTCATAACAGCCTGGGATGCTTTGAGTAGGTTTTGCGAAAGTTCACATATAAAAGATCCTTTAAAATCCAGATAGGTAGAGCAGTGTGCTCGTAACATCCTGGGATGCTCTATCGAGATCTAGACAGGTAAAGCGGTTTACTCATAACATTTTGGGATGCTCTAAGTAGGTTTTGTGAAGGTCAACATGTAAAAGATCTTGGGAGATCCGATAGGTTGAGTAGTGTGCTCGTAATCAGTCCTGGGATGCTCTTTCGAGGTTTTGTTGAGGCATGTAATCAGTCCTGAGTATTCCACAGTATGGCCAGTGATGATGAAGACCTACAGGTGGTGGGCCTACATCCAATATGAAAAAGTACTGGCTCTATAGAACTTCCTATGACAAGTAGATCAGAGATTGATTGAGATAGCAGCAGCAGTGATGATGACGATGATTCGAGGATGATGATTCGCTGATGATGATCCAAAGAAGAAGACTTGTGTTAGCAGATCTGTGTCGAGAAATGCCTTTTTAGTTAAGAGGGAGTGTTTATGTATATGTAACTTCGGAATGTATTTCATCTATGTATTTTATTGTACTCCTATAGAGATGTATTATTCCTCTATACGGAAGTGTCGTCATTTGTATTGACAAGTGTCACAAGTGTCGTAACTTGTCGATGTGTTATTAGACCACCATGTGTGGGGTCGGCCCTGATTAAGTTAACCTGGGGTTATTAGGCTGAGTTAGACAAGTCAGCCCCATAGGTTTATTAGGCTTCTCAGAACAAGTATAAATAGAGAGCGGGATCTCTCTATTTGATCACTTCACTTACTTACTTATCCATCACTCAGAAAGTGGCGCACATGTGAGGAGGAGGATCATCTGCTAGGAGGAATCTATCTCTGTGTAATTGGGTTGTACTTTGGTTGTGCTATTTCTCTATCTATCTCTGAGGAAGTTGTGGGGTTTTTCACCTTAGGGTTTTCCCCACGGAAACTCTGTGTGTCTATTGTCTCTTATGATTGCATCTTGTGATGATTGATATGCTTGCTATGATTGATATGCATTGATATACTGTACATGTTATTCTCTCAGTAAAGATCCTAGAGTATTTTGAATTAATGCACAAAAATTAACACCTACCATCAGTTATCGCTTAGTTAGAGTGCCTTATTTCACCTACCAGGAGTTATCATTCAGTTAGAGCATTGATTGAGCAATTCTTCCACTGATTTCTCATCCTAAATTCCTGTAGCTCCTAGTTAGCTAGTTCTGGAGTGCCACTTGACCTTCTAATAGCCTCATGCGCCCTCCTTGGAGTCTCCATCCCCTGATTTGTGCCTAGATGGTTCTGTTAAACTCAATTAGACTCACTTGATTGACTATTACCATTTATGACCGATACTACTGATTGGATGATGTCTCCATTGTTATCCAAGATAGACTTTGAGCATGATTCGAATGACCTCCTTGGTTAATTCGAATTATCTACACAATTATTGTATTATATTCATTATTCACACAGTGTCGGCTCATAGCTGATGTATAATACTGTTATTCTCCATTTTTTGTGTTCATGAGTGATTATTGAGTGCATTCTTCTCTTCTTCTTTGCAACATTCTTGAGAGTTTGATTGTGAGTTTGTTGCAATTGCTAGATCCCCTGCAGATTATCACATGGTATCATTGCAGTCAACAACTATTCGAATTGTAGCAATTGCAGGAGTTACAGCTATCTTTCCTAGAGCACCATAAGCCTCTGAGTTTCCACAGCAAATACTAGTGCTATTACCTTGAATTCATTGGAGCAATCCAATGACGTCTAGCTAGGTGTGAAGGACTTAGTCATATGTGCTTAGGTGTCTTAAGGTAGTGTTCATTTGAAGTGTAGCAAATTTCCATCAAAAAAACTCTTCTTGTTTTGCAGGTTTATTCACCCATTTGAATTCTTCTTCAATTCGACCTTCACTATTCAGATGGATCTAAAGCTCACTTCTTCCAACTATGTCAAATGGAAAGCCAAGATGGTTCTTTTCATGAGATCCAAGAGCTTCACTAGGATACTAAATGGAACAATGGTAGAACCACTTAGTGTAGTAGGGAAATCCAAGTACTCGGACAGGATTGATGAAGGAGTAGGCTTACTTCTTCTCTCAATTTTTGAAGATCTTCACTTCCATGTCATCGATCTAACATCTCCAAAAGAGGTTTGGGACTTGAGCTTGAATCCCTCTTTGGACAGAAAGATGATCTGAAAGGTCATAAATTGGTGAATAAACTCATCTCTTTGAGTCCTGAAAGATTCAAATCCATCAATGCATTCTTAACCAAGTTCAAAAGCTTGATTTCTTAGTTGAAAAGATATGAGATAGTGAAAGAAAAAAAACAACTCATTCTTGCCATTCTCTCTAAATTAGGGCCAAATTTCTTAGTTTTTGTCTCCACATTTCAGTAAGCTAAGATTTCCATTCCAAAATGGAAGTTTCCCTCACTTGATGACTTCATCCAATCTGTTACTCAAGAGGAGGAGAAGTTAATATCCATGGGAATGATCAAACCAAAGTTGGATTAGACCCTTATAGCTGTTGAGGCCAAAAGAGCGAATACAAAAGGCAAGCAAAATATTTATGAAAAGAGAGCAAATGATACAAATCCAAAAGATGTTCCATATCAGTCAGATGGGGTTTCTAACCCAAAGAAGAACAAGCAATCTCAGAAAGAGAGATCCAAGTACACATATAGTCATCGAGGATTTCATCCTGAGAATTCTTGTATGAAGAAGACTATAGACTTGATGGCTTGATTACTTGAGAAGAACAATCTCCCTGTACCTAGATGTGCAAGGAATAAATATACTGATACTGAACCTTCTAGATCTAAGGACAAAGAGAGTTGCCATGCCCTCATGGCAAGAGCATCCACAAATTCTTCATTCATCATAGATTCAGGAGCAACAAGACATATGTCTTACTCCAAATATCTCTTCTCCAACTTCGAATGCTCGGTTGGCCCTTCCATCATGTTGGGAAATGATTCTGAAGTCTCCTCTCAGGGGATTGGAAGAATCGATCTTGACCATGGTTACTTTTCTCATGTGCTTTATGTTCCTTCTCTCACAGCAAATATACTTTCAGTGTACCAAATGACTCATATTGGAGAGCCCAAAAGAGTGCTCTTTTCTCCAAATGAAGTCGAGGTACAACACATGGTTCCAGGGAAAATCATTGCAAAAGGAGTTGCAAATCATAAGACAAAACTCTATGAGTTTTCACACTTCTTACCTCTCTCAAAGGAGTCTTCTCTTCACTCTCATGCAAATGAAGAGAGTAGGCTATCTCATCTCAACTACAAACATTTGCAAATATTGCAAGCTCAAAATGTGGTTGAAGAAGTGTGAATGCTAGATCCAGATCCACAAGAACCTAAAGATCTAGAACCTATTGGTTCAAATCCTAAGGCAAAGTGGGCCACCACTACTACATCCACTAGCACTCTTGTTGGAGATCCATCATCATCATGTCCTAGTTCCTTTGATAGTGATCTCACCTATGTTGGTTCAAAGGAGATATCAAAGAACTACATGCACATTCTGGAACAATTTCATGATATTCACATTTTTGGATTTGTTCCTCCTTTGAGTGATGATGAGCAAGAGAGCACATCTCCTTCACATGAGATTTTAGATTCAGAGTTTGGAAGTTATGATGAACCAATTTCACTTGATGTGATGATGTTCCTCCTTTGAGTGATGATGAGAAAGAGAGCACAGCTCCTTCACATGAGATTTCATATTCAGAGTTCGGAAGTGATGATGAGCAAGAGAGCGAAGCTTCTTCACATGAGATTTCAGATTCAAAATATGAAGATGGAGATGATGAGAAGGGAATGCTATATCTAGAAACTGATGATGAAGATGAGGGAATGGGAGATCCATATCCACAAGAACCTAAAGATCTCTCACCTGATGATCCTCCTCTTCCTTGATGGGAATCCATTACACTCCGATCTGCCAGTGATTTGGTTGGTGATCCACATGATCATAGAAGAACTAGATCAGATTTTCAGAATGGAAGGTTTCATCCTTCTCACATTATCGATCCATTTCAGATCGATCGATCCTTCTTCGGAAAAGAAGGAAACTTACCTCCTTCAGGGGTGAGTGATGATATGCTACATTAGCATCCTTCAGTCTATTTTGAGGGAGGGCTTTCTTCTCACTGGGTTTTCCCTCTTTCCTCACTTAGTTTATTTAGATTGATTGTACGGGGTGACCTTTGGTCTCAGTCACCAGGGCCCTATTTTCTAGATTTCAGTTTTTGCCTCATAGTATAGCTTGCAGGGAGGTGTTGGAATATTCTCACCATAATTTTTCAGATTTGCATGTGTGCATGCATCTAGTCATCTGCATGCATTTGCATGGCATCGAGTCATCATCTTGGTGGTCCTCCCAACACCTAGAGCTCACTTTCAACTCCCTAGAGCCTGTCTTCAGCCCCCAATTGGCCTCCTACCTACCTGATGCATCCTATTTGACTTTTCTGTATGACAAGTGCACCTTTGCTCACCTACCACCAGTTATCACTCAGTTAGAGCACCTTATCTCACCTACCAGGAGTTATCATTTAGTTAGAGAATTGATTGAGCAGTTCTTCCACTGATTGCTCATCTTAACCTCCTATAGCTCCTAGTTAGCTAGTTCTGGAGTGCCACTTGACCTTCTTACAGCCTCATGCGCCCTCCTTGGAGTCTCCATCCACTGATTTGTGCCTAGATGGTTCTGTTAGACTCAGTTAGACTCACTTGACTGATTATCACCATTTATGACCGATACTACTGACTGGATGATGTCTCCATTGTTATCCAAGCTAGACTTTGAGCATGGCTCAAATGACCTCCTTGGTTAATTTGAATTCTCTACACAGTTATTGTGTTGTATTCATTATTCACACAGTGCCAACTCACAACTGATGTATGATACTACTATTCTCCAGTTTCTATGTTCATGAGTGATTATTGAGTGCATTTTTCTCTTCTTCTTTGCAAGATTCTTGAGAGTTTGATTGCAAGTTTGTTACAGTTGCTAGATCCCCTGCAGATTATCACAGCCTATGGTTCTAAAGTGGGTTTATAAATATCTTGAGAGATAATTGGGTCCATAGTGAATGCTACATTGACTCTTTATTCTCTTGTTACTAAAAATTTATGGTGCTGCTAGGTTGAAGGTCATCACTAACTTTATCCCTTCGCTTCATTTTTTGTGAAGAACCTACAACAATTAATTGATGAAATACACGATATATCATATCACGGAATATTTTTATTGATTGCGGGCCACTTTGAGGGGGAAACCTCCTTTGAGAAAGATCAATACAAATAACTTCAAGGTACCTTCATTGGACTCAACACAAACTTATATACTAAGTCTAGGCACCAATACTATGGATCAATACCATGAGACATATACTACTACGAGACGACTTACAAAGCATATGCATCCAATACTATGGGCTAACACAAACTATGGATCAACATATAATACTATGGGATGACTTACAAGGCATATGCGTCCAACAACAATATACTAACAAGGTAAATAGAAGGGTTGACATGGGTTCCTAACATACCCTCCCCCTTAGGAAAAGCTTTTTTACTTAAAGCTTTAGATGTGGAAATTGTTGTTGAATCTGAAGAAGTGGTTCCCATGTAGCATCCTCTGGTTGCATTATGTGCCACTAAATTAAGGCCTATGTGATAGAGCGAGAGCGAAGCTGACAAGTGTGCCGATTGAGGATGGAATCCATCTCTAAAATGATGGATCATTCATTATCTAGTTCTGGTAAAATAGTTTGTCCTCTGATGTTGGTGCCAAGAATTTTCTTCAGACAAGAGATATGAAATACTGAATGAATGCGGGAAGAAGGAGAAAGTTCCAATTTATAAGCAACAGACCCAATATTCTGAAGAATCCTATATGGCCCATAGAACTTTGGAGCGAGCTTATGACGCCCTTTGAGTTTCAGGGAGGATTGCTTGTAAGGATGTAGACAAAGAAAAACCATATCACCTGCTTGAAAAGTATGCTTAGAACGGTGATGATCGGCTTGTTGCTTCATTCGATTTCTTTCCATGTGAATATTGTCCCACAAATGCAAAGAATCTAATCACGATTTCGAAGGACCGTGTCAACTGCCTGAACTGATGAACTGCTGGGGGTGTATGGAAGAAGAACTAGTGGTGCCTGACCATAGACTGCTTCATATGGAGTCATTTTAGAGGTAGTGCGGTAAGAGGTATTGTACCAACATTCAGTGAGAGGGAGCCACTTTGCCCACTGATGTTGTTGTTTGAAGGTGAAGCAATGAAGATAAGTTTCCAAGCATTTATTGATAATTTTAGTCTAACCATCTATTTGTGGGTGATACCCTGAACTCATATTCAGTTTGGTGTCAGTGTGGTGAAATAGTTCTATCCAAAATGACTGGTGAAAGTTGCATCGCGATCCGAGACAATGGAAGAAGGGATTCCATGAAGACGGAAGATCTGGTCCAGGAAAATTTGTGTGACTAAGGAGGCTGTATAAGGATGGATGAGGGCACAAAAATGACTATATTTGGAGAGGAGATCAACCACAACTAAAATCACTGTCTTCCCTCCATATTTAGGGATCCCTTCAATGAAATCCATAGAAATGTATGTCCAAATCCATGTAGGGATGGCTAAGGGTTCGAGCAATCCAGGAAGGAGTGTCGTTTCACCCTTATTACATTGGAAGGTATCACATTCATCCACCATCTGTTGAATTGTCCTTTTCATTCCCTACCAAAAGAAGTTACGTCACACCGACTCATACGTTTTGAGGAACCCAGAGTGCCCTGTCGATGGAGAAGCATGGAGTTCATAGAAGACAACCTGTTGAAGATTTGTGCTTTGGGGAAGCACCAAATGACCCTTGTATCTCACGTAAGCACCATCCCAAGAGTAATGTGGTACATCGGAAGGGTTGTTTACCAAGTGTCAAATGATTTGAGATAATGAAGATTCATTGACATAGTCATGTTGAACAAATTGCAACCAATTTGGAACAAGCATAGAAATAGTTGAAAGAGAAACTTGGTCATCAAATGTGCGAGAAAGAGCATCTGCCATAATATTGTCCTTACCCTACTTGTAAGTCATCTCATATCCATAATCCATGAGTTTGATAACCCATTTCTGTTGTGCTATGGAGGATACACGTTGTTCCAGGAAATATTTTAGACTCCGGTGATCACTCTTGATGCAGAAATGATTCCCTAATAGGTGTGGTCGCCACTTCTGTACTGCATGCAAAATAGCCATCATTTCCTTCTCATATGTACAAGAAACTAAATTCTTACCTAAAAGGGATTTGCTGGTGAACGCAATGGGATGTTCATCTTGAAGGAGAACAACACCAAGTCCATTTCCACAAGAATCACTCTCAATAGTGAAGGGCTTGAAAAAATCGGGCATAGGTAGAATAGGTGTAGTACACATAGCTTGTTTCAGTTTGTCAAATGCACACTCAGTAGCATGTGTCCATGTAAAAGCATCATTTTTCAATATAACAATTAATGGATCTGCAATATTCCCATAATCCTTGACAAACTTGCGGTAGTAGCCAGTCAATCCCAAAAAACCATGAAGGCTCTTGAGTGTCTGAGGAAGCGGTCAATTGTCCATCGAAGCTATTTTGGCAGGATCCACGCAAACCCCTTGTGCTGAAATAATGTTCCCGAGATACTCTACTTCCTTCTATCCAAAAAAACATTTACACTGTTTTCCGTGGAGATGATGGTCAAAGAAAAGTTGCATTACAAGATCCAGATGCTGGAGATGTTCAGCCCATGTTTTACTGTAGATGAGGATATCATCAAATAAGACCAGAATGAATTTCCGCAAATAGGGCCGGAATATTTTATTCATCAATGCCTGGAATGTGGAAGGATAATTAGTGAGGCCAAATGGCATGACCAAAAACTCTTAGTGGCCATCATGTGGGCGGAAAGTTGTTTTAGGTATATCATCCTCATGAACTTGAATTTGATGATACCTAGAACAAAGATCTAACTTGGAGAAAAATTGAGCACCATGAAGCTCATCAAGAAGATCATCAACAACAGGAATTGGAAACTTATCCTTGATTGTGAGGTGATTAAGTGCTTGGAAGTCAATGTAGAGGCGTCATGACCCATCTTTTTTTTGGACAAGAAGAATTGGTGAAGAAAATGAACTAGTACTAGGGCGAATAATACCTTGCTTCAGTAAGTCCCAAACGAGCATTTCAATCTCTTTTCTTTGGTGAAATGGGTAGAGATAGGGCCTAATGTTGGGAGGAACAATTCCAAGAAGGAGCTGTATATGATGGTCCTTTGGCCTTGAAGGTGGTAATTCCACTGGTTCAGCGAAGACACCTGTATATCTATCCAGAATTTGTTGTAGATCTTAAGGAGTAGTGGAGACCGCTGATGGTTGCATCTGAATGGAATGGGTCTGAGCGATGACACCAGGTGAATTATTCTTAAGGAGATTCTCCATGCGATGTGAACTAATGATGTTGAGAGACCCTGGTTGTAATCCTGTCAATGTGTGTTTTTGTCCATTAGTTGAAAACTGCATCCAAATTTCAGTAAAATCCCATAAGATGGGGCCAAATGTGTGTAGCCATTGAGCGCCCAAAACCACAACACATCCACCTGAGGCCAAGGAAAACATGTCAGACCATAGGTTATAATATCCCATAAATATATGCACATTGCGACACTTCCCTTTGCAAGGTAAGGTGCCCCCATTGGCAACCATGACTTCAAAGTTGGAGCAAGGATGGACAAAAAAATCATCTTGTTTGGTGATCTAAGGGTCAATGAAGTTATGAGTGCTACCATAATCAATGAGTATTGTAAGAGAAAGCTTCTTGAAGTAACCCCTAACCCGCATTGTTTGGGGGGGGGGTTGGCTCCGGGTAAAGCATGGAGAGATATATCTGGGTGGTCGTCCTGAGACGGAAGGTAAATAAGCGGCCCTTGAATGTCGACTTAATCATCTAATGTATCTAGAGCTTCTTCACCAATTTCATAGGCAGACGTAGAATCCACATCCAATAGATAGAGATTTTTCTCAACACATCTATGTCCCCGAGTGAATTTATCATCACAATTATAACAAATCCTTTTTTCTCTGCGTGCTCAGATCTCTATTTCAGGCAAATACTTTGTAGGATTTGGTCGAGGAGCTGGCAGGATGGGAGGTTGTTGGGAACCCATATTTCTGAAGGGAACAAAAGTGGGTTTGGAGCATTGTTGAGATGCAATATTGTCCTCTACCAACTTAACCAACCCCAGGGATTCCATCATTGTGTTGGGACAGAACGTTTTGACCTCATATCGGATTGCATTCTTTCGACCACTGATAAAACAACTCATTTTGAAGTCATCATGTAATCCTTCTGTGTGTTTGGGTAGTTTCTCAAATTATGTTTGATACTCTCTCATATTGCCAATTTGGTGAAGTTTAATGAGGGATCCTGTGAAGTCATCAAAAGCATTAGGACCAAATCGTTGCAAAAGGAGCTAGCAAAATTCTAGCCATTTTGGCTCTTCATGAGTCTTGATGTACCAACGGTACCATTGAAGAGTTTCCTATTCAGAATGAAAGGATGAAAGTGGAACTTTGTTGAAATCAAAAGTATTATGCAAACTGAAATATTGTTCTGCTCGATAAATCCATCCAGTCGGATTAGTACCATTGAAGTGAGGAAAATCAAGCTTCAGACCATGGAAATTATTGGAAGAAGAGAAACCAGTGTCTGTAGAAGACTCTCACTATCATTTATTGTTCATGGCTGAATGCTCAAGATCGAGATCGAGAAATTTTTCATCAAGATCCTGGAGTTTGGTTTTGAGGGCTGCAAGTTCTTCCTCCATGGTTTTTGCTCCTGCGTGGGTGACAACCAAGGATTTTTTTTTTTTGAATGGGTAGAAAAACAAAAACAAAAACTATTTTAGTAAAGGAAAATTTGGATTTGGGAAAAACTCTGATGGAGAATTTGGGTTTGACTAAGTTTTGGACACGTTCGAATGGATAGGGAAGTAGAAAATGAGGATTTCAGAAGCGGGGTGAAAGAATTAGAAAAATTTTCAGAGAGGTACAAAGAAGCAAAAATAGGAAATGAACATTGTGGAAAAATTTGAAGGCGATTGGGTGAAAATCGAAGAAGTTATGATAAACCCTAAAAATAGAAAAATGTGGGATTTCTGGCTTCAGGAAGTGGAATTTGGGATAGGGTCCTTAGGAATGAAATATGCAAAATGGGATTGCAGGGGTGTTAGAGACGTTTCAAGGGAAACAGAGTTAAAAAAAGGGAGATAATTGCGAAAAAAAAATTATACTCTTTTCAGAATAGATCTGCAATGATGCAGAAGTGATCGGCAACAGATGGATTTGCAATGGCGCAGAAGTGATCGAAAACAGTTCTGTACAAATGTAATCTACGATTTATCAGCTAAAAATAGATATGGACCCCAGGTATGCTCGGCTTCCTAACGGTTCAAGTGATTCACTCAACCACCAATATTGTCTGATGACTTGTGTATTGGGGCAGTACTCCTCACTCCACGGCTCAGATAAAACTAATAACCACTTTGCCACAAACAACAACTCTTAATTTACCTCACGGGTGGGAACTAGTCAATCAGGTAGGGGTCGTTGCCCTTTTCGCTGGCAGGTCCTCTCAATGGTCCAACTACTTCGGGGTTCCTGTGGTACTCCTCACAATTAGTTTTAGGGATTATGCCCAAGTACTTCCCGTAGTTAAGCAGATAGGGATTATTCCCAGATCCGAACCTACAACAGATGTAAAAGAAAATTTGGCAGAAATTTCACCCAACGAGCCCAAGAAAGTGCTCTAATACCAAATGTGAAGAACCTGCAACAATTAATTGATGAAATACACGATATATCAAATCACATAATATTTTTATTGATCGCGGGCCACTTCGAGGGGAAAACTGCCTTTGAGCAAGTTCAATACGATTAACTTCACAGTACCTTCATTGGCTGCAACACAAACTTATGTACTAAGTCTAGGCGCCAATACTATGGATAAATACCATGAGACATATAATACTACGAGAAGAATTACAAAGCATATGCATCCAATACTATGGATCAATACTATGGGCTAATACAAACTATGGATCAACATATAATACTATGGGACTACTTACAAGGCATATGAGTCCAACAACAATATACTAACAAGGTAAAGAGAAATGTTGACATACGTTTCTAACATTTTTTTGCATGCATTGGGTTCACCATAACTCTTTATTCCATATAACTTGAATGTAATTTCAAGGAATCATGGCCTTCAAATATTATTTAAATCATATGTTTATTGTCAACATCCATTAGCTCCCCATGCTCCACATTACTCTAACTCTACATTACCTTACTCTTTCATGTACATTATCCTTTCTCAACATGTCTTATAACCCATCCCACTCACTACTCAACCATTTCATCCATGGTCCAACATAATTCACACTTTATCAAATTCTCCATTCCACAAAGGAATGAGAAGGGGGATGAATGACATGAGTCTACGTCGCTTTGGCCTCTACCCCAACCTTTTCTCCACCTCAACTACATAAAAAGTATGGAGGTAGGGATGTGGAGAATTCACCCTTCCTTGCATCACCTTTTGCTCATCATTACTAAAATCTCTACTCCAACATTTGGTCGTTCCTTCTCATTATCATCCATTTTAATAAAGGATCACCAACCAAATCACTTTTTCTTCTCCAAATCATCCATACAATCACTGCCACGTGTAGTTCAACTATGTCGTGAAGCTCATCACCATCTTCTCATTTCCTCACATTATCCCTTCCTTTTCATAAAAGTATTTGAGGCCTATAAATTTAACCTTCCACCTTTAATAAAGGGAGGGGATGCAAGAATTTCTCCCCTTCTCAAAA
Source organism: Larix kaempferi (assembly GCA_027924585.1). Lineage (NCBI taxonomy): Eukaryota > Viridiplantae > Streptophyta > Pinopsida > Pinales > Pinaceae > Larix > Larix kaempferi. The sequence goes on from BSBM01000147.1 coordinate 466,885, forward strand.
TTTTCACAATTTCACTCTCGTTTCACATTACTATTTGTTATTCCTTTCTTTTGAACTTCAACAAAAGGATTTAAACATGTTCTCTTAGCCAAGTACTCATCTCGACTCTAATACTTGGTATCTGCTAGTTGTCTTACTTTACATCCACCTCTTGGCTATCTCATCACCATCCACTAATGGATCATCTACAATAATCCACGTGTCTCTAAACATATTAGTGCTTGAGTTTTAACCTTTTCTTCACTATTTTATAAAGTCTTCTCGGCCTATCTTCCTCTCACAACCATACTAATATGTTGCATCTCTCATCCCTCATCCCTTTAATGGGTGCCTTCAAATGGCTAGGTATGTCACTACATAAGATTCCCGAGCTGATTAAAAATAGTTTCCTCGTGCTTATGAGTTAAATTATCAACTTCAACATCCCTACTAAACATATACCTACAACAACATCAATACATAACCTAATATATTAAGGGATTCAATATTCCCATCCGCAACTCCACTTGCTCCAACTACAAATTTTAATTTTTGTTACTATTTCACATCTTTGTCTCTACCACACCACCACCTATTGACATCATCTCCTCCGCAAATTCATCTTTTATGGCCTCCCTTAGAAGCATCTTCCACAAGACTATTAAACAACCCTCCTCTTTATTAAGAACTTTTTCAGGTTCATTTGACATCTTGGGCCAACATGCTTCACTCTTCTAACATACTCTTTGTAGTCTATATATTATGCAATATTCTTTGTCTCCTCCATATTCTTAATTTTGAAAACATTCTCTCTTATTCATCATCTTGCATGCATCATCTTCTCTCCCACTTCTTCGTATTCCTTTTCTTATTTTTTGTGTATGTTATTTTATCTTTTGTCCATTATTTATTTTCTCTTCCTATTGTTGTTATTTATTTTCTCCTCCTAGTGTTGTTACTTAGTCTAATGAATCTCGATGCAGATGGGATTGAGGTTCTCCTACAAATTAGAGTCACGCACTTAAAATTCTACACCAATCATAAATTTATCCAAGAACATAGAAACAAAACTACGCTATAAAGAAATAAATTTAACTATAATATCATTAAATCAAAATACAGGTAATTATAGTGGAAATCCAATTGGGAAACCACTTTTAGATTCATCTATCTCTATCCTTATCTATTCTTTATAATATTTACAATAATATTATTAAAGGCCATGTAATCCTTTCTCTCCTTTCTCTTTGTTTGGAGAATTCCCTGAACTCCCTTCTTGTTAACTAGTATTCATCCTCTCTCCCATTTTCACTTTGTACATTAGTTATCCTTTCATCTCTCATGCATGCTAATCAACTACCTATAATAGTTTAACTTGTCATTCAAACATGCCTTTAACTTCTCCTCTTTCCCTATTAGCACCACTTATCTCAAAGTGCAATATATTTCCTCCAACTACCACATGGTATATTTATATTTTCCCATGTCATCCTTTACTCCTCCCCATAGGTTTCTTTCTTTTTACATGTGGAATTGTTAGATGATAATTCCTTATTATATTGTCATCTGAATATAGGATCCATGTACTAGGCCCTGCATCCCTTCTTTGAATCATATATTTATCGTCAACATTCATTAACTCCCTATACTCTACCTTACCTTGCTCCATCATGTACAAAGACCCACCTCTATATGTCTTAAAAACCATCCCACTAATGATATGATATGATCCTTGAAAAACCCTTTATCTTATGGAAGAATGTGAAGAACCTACAATAATTAATTAATGCAAATACATGAGATATCAGAAATAATAGAACTCAGAATCACTTTTATATTGATCACGGGCCACTTTGAGGGGGCAACCTCCTTTGAGCAAGCTCAATACAATTAACTTCATGGTGCCTTCAATGACCTCAACACACACTTATATACTAAGTCTATGCCCAATACTATGAGTCAAAACCATGGGACATATAATACTACGGGACGACTTACAAAGCATATGCGTCCAATACTATGGGTCAATACTATGGGCTAATATAAACTACGGATCAACAAATACTATGGGACGACTTACAAAGCATATGCGTCCAATAACAATATACTAACATAGTAAAGAAAAGGGTTGACACGGGTTTCTAACATCCCCTCTCCCTTAGAAAAAGCTTTGGTTGGAGAAATTGCTGCCGAATCTAAAGGAGTGGTTCCCCAGTAGCATCCTCAGTTTGCGTTTTGGGCCACTGACACCTTGGGAGTGTCAGGGAGGATTGCTTGAAAGGCTGTAGATGAAGAAGAACCCTATCAGCTGCATGGAAAATGCGCTCAGAACGGTGCTGATTGACTTGTTGTTTCAGGCGAATTCTGGCCATGTGAAGATTGTCCTGTAGAATGAGAAGAATCTGATCATGGTTTCGAAGAACTGAGTCAATTTCCTGAACTGGGGAGATGCTAAGGGTGTATGGAAGAAGAAATGGTGGTGTCTGTCCATAGACTGCTTCATATGGTGTCCTTTGAGATGTGGTATTGTACCACCAAAGCGCTGCTAGGAAATCCATAGAAATAGTTGGGCAAAGCTATTTAGGGATGGGCAAGGATTTGAGCAATCCCGAAAGGAGTGTCGTTTCACCCTTGTTGACCTGGAAAGTATCACGGTCAGCCACCATCTGTTGAATTGTCATTTTCAGTCCCTGCCAAAAGAAGTTACATTGTTCCCGGTCATACATTGTGAAGAACCCAGAGTGCCCTGCTGATGAAAAAGCATGGAGTTCATAGAAGAGATAGCCTTGTTGAACATATTGCAACCAATTTGGAACAAGCAGAGAAAGAGCTGTAAAAGAAACTGGGTCATCAATTGTGTGAGAAGGAGCATCTGCCACCATATTGTCCTTACCCTTCTTGTAAGTGATTGCATAGGGATAAGCCATGAGTTGGATAACCCATTTCAGGTATGTTGGGTAGGAGACCCATTGTTCCAGAAAATTTTCCAAACTCTGGAGATCAGTCTTGATGCAGAAATAATTCCTTAATAGGTATGGCTGCCACTTCTGTACTGCATGCATAATAGCCACCAGTTCCTGCTGAGAGGTAGATGTGACTAAATTCTTACCGGAAAGGTCTCTTGAAGGCGGCAAGCTCATTGGTTCAGCAAAGACACCTACATATCTATCCAAGGAAGTAGTGGAGACCGTCGATGGGTGCATCTGAATGGAATGGAGCTGAGCGATGACACCATGTGAATGATTCTTAAGGATATTTTCCAGGCGATGTGAAATGATGATGCAGAGAGACCCTGGTTGTAAACCCATTAATTTGTGTTGTGCCCCATTGACTGAAAACTGCATCCAGAGTTCCACAAAATCCCATAAGATGGGGCCAAGTGTGCATAACCATTGAACTACCAAAACCACATCACATCTTCCTAAGGACAAGGCAAACATGTCAGAACGCAAGTTATAATCTTCCATATAGATACGCACATTGTGACACTTCCCCTTGCAAGGTAAGGTGCCCCCATTGGCAACCATGACTTCAAAGTTGGAGCAAGGATGGACAAAACAATCAGCCTATTTGGAAATCCGAGGGTCAATGAAGTTATGAGTGCTACCAGAATCAATGAGTATGGTAAGAGGGAGCTTCTTGAAGTATCCCTGGGCTTGCATTGTTTGTGGGGTGGTGATGCCGGTTACAACATGGAGAGAGATCTCGGGTGGGTCGTCCTAAGATGGGGTGTCAACAGGCGGATGTTGAATGTCGACCTAATCATCTACTGTATCTGGAGCTTCTTCATCAAGTTCTGAGGCAGGCGGAGAATCCACATCCAAGAGATAAAGCTTTTGTTTAACACATCTATGTCCCCGAGTGAATTTCTCATCACAATTATAACAAAGTCCTTTTTCTCGGTGTGCCTACATCTCTGTTTCATACAAATGCTTGATAGGAGTTGGTTGAGGAGCAGGCATGATGGGAGGTCGTTGGGAACCCATATTTCTGAAGGGAACAAAGGTGGGTTTGGTGCGTTGTTGAGCTATGATCTTGTCCTCTACCAACTTAGCCAACCCTAGGACTTCCATCATTGTGTTGGGACAGAACATTTTGACCTCTGAGCGGATTTCATCTTTGAGACCACTGATAAAACAACTCCTATAGAATTCATCAGGCAATCCTTTTGTGTGATTGGTCAGTTTCTCAAATTCTGTCTGATACTCTCTCACTGTGCCAATTTGGTGAAATTTATTGAGTGCTCCTGTGAAGTCATCAAAAGCACTAGGACCAAATCATGGCAAAAGGAGTTGGCAAAAATCTGTCCAGTTTGGCTCAGGATGAGCTTTGATGTACTAATGGTACCATTGAAGGGATTCTTGTTCTAAATGAAAGGATGCAAGTGGAACTTTCTAGAAATCAAAAGTATTATGCAGACTGAAATATTGTTCTGCTCGGTATATCCATCCAATCGGATCAGTACCATTGAAGCGAGGAAAATCAAGCTTCAGCCCACGAAAATTGCTGGAAGAAGAGAACCCCGTGGCTGCAAAAGATTCTGGCTGCCGGTTATTGTTCATGGCTAAATGCTGAAGATGGAGGCTAAGAAAATTTTCATCCAGATCTTGGAGTTTGGTTTGGATGGCTGCAAGTGCTTCCTCCATGGTTTTTGCTCCTATGCGGGTGACAACCACAACCAAGAGTTTTTTTTTTTTTTGGGTGGGGGGAATGGATAGAAAAACACAAACAAAAGCTTAGTTAGTAAAGGAAGATTTGGATTTGAAAAAACTCGGATGGGTAATTGGGGTTTGACTAGGTTTTGGACACTTTCTGATGGACAGGGAAGCAAAAAATGGGGATTTCAGAAGCGGGGTGAAAGAATAAGAAAATTTGGTAGAGAGGGACAAATAAGTATAATTAGGAAAGGAACATGGTGGCAAAATTTGAAGGTGTTTGGGTGAAAATTGAAGGAGTTATGGAAAACCCTAAAAATAAACAAATGTGGGATTTCTGGTCTTGGGAAGTGGAATTTGGGATAGGGTCTTCATGAATGAAATATGCAGAATGGGATTGCAGGGATGTCAATGAAGTTTCAGGGAAAACAGAGTTGAAACAAGGGAGATATGGCCAAAAAACAAAATTTAACACTTTTTTTCCTTTTTTTTTTTAAAAAAATGGATCGGCAACAGTGGTGCAGAAGGGATCCGCAATAGATGGATCTACAATGATGCAGAAGGGATCGAAAATGGCTGGATCTGAAACGACGACTGGATCTGGCATGACTTTCAGAATATATCTAAAACGGCTGGATCTGGAGCGGAAGTGATCAGCAACAGTTCAGCTAAAAATAGATATGGACCCCAAGTATGTGCGGCTTCCTATCGGTTCAGAGGATTCACTCGACCACCAATGTTGTCTGATGGCTTGCGTATTGGGGAAGTACCCCTCACTCCACGGCTCAGGTAAAACTGATAGCCGCTTTGCCACAAACGACAGCTCTTGGTTTACCTCACGGGTGGGAACTAGTCAATCAGGTAGGGGTCATTGCCCTTTTCGCTGGCAGGTCCTCTCAATGGGCCAGCTACTTCGGGGTTCCTGTGGTACTCCTCACAATGAGTTTTAGGGCTTATGCCCAAGTACTTCCCACAGTTAAGCGGATAGGGGTTATCCCCAGATCCAAACTTGCAACAGATGTGAAAACATTTTTTGGCAGAAATTCCACCCAACGAGCCCAAGAAAGTGCTCTGATACCAGATGTGAAGAACCTACAATAATTAATTAATGCAAATACACAAGATATAAAAAATAATAGAACTCAAAATCACTTTTATATTGATCACGGGCCACATCGAGGGGGCAACCTCCTTTGAACAAGCTCAATACAATTAACTTCACAGTGCCTTCAATGACCTCAACACACACTTATATACTAAGTCTATGCCCAATACTATGAGTCAAAACCATGGGACATATAATACTACAGGACGACTTACAAAGCATATGTGTCCAATACTATGGGATAATATAAACTATGGATCAACAAATACTACAGGACGACTTACAAAGCATATGCGTCCAACAACAATATACTAACATAGTAAAGAGAAGGGTTGACACAGGTTCCTAACAAAGAACAGGTCCTATGCGATCTCATTCATTGAGAAGTTGGCCAAGGTACGATCAAAGGAATCCCCCTCTTTTAGGATGAAGTTAGGCAACTGGTTAATGTGCATTTTGTAGATGATTAATATGTCATCACTATGTTGGAGGAACAAACTTGCATGGAAAACACAATGAATTTCCCTTATGTATTTTATGACACCTAAAACTCCAACATCTCGAAGGCTAAAACATAAAACTATAGACATAACCAATAATACTTTCCAACCTATCTTGTAGATCAAGGTTGGGCTTGGAATCAACCTGGGCAATTTGCATTGTATTTCAATATTCACCAAAATTTCTTTGGGATGTGGTCATTCAATAAGTGGAGAAAGAGCAAGAAATGGTTGAAAAATTTAATGATGCTTTCTGCTAAATTCAAAATATGCACAAGTCATAGAAACCATTCATGTTTACAACTCGACTAGTTGTGTTCCTTTTGCCAATTCTTACTAGAATCTCTAGAATGTACTCTATAATTTCTTTTTGGATAACATTGACGGAGTCAATGGTGTCCACCGAGTTACTAGACATTTTATTCAACACCAAGAGATTGGGGTAGCATGGGGGTAATCATATGTCAATCATAAGCATGTAAAACAACCATTTATAACCCTAAAAATACTTGTTTCAACAATTCCAAATTATTCTACTAGCAATAGGATATGTTCCAAAACAAATTAACATTATACTTTAAGCAATTCTTATGAGATAGATCAATAGTTCAAGAGTTAGAATACCAATTTTAAATGATCATATCATTAAAATCATAAGATGATGATTTCATCCAAAGACCTTATATCAATGTGAATAACCCAACAAGTGAAAAAGGAGTGCGAATTGGATGCAAGACAAGGTATCAATCCAATTCAAGTTACTCAAACAACCATATATCATTACTCAATTATCAATGCAACATTAACTTGCACCATTAACCAATTTCTTATAGCAACTTAAAACATTTATTAGTAATGTCAATAGGTTCCAAGTTGTTTCTTAGAATATAAGCCTTCAAAATTTAAAAGCAATAAGTTCAAATATGAACCAAGGAAAACTAGCAATTGTGATCTTAAATAGTGACAAGTATGATGTCTAGAGCACACATAGCGAAAAGCATGAAATCCTTTGATTGTAGGACTGGTATAGAAAGTATTATAAAAGTCAGTAGGGAAAACAATGATCTATTAGTCCATAACACACTTACCCTTAGCACTCGTCAATATAAACCTTATATAAAATCATAGATTAAGTGTAAACTTAGGTCAATTATGAAATGACAGTGTTTGAATCTAAGGCCAACCATAGTGACCCCTCAATGTGAAAAATGCATTGTGACCCATTGAGAAAAACCCTAGTTTCTTTCCTTTCCAAATAGTAGATGCTTTTCGGCCATGGAACTCACAAGGTAAAGGCATCCCTAGAAGTAATCCAATGCCTGGAATCCAATGGAATCAATGATTTGGCGATCAGAATCATGGTTTGTGTTTTATGGGGAGTTGTAATTTGCTTGCCAAAGCCATTTAAGGACATGTGGCAAATTAGTCCTATGGCCTAAAATCGTAACCGGGAAATATAATAGATTTTCATGAGTTTGAGCACATGTGTCTAGTTCTAGATAAGGTGTTCATGCCATGCAGAGGCTCCCATGATCACATTTATCCAATTTGACCCCTCGATGCAAAAATTGCATTGTGGCCCATTGAGTAAAACCCTAGTTTCTCGTCCTTCCAAATAGAAGATGCTTTTGGCCATGGAAATCACAAGGCATGGGAATCCCTAGCTATAATATGATGCTCAAAATCCAACGAAACTGACGGTTTTGTGATTGGACTCATATTGTGTTTTATGGGGAGTTGCAACTCGCTTTCCAAAGCCATTAAGGGACACATGGAAAATTGGTCCTGGGGCCTAAAATTGTAACCAAGAAACATAATAGAGTTACATGAGATTGAGCATGTGTGTGTGGGAATAGAAAAGGTGATTGTGCCATACAAAGGCTCTCACGATCAATTTTATCCAATTTGAGCCCTTGATGCGAAAATTACATTGTGGCCCACTAAGCAAAGCCCTAGTTTCTCGTATTTCCAAATAGAAGACTCTTTTGGCCATGGAAATCACAAGGTAGGGGCATCATTAGCTGATACCCAATGCCCAAAATCCAACAGAACTGACAGTTTGGTGACCGGTCTCATAGTTTATGTTTTATGGGGAGTTACAAGTGGCATACCAAAGCCATTTAGGGACACATGGAAAATTCGTCCTAGGGACTAAAATCATAACCGAGTGACATAATAGAGTTCTATGAGTTTGATAATGTGTGTATGGGCCTAGAAAAGGTGACCATGCCATACAAAGCTTCTCACGATCGAGTGTATACAATTTGACCCCTCAATGCAAAAGTTGCATCGTTGTCGACTGAGAAAAACCCTAGTTTACCATATTTCCAAATATAAGATGCTTTCATCCATGGAACTCATAAGGCATGGGCATCCCTAACTGTAATATGATTCCCAAAATCTAATGGAACTGATAGTTTGACAATAAAACTCATTGTTTTTGTTTTATGGGGAGTTGCAACTCACTTTCTATATTCCATTTGGGCACAAATTGGTCCAAAGGAGCAAGCCTTTGCAACTATTGTATCAATAGAAAAAACTGACGCTGGTGCATCATATGGTATAGTGGGTGTGTTATTTAGATGTAGAAACTGCAAACATAATATAATTAGATATATAAAGAGAAAATATAATTATATATAATCAATGAAGAAAAAAAAGATGGCCAACATAGTAACCTCCTGCATAAAATTCTTAGGTTTGTTGGCCTCCATTGCCCCATAAAAACTCTTTCACGGCTCGAACATTTATAAGGGTCACATGAGGCTCTATGTTCTCTCTCCTAGTTGGACCCTACTGTAGGGGAATAAGGTCTAACTCCTCCCCCAATTTCACATGAAGCTCTCTCTTTATGGGTCAACAATGTTATGAAACTGCTATGTTGCACCATAATTTATGTGAGTCATGAAGGACAGGGATGACCAAATCTAGGTAATGATCTTCCCTATTAATGGATGTTGGACTCGGGGGTTAGGCCTTTGACTATGAGGATGATGACCTAGTAATGGGTTAGAATTATCTCTATCTTGTGCAAACCCATGACCCACCCCCTAAAGTCACCAATGTCGAAATTGTTGCCATGGTGACCTAACACGAACTCTACCCATAATTTCTTAAGGAAATATAGAGGCACCTCCCTATTATTACAAAGAAGTTTGTCAAACACCATAAACCACCTTTCCATCCAATGGTCTCTGAATGGTTGGAAGGTGCACTAATCCATACAAATGTATTTCTTTGTCACTGGTGAATGTAATCCAATTCTCGAGTCAATAAACAATGTCATTAATTTTTGTTTGGTGATGTTCATGTCTCCAACATGGTATTTATTTAGACCGTTCTTATAGTATTAAAACATTGTAGCCTTGTAATCAAACATATTGGTTAATTGTCCCTGGGCATATGCAATGGAAGATATAATTGCATTTAGTGAAGTGGCTAGTGAAAATCGGGTGGGTTCTCTGGCACTTCACAATTCATTACAAAGTGTTCTAAGAGATCTTAAATCCGAATCAATTTTCATGTTAACATTTGGTGGTTTGGGATTTGGGTTTGGTGCATCTTGATGTGGTGGTGATTGGTTTGGGTTATCTTTAGGATCCATTGTAATTAGTTTTGCTACAATTTAATATAAAAAATTAGGTTTAGTTAACAAATTACGGTTTAGTTGTTTGTTTATTTTTTAAACAAAATATGAAATTAAAAAACAAACAAAAATGGATATATAATTGCATTTATCGAAGTGGCTAGTGACAATCAGGTGGTTTCTCTGGTATTTCACAATTCTTTACAAAGTGTTCTAAGAGATCTCAAATCTGAATCAATTTTCATGTTAACATTTGGTGGTTCAAGATTTGGTTTTAGTGCATCTTGATGTGGCGGTGATTGCTTTGGGTAATCTTCGAGATCCATTGTAATTAGTTTTGTTACAATTTGATAACAAAAATTAGGTTTAGTTGTTTCCTTATTTTTTAAACAAAATATGAAATTAAAAAACAAACAAAAAGGAAAATATTGACCTGGAATCCAATGAAGATGAAGGTAGTGGTCCCTTGCATGGTTGATTGGCTCTTCGGGCACTTCAACTCGACCAATAGTTTGTTCCATCTCCTGTAAAACACATAACACGGTCTATGTGTAAAATAAATCGGTTGCACGCCTTTAAAAAAAACAAACAAAGGAACACACACACGCTTTGAGAACATGTGTGCATTCCTAATGTATGCACACTCCTATAAGGATGGCTTGGCATCCTTATTGGTAGCTCATAAATTCCCGAACCTAGAAATTAGGAACACAAGTGTGTTCTTGACAACACTCTCATGTTCCTGCATGAGTACATTCTTGATGATCCCATTGCCTCTTTTGAGGCAATCATCTTTGTGCGATAACCCCATAATCAATAGCAATATCAACATTAATCAAGCAATATCAACATTAATCAAGCAATATCAACATTAATCAAGGATGTCTCATATCTCCATTATTATGTCTTATTTCTAGATACTAGAATTATAAGATTGGATAAAAAAGATGAGATAAGGAGAAATATGCATAATAAGTTAAGTTTTGTTATTGTTGATTTGTGTAAATGATATTGTGTTGTTGGGAGAACACAAAGAAGTAGATACCAGTACATTTTTTTTCCTAAACAATATTTATACTTACTCTAAAATAAAACTCAATAAAGATAATAAATATTACACATAGATATATTATTATCACATTTAAATGTGACAAATTGGAAGTGGTTTTCCCTAAAAAGTTGGAAATTAAGGAATCTCTTTTTCATTTTGAATGGTTGGGTCTCTCTTAAAGACTCTTTAAGAAGATTGAGAGAATTCAAAATCATTTAGTCTTATTAAAATGGTCGGGTCTCTCTCAAAGACTCTTGTAAGAAGATGAGAGAGTTCAAAATCATTTAAACTTATTAAAAGAACTTTATGATAAAATACAAATCTCTTACTCTATAATGTGAATGCAAACAAAAACATATATCTTACCATTAAAAATAAAAAAAATAAAAACATTATTCTGATATATATAAAAAATATGTGAAATTGAGGAAAAAATATCTTTAAAAAATATGCTCCATGAACAACTAACCATTCAAATTAGTTATAAAAGAAAGTAATAAAAACTTATGACAAAATCTTATAAAAAATTAAAATCAAATTAATGATTACATATACAAAATCAAACTACATATATAATCAAAAGTTCAAAACATGATTATATATATTTATAAACATAGAATCAGTTAATAGATGTTTTGAAATTTAATAATTGTCTAATGATTGATTTTCTAATAATTTTCCCAAATTGCAAGAAACATTTCAATCAAAAATCATTCTGATTTCAATGTGCAACTTAAAATTGACAATTCAACAAACTAATTCGAAGAAAGCCACAACAGACGTGACGTGTGACTAAATGTTCTCGTGGCTGAGTCAATTTCCGCGGTAGTGGAGAGCATACGAATCTCCTTTAACCAAAATTTCAAAGATTCGATTTTCAATATTGTGGTGTACGACCAAAACCAATAAATAGATTCCAGACATCAGGAAGCTGCCTAATTAGTTGTTCAAGTCGTCTTCATGTTCACGTTGACGTTTTATCCACGTCTTTAGGGCTGTTCTTAGTTGTAAATATAAATTATTGATTTTGAATTTTTTTAATGATGGTTTATTATTTGTTAGAGGGTTATATTCAGTAAAGAAATGAATTATAATTATGTTATTTTAGCGGTTCCTAAAAAACAAGTATTACAAAACACCTGATCTATACTCAATTGACTAAGATTTTAAATTTGTATTATTATTATAATTTACAATTATATATTAAATTTTATTAATTTCATAAATTTTAATTATAAATTTAGATTAATTTTAAAAATTAATCTTTTTCTTAAAACACTTTATTATTTATAATTTCAAATTTTAATTTTTAATTTTTTAAAAATACATTTTATATTTATAAAATCATATTTACAATCATACCGGCTCAAATATTTAAACTCGACAAAGATTTAAACTCAGGCAGCCACAAGCTAGATCGACCATATTACCATTCTCTTAAAACACTGATTTCAACTTAACAGCTTCAAATCTCAATTAGCCACCCAAAAAAAATATTTACATCCCATTATTTAGTCCCTCACATCCCTGTTGGATGGAAAGTACACAGATTTTGCTCAGCAGATGCGTGTCTGCCATGCGCGTTTGGAATTTTGGGCATATGCGACCCCTTCCACACCTTCCGAGCCCATTATTGTGGGGGCAGACGCAATAATTTTCATGGCCACCTTGCATTCCCACATTACTTGATGCTTTTTCTTGCTTTCCGTCATATTTGACTGCATTACAGAAAGCATCTTTCTATTGAATACCTTCGAGTCTTCGACGACTTCCACTTCTATAAGAAGCCCCGAGTCTCCCAATTCTCGTCACAACTTCTTCCCACATTCAATTACATTCCATTGTATTCTCTGTTCTGTTTCTCATCATGAAGACTCTCGCATGCATTACTTTCATGGTGTTTATTATATTCTCCATCACTAACACTGTGCATGGGCAGCTGAGCTCAACATTTTATGCAAAATCTTGTCCAAGGGCGCTGTCGATAGTTCAAGCCGCAGTAAAGCAAGCGGTCGCTATGGAGAAAAGAATGGGGGCGTCTTTGCTCCGCCTTCACTTCCACGATTGCTTCGTCAATGTAAGAAAGAATTTCATGACTAACTGTGTCGTTAGGTTTACTTTTACTTGAATCATGTCATCGCCGAGCCCTTTTGTATTACCGGTCATATTGAATTTGGGAATTATTTTCTGCAGGGGTGTGATGGATCGATACTGTTGGATGATAACTCGACGTTTACAGGAGAAAAGACAGCAGGCCCAAATGCCAATTCCGTGAGAGGATTCGGTGTAATAGACACCATTAAAACTCAAGTGGAAGCAGCCTGCAGTGGTGTCGTGTCGTGTGCAGACATTGTTGCCATCGCTGCACGAGATTCAGTCGTCGCAGTAATCATCTTTCCCATTTCGATTTATTTAACCATTCGTAAATACAATAATATCAGAAAATGGAATCAAATTAGGGTTTTCGCTCATGTGTTATTGCAATTTGTTAGCTGGGAGGTCCAACTTGGACAGTACTGCTGGGAAGGCGAGACTCGACCACGGCAAGTAAAAGCGCTGCAAACAGCAACATTCCGTCTCCGGCTTCCAGTCTGAGCGCACTGATCTCATCGTTTCAAGGTCACGGTCTTTCTATCAAGGACCTCGTTGCACTCTCCGGTATAATGCCATAATCTCCAATCTCTTCTATATAAATCATAACATAATCTCCAATCTCTTCTATATAAATCATAACAAAATGATTTTGAGAGACATTTCCAGTTTACAATACGTATTAATGCTTAATAGTTATCTTGCGGTTTTATTGCTGCAGGTGCGCATACAATTGGTCAAGCGCGGTGCACCACATTCCGTAGTCGCGTCTACAACGATACCAACATTGACGCTTCGTTCGACGTTTCTTTGAAGGCAAACTGCCCAAGAGCTGGAGGCGACAACACGCTCTCGCCTTTAGATCTGGCCACCCCGACCACATTTGACAACAAGTATTACAGTAATTTGAGAAGCAAAAAAGGACTTCTCCACTCCGATCAGCAGCTATTTAATGGAGGTTCTACAGATTCTCAGGTTACTACATACAGCACTAATCAAAACACCTTCTTCACGGACTTCGCAGCTGCCATGGTGAATATGGGTAATATCAAACCCCTTACTGGCACCAGCGGACAAATCCGAAAAAACTGCAGGAAGTCCAATTAAGCTCTCGAAGGATTATATCCTCCATACTTTTCGTTTTATGTTTTCTCTGAAACAAGTTGAGCGGCTATCGCAAGAAATCAATAAAGTACAGTTATATAGCATTATGCGCAGGGTTTAAGAGCGCCCAGGTGACATCTTGCATGTTGTTATAGTGAATTGTGGTCTAACAGTAGGTTTCGAAAAATATTTCTGAAATCGTATAAAATATGGAGCAGAGATGTGTATATGTATGCCCTTACGTGCATGGGTGTGGGGGGTGCTTTATGTAATTGGCATTTTTACATTGTTTACGAGTATCAGTACACCAAAAATGGTTGGATGTAACTGGTGATTTATGTAGTTGGTATTTTTACATTTATAGGTGTTTATATTTTAGAATTTTGGGTGAATTAGTATATATGTTTCTCTTATATTATAGGAAGATGGAATTTTGGGTGAATTAGTGTATATGCTTGTCCTATATTATATATTATAGGAAGATGAGACAAGTGTATTATCTAAATTGATTCTACATATTCTAAATTGTATTATTTCCAAATTCAAAATAAACAATTATAAAATAATATTAAAAATAACTTGTTTATAGCTATACATAGATAACTTGCAACTACACGTGTTGAACAAAAAACTTGTATGTAGCACTTAACTTGTTACTTAATTTTATGAAGATCATCTTTATTTATTAACTAAAAAATTAAATTTAACTTGTTATTTTATTTTTTCCAAACTTGTAAGACCTTACTAAATAATCTCATTTATGTGTGTGTTGTGCGTTCCTATATGATCTCATATATATATACTTTTCTTCTTTTTTTGCTATTTTTGGTATACTTTTTTAAAATATTTTTTATAAATATAAAATATATTTATCATAAATAAATAAATAAATAATATATTTTTATTTCATCATATTTAACCATTACCAATTCCAAAACAATGTGATCAAGTTCACATATTTCCTTTTTTTTAAACAACAATTTATATATCATAAAAATACAAAAAACGATAAAATAAACACGTGTTCAAATCACAAAATTCATATTTTTTTATTTCAAATTCTCCAAACAAAAGACATTTTCTGAGAGTGGGAATTAAAACTATATGATGAAAAATATAAGCATATTTTTTCTTTCACTGTGACTAGTTATTTCAAATTGCACAAACAAATTACAACGTGTGATAATTATGTGATGCATCACAAAATATAGTACTAGCATTCGCCCTTTTAGGGACAAAAATGAAAGTTGCTATGAGAAATATAGTATTAGCATTTGCCCTTTTAGGGACAAAAATGAACGTTGCAATGAGAAATATAGTACTAGCATTCGCCCTTTTAGGGGCAAAAATGAACATCGTTATGAGAAGAGGAAAGTTAAAAGGAAGAAAAACATAAGCAGAGATAGTACTTAGGTGAATTAACTAATTGAACGCAAATATACATTAAGGAATAAATGTCGCTGTCATTCAATTATTCGATTAATGAAAATGCACAACATAATCCAAGCGCAAATAATTCATTGACCAATAAAGTATCAACTAAGTGTAGCACCAAATTGCAAATAGATATAGCAAGTAGATATGCAAATATCATTTATCAAATAATAGTAGCCCTATTCAATATTTTATCAACATTAACATATAACTTTCAGATATGTACGTAATCCGAGTTGATTGATTTTATAGAAAAAGTAGAGAGCGAGCAAAAACTGCGATAACCAGTTCAAGTAGCTGAAGTAAATACTGGAAACCATCAATTTGATTTGGCATTAAATCTTTAAAAAGGAAGCTTTAAAACCAAAGAGAAATAACTTAGGATCTTGCAAATGTAAATAGTACTACATAAATATTTCTGGGTTGAGTCTATGTTGTCAACTACTACAAAAATGCATTAATAGTGCATACAACATATCCCGACTGGTCCACAGAGTTTTTGTTTATTGGTCGCCAAAACCTACTGACATATCTTGACTGGTCCACAGAGCTTGTCAACTTACATTGCAAATTTTCGGCTCGAGGGCCTAGTCGATAGGTCGACCTCTCCTACTTCAAAATATTTCTTTTTGCCGAAGAAAGAAGGAGATGTGAAATAACTGAACAAAAGATGGATGACTATGCAAAATTAATAGATGTAGCTGGTACTATTTATTTATGACTGGAACTGGCCGTTGCTTCTTGTTGTGCACAGACCTAAACAATTGTTTCAGCCGAGACAGATAGATGGTGGTGGAAGTTTTCCCAATGGCGCAGTGAGTTTTGGATGTCAATCGTAAGTGTTGTCAGACATGATAACTCAGTCATCTTTTCCTCTGTTGTCTTGCTCTGCAGATGAATTAGATCTGGACCAAATAACTCAATTTTCTGATTGGCAGCTATAAGCAGTGTTTGGAGATGTGGTTGAAGTTGTTCCACTTTAAAGAAGTTGTTTTGCGCTTGGCTCAACCATTGCTCTTCACTTTTTTCTAATTTCTCCAATTTGCTATTTTCTATCAGAATTTGATCTTCGATGGTTCTGCTCATGGTGTCGTCAGCTATTCGGAGTTGCTGATGAAGTTTATCAATTAAGTCACTTGTGTTACGCATTTCTATGAATACATTGCCATAGTGTTTGTACCAATTTCAGAGAACATCAATGACAGTAGCTGCTTGGTCATTATACTAGTTGAGCTGATCATATGCTGAATTAAATGCTTCATATTGTGTCGACATCAGGGATGTTGTTATTATGGCCTGTTCTTGTCGGTCCCTGATGAGTTCTTCTCGCAATCTTGACACAAATGTTTGGAATAACTGAAGAGCTTTATCAAGTGTGCTAGTCATGTCGGAGCTGGCTGGAAGAGAAATGATTTCTTGCACTAAGTCCTGAAACTTAGCCAAAAATACATTTTGGTCCTCTTGTAATCAGTGTATGCGGTCTTCAGTTTCTAGTCGTTGCTCTCGACTAATTGCATCAGCCAGTAAGTCGAGCTCTGCTTGTGTTGCTTCTTGTGGGTTGTATGTCGAGATGGGCACGAATTGGTCGAGATGTACAGATAATCGACCTAGCTGAGACATATAATCCAAATGCTAATGTTACTGTTGAAGCTCTCTATTTTGGTGTCGTTTGTCTTGATGCTGCTTTTTCTTGGACTTTCGTTGAGATTTTGGAGGCTCTAGTTGTTGTTCTGATTCTTTGTGTGTCTCGGCTACTTCACGTGAGACTTATGTTTCCACTTGTGCTTCGTCAGTGTTTTGTTCTGCTTATATTGAGCTACTTGGTATAGGTGCTGTATTTGTAGGGAGTGATTTTGCGACCATTGGTTGATTGTCTTCTTGTCCTCGTTCCGTGGTTGCTTCAGTGATTTGTGCTGCTGGTTCGATTGCTAGTTCCATGGCTGCTTCAGTGATTTCTGCTGCTGGTTTGGCTGTTGCTTCGAAGATTTCTTGAGTTGGTGCTTCTTGTTCTTGAATTACTTCAGATGGAGTGGTGGTTCCGTCAGTAGGGGTAGGGAATGACAAATTAATATATGGTGTGTCTTCGAATAGGGGAGCAGGGTTGGAAAGGGAGCTGCTAGACGGTTCCGGACTGGCGACAGGAGACAACACTTCTGGTATCAATGGTTCGACTAAATTCAAAACTTCAAGGTCTGGGGCCTGTCTTATGGATTGACGATAGGTCAGGGAGGTGAATGGGCTTGCACCGACGGGTTCACTGGAAAAGGGATAAATTGTGAATTTTCCTCACAAGAAATGGGACTGGTGGGGTCCAAATTACACTAAATATGTCTATGATGCATACCAATTGCTTCTGGTGCTAAAGTATTCGGAAGTTTCAATAGTTTAGTTGGGTCACACCAAGAGGGGCAAAATCAGTCGATGGGTTATTGTCGATGAAGGCAAGTTTTTTGGTCACTAAATCTTTCCAATGTAGGAACATATTGGGAATATTGGTTATGAACTGCGTTAGGTCTTGTTCAGTTTGAAATGTTTGACGAAGAGGGAGAGGAAGAGATTGTACAACATTTGAAAACTAATTTAATGCTAAAGGTGCAAGTGGAGTACTTACAGGTGTAGTGAAAACAGTGTCTTCTGTCACAATAGTCAGAGACATTGCGGGTGAACTTACAGTCAAGTCGATAGAATCCTCAATCATAAGCTGAACTTTCTTTTTTGGTTGTGGTTGGCTAAGAGCTTCCTCAGCTTCCAAAAATCTCTTAAACTCCTCATTGACTGGTACTTTATTTTTAGCTGCATCCTCGAGAATTTGTGTTGGACTGTCGAACAGTTCTATCTCGTCTTCCTTAGTCGGCTCCTATATGATCATTTTTCTTTTGCCCTTGCCATGAATTGTAAATTTCGTGATTTTCAAGCTTCTTCTAACTCGTCGTCTAGTTGTTGAATGTTGTCACTCGTTAAAGCATATTCTGGGTTTCCGGAGTGACTTTGTTCATATGAATGTTCGACTGTATCCAGAGGGTCTTCATGTGGTGTAAGAGTAAGTGCTAGAGGTTGTTGTGTGACTATAGGTCCAGCTTCATATACAAGGGTGTGCATATATAGGCGGCCTTCATATTCTTCCTCTTTTTTTGGATCTGTTAGAGGTTCAACTACGGGGACGCTGACCTCTCAGGCCTTAGCAGGAATTCTCAGTATTGTATTGCTTTGTCTGCTGAGGTCATTGAAGATTTCGTCGACGGAAGGGTAAAAGTCGAGAGCTCTTGTAGCGCCACCTATGCCTTGCAGGTGCCAGACCTTGGTGTTATCCAGGTCAAGTTGGATGTGTGCCGATGAAGGCAGACTTCAACGAACATTTTGAGGTACTCTCCATCTGGTGGATACAGTTTTTAGGTTTTGAAACCAGAATTTGAACCAAATTTTTACTATCAAGGGGCCTAACCGATTTCCCCCAAATGTAAAAGACTTGAAGTTTTGCATTAACATGGGTCTTTCTAAAGCAAAGTCTTTATTTCCTGATGGTCTCATATGCGTCATGGCAATCCAAATAATTAGAGAGGGGTACCGAATGGCCTCTTTATCATTTTGACATTTGGAGCATATCGTCCGGATAATGTCGGCTAAGTAGTTTGCCCAGTTGTATTGTTTGCCACTTACTGCCATGTTCACTACTATCTCTAGCATTTCAATTTTTAGATCTGAACCGCGACTCAAAGTTGATAAAGCGGTCGAAACAATTCGAGAAGTTATCTTATAATTTTCATATTTCATGTGAATTATCACTAACCCTCGAGAATTTTTTCCATTCGGGTGCTCTGCAAATTCTTCAATCAACTCCAGCCTATGTCGAACAGGTACGTCTTCACCTTTATTTGACAATCCTGTAATCTTGTAAATAAGTGCACCATTTATCTCAACCGAGGTATCAAAATAAAATTTCCCATTATGATATTTGCTAACTATGAATTGAGAAATAATACCTTGAGTCTGCCAAATGATTCAAGCAGAGGTGCTTTCATGTAATTCAGAAATGTAGCAACCCACAATTTTGCAGCTTCTTCTCTCCAATGGCCTTTTGAATCTTTTCCCCAAATTAGAATGTCTTTCCATTTTCTTCGCCAATGTGACTCCTGTACCTTAGCATTTCGAACCTGCTGCAAGTGGGTTTGCAACGGTGATTGGGCTGTCTCTAACTCACGGACTTTAGCTGCGACTGAACGAGTGGTTGTCTGAACCCTCTTGGGTGCCATGGTTTCTATGCAATTATAAAGATCACAAAGGTTTTTTGGTATTTCTTAAGTCTAGTTTTCCAATTCTTGTAGAAGAGTATCCAGGAATCCTCGACTTTGGGATTTGAAGAAGACGAGCTCGGCACATGACTGTAATGTAGATGGGTGTAATAAAGAGTGATTTAATGTTGGAATTAATTTTGATTGGAAGGCTATCCATGCCTCATTAAGTGGATGCTTTGCATTTATGTTGGAAAGTTGTCGCCTACTATCTTTTGTCTGATCTTGTCGGGTATGGCTAAGCTGTAGATTGTGATGAATATGGTGATTCCAACTTGTACGCATTGTGACTTGGAAACTTCCATCTTGAAAGCCTTGGTATGTCTATGCATATGGTTGATATAAAACTTGGTTGATCTCCAACGAGTTACACATGTGGTCGACCTTCGACGAGTTATAGATTTGGTCGACCTGATTTTACCTGATTTTCGACCATATATACTGCGATCATGAAGTTTGAAGTTCTCTACAAAGTGGATGGTGACAAATAACTTTTTTTTATATACATTTTTTCCGTTTCTGGTTGTATAGGTCAGAATACAATCTAAAGTGGTTTTGTGGTTACGCCTATTTGGCCTCTCTGTAACTTTAAGTTACATTTTGGGTGCTCACATCCAAGAGGTGAAATTCGTCAAATCTAGAAACGGGTCAAAACAATATGCGACCAAAATAGAGTTTTGATTAATACATTTGACATAGTATATGTTAAAGTTGAGTCTGGTCGACTTTTAGACTGTTTTGGCATAGTCGACAGGCGATTGCACAAGTCGGTGAAGAGTGCTCGATTGCTTTGGCATAGTTGACAGGCGATTGCAAGAAGATGAGCTCAGCATGTTTTATTATAAAGTAGATGGGTGTAATAAAGAGTGATTTAACGTTGGAATTAATTTTAATTGGAAGGCTATCCATGCCTCATTAAGTGGATGCTTTGCATTTATGTTGGAAAGTTGTCGCCTACTATCTTTTGTCTGATCTTGTCGGGTATGGCTAAGCTGTAGATTGTGATGAATATGGTGATTCCAACTTGTACGCATTGTGACTTGGAAACTTCCATCTTGAAAGCCTTGGTATTGTCTATGCATATGGTTGATATAAAACTTGGTTGATCTCCAACAAGTTACACATGTGGTCGACCTTCGACGAGTTATAGATTTGGTCGACCTGATTTTACCTAATTTTCGACCATATATACTGCGATCATGAAGTTTGAAGTTCTCTACAAAGTGGATGGTGACAAATAACTTTTTTTTATATACATTTTTTCCGTTTCTGGTTGTATAGGTCAGAATACAATCTAAAGTGGTTTTGTGGTTACGCCAATTTGGCCTCTCTGTAACTTTAAGTTACATTTTGGGTGCTCACATCCAAGAGGTGAAATTCGTCAAATCTAGAAATGGGTCAAAAAAATATGCGACCAAAAGAGAGTTTTGATTAATACATTTGACATAGTATATGTTAAAGTTGAGTCTGGTCGACTTTTAGACTGTTTTGGCATAGTCGACAGGCGATTGCACAAGTCGGTGAAGAGTGCTCGATTGCTTTGGCATAGCTGACAGGCGATTGCAAGAAGATGAGCTCAGCATGTTTGACTATAAAGTAGATGGGTGTAATAAAGAGTGATTTAACGTTGGAATTAATTTTGATTGGAAGGCTATCCATGCCTCATTAAGTGGATGCTTTGCATTTATGTTGGAAAGTTGTCGCCTACTATCTTTTGTCTGATCTTGTCGGGTATGGCTAAGCTGTAGATTGTGATGAATATGGTGATTCCAACTTGTACGCATTGTGACTTGGAAACTTCCATCTTGAAAGCCTTGGTATTTTCTATGCATATGGTTGATATAAAACTTGGTTGATCTCCAACAAGTTACACATGTGGTCGACCTTCGACGAGTTATAGATTTGGTCGACCTGATTTTACCTGATTTTCGACCATATATACTGCGATCATGAAGTTTGAAGTTCTCTACAAAGTGGATGGTGACAAATAAATTTTTTTTATATACATTTTTTTCGTTTCTGGTTGTATAGGTCAGAATACAATGTAAAGTGGTTTTGTGGTTACTCCAGTTTGGCCTCTCTGCAACTTTAAGTTACATTTTGGGTGCTAACATCCAAGAGGTGAAATCCGTCAAATCTAGAAACGGGTCGAAACAATATGCGACCAAAATAGAGTTTTGATTAATACATTTGGAATAGTATATGTTAAAGTTGAGTCTAGTCTACTTTTAGACTTTTTTGGTGTCGTCGACGGACGACTGAACAAGTCGGTGAAGAGTGCTCGACTGCTTTGGCATAGCTGACAAGAAATTGCACAAGTTGGCGAAAAGTGGTCGACAGACTCTTGTCTAAGATCGACTGATTATGTTGATGAAACATGTTATGGCCGAGGTAACCAACAACTTATTTAAAAAGTCAGTCGCTTGTTAAAGTATGGTCGAGATCTGTTGGTCAAATTCTCACATTATGGTTGATTTGGGTATTCGAGAAAAGCAATTGTTGGCTAGATTCCTCGGTCAAGTCCACTAGAAAGTGACTTTATCTTTATTGTATTTGGTCGACCACTTCGAGTCAATACTTATTTTTGGTCGAATTGTAAAATATGATCAATGGCTATGAAGGGCATGTAATCAAGATGACTAATTCATTCGCATATAATGTTTATCTTACGCATTAATTAGTTGAGTGTGTAAAAATAGTCGGGTAATTATTTAAAAATATGGTCGACATAACATTGTCGGGACATGTAGTTTGAGTCTATACATCCTATGGTCGATACAAAAAATTATATGCTATTTGGTCAAGTGATAAGTCATTTTATTTGAGAATATTCGACCAAGTCATATTTGGTCAAGTGATAAGTCATGCTATTTGAGAATAAGTCATTTTATTTGGTCAAGTGACATGCTTCGACCAAAATTGAGCATCAACCAAAGTCACTCTGTCCATATCCTTCTGATAACTGTGCAAGCTCAGAAGGCCATAACGAGGTCCAAAAACATTTTGCAAATGGTATTAGACAGGAAATGGCAGAATCTCTTTAGGAAATAAATTTATCAGCATATCGAAACATTTCAGATAGACTATAAAAGAAACAATATGTGCAAATGGAAAAGCTAATAATAAATTAGCATAGTAACATTTTAATCTTGCATCTATTATGGGATGATTTAATTCGACTGAGGTGGTCGGCAGAATGCTTTGGAATTGTCGATAAGCGACTGCACAAGTCGGTGAAGAGTGGTCGACTGCTTTGGCATACCCAACAGGCGATTGCACAAGTTGGTGAAGAGTGGTCGGGAGACTCTTGTCAAATATCAAGTGATTATGCTGATGAAATATGTTATGGCCGACAGAACATATTCTTTAGACGGTCAATTTGTCTCATTATTTCCCAAGTCAGCTTAACGTTTAGGTCAACAAAAGCATGCAAAAGTTTATCAACCCTTTTCATTCGAGAAAAACAAATGTCGGCTAGATTCCTCGCTCATAGAACGAATGGAAAACTGCCATGTGTTTTGCAATGGTTCATCAATTTAAGTTTGTCTTCATCGAGGTTTCTTGTCACTTCGTCGCATGGTATATGTTAAAATTGAGTCTGTCGACTTTAAAAGATGGTCAGTAGAGTGTTTTCATGGGCGTCTCGATAATATATGGTTGATGAGAATTTTCAAATTTGGTCAAGTATAAGTGATGTATGTGATCGACCACTTTGGTCGATCCTCAAGTTTGGTCGAAGCAAGTTTGGTCAAGTCCACTACAAAGTGACTTTATCTATATTGTATTTTTTCGACCACTCTGGCTCAATACTTATTTATGGTCGAATTGTAAAATATGATCAATGGCTATGAAGAGCATGTAATCAAGATGATTAATTCAGTCGCATCTGATGTGCATCTTATGCATTAATTGGTCGAGTCTGTAAAAATAGTCGTATAATTATTCAAAAATATGGTCGATGTGACATTGTCGAGACATATAGTTTGATTCTATACATCATATGGCATATGGTCAATAAAAAAAATTATATTCTATTTCATCAAGTGATAAGTCATTTTTTAAGAGAATATGCGACCAAAAGAGAGTTTTCGTCGATACATTTGGCATAGTATATGTTAAAGTTGACTCTAGTCGAATTTGAAAAATGGTAGCAGATAAAGTCAATATAGATAAAGTCGTTGTGCCTGGTCAACTTTTAAAAATCATCGATAGAGTGTTTTAATGGTCATCTCGATAGTATATAATATAGCGTTTTCATGGTCGAGTCTGTAAAAATAGTCAGATAACAATTTACAAATATGGTCGATGTAACATTATTGAGACATGTAGTTTGATTCTATATATCATATGGTCTATACAAAAAGTTATGTGCTATTTGGTTAAGTGATAAGTCATTTTATTTGAGAATATGCGACCAAAAGAAAGTTTTCGTCGATACATGTGGCATAATATATGTTAAAATTGAGTCTGTTCGAATTTGAAAAATGGTCGCCAGATGAAGTTAATACAGATAAAGTCACTTTGTAGTGGAGTCGACCAAACTTGCTTCAACCAAACTTGAGCATCGACCAAAGTTGCTGTGTGCATATCCTTCTGAGAACTGTGCGAGCTTAGAAGGCCATAACGAGGCCCAGAAACATTTTGCAAATGGTATTAGACAGAAAATGGCAGAATCTCTTTAGGAAATAAATTTATCAGCATTTCAAATCCTTAAAAAGTTAGGGTCCTGATTGAAACGTTTCAAACAGACTATAAAAGAAACAATATGTCCAAATTGAAAAACTAATAATAAATTAGCACAGTAGCATTTTAATCCTGCATTTGTTATGGGCTGATTTAATTTAACTGAGGTTGTCGGCAGATAGTCGGGTAATTATTTAAAAATATGGTCGATTTTTGTTAGAATAAGTCGTGTTTGTCGGTGAAGAGTGGTCGACTGCATTGGCATACCCGACAGGTGATTGCACAAGTTGGTGAAGAGTGGTCGGCAGACTCTTGTCGAATATCGAGTGATTATGCTAATGAAAGATGTTATGGCTGACAGAACATATTATTTAGATGGTCAATTTGTCTCGTTAGTGCCTAGGTCGGCTTCACGTTCAGGTCAACAAAAGTATGCATAAGTTTATCAACACTTTTCATTCGAGAAAAACAAATGTCAGCTATATTCCTCGCTCATAGAGTGAATGGAAAACTACCACGTGTTTTGCGATGGTTCATCAATTTAAGTTTCTCTTCATTGAGGTTTCCTGTCACTTCGTCGCATAGTATATGTTAAAGTTGAGTCTAATCGACTTTTAAAAATGGTCGGTAGAGTGTTTTCATGGTCGTCTCGATAATATATGGTTCATGAGAATTTTCAAATTTGGTCAAGTATAAGTGATGTATGTGGTCAACCACTTTGGTCGATCCTCAAGTTTGGTTGAAGCAAGTTTGGTCGAGTCCACTACAAAGTGACTTTATCTATATTGTATTTGGTCAACCACTCCAATTCAATACTTATTTTTGGTCGAATTGTAAAATATGATCAATGGCTATGAAGGGCATGTAATCAAGATGACTAATTCAATCGCATCTGATGTGCATCTTACGCATAAATTGGTCGAGTCTGTAAAATTAGTCAGGTAATTATTTAAAAATATGGTTGATGTAACATTATCACGACATATAGTTTGACTCTATATATCATATGGTCAATATAAATAATTATATGCTATTTGTTCAAGTGATAAGTTATTTTATTTGATAATATGCGACCAAAAGAGAGTTTTCGTTGATACATGTGGCATAGTATATGTTAAAGTTGAGTATGGTTGAATTTGAAAAATGGTCGGCAGATAAAGTCAATATAGATAAAGTCACTTTGTAGTGGACTCGACCAATTAATGCATAAGATGCACAACAGATGCGACTGAATTAGTCATCTTGATTACATGCCCTTCATAGCCATTGATCATATTTTACAATTCAACCAAAAATAAGTATTGAGCCAAAGTGGTCGACCAAATACAATATAGATAAAGTCACTTTGTAGTGGACTCGATCAAACTTGCTTCGACCAAACTTGAGGATCAACCAAAGTGGTCGACCACATACATCACTTATACTTGACCAAATTTGAAAATTCTCATGAACCATATATTATCGAGACGACCATGAAAACACTCTACCAACCATTTTAAAAGTCGAACAGACTCAACTTTAACATATACTAAGCGATGAAGTGATAGGAAACCTCGATGAAGAGAAACTTAAATTGACGAACCATCGCAAAACACATGGCATTTTTCCATTCGCTCTATGAGCGAGGAATATAGCCGACATTTATTTTTCTCAAATGAAAAGCGTTGATAAACTTATGCATGCTTTTTTTGACCTGAACGTGGAGCCGACCTGGGCACTAATGAGACAAATTGACCATCTAAATAATATGTTCTGTTGGCCATAACATCTTTCATCGGCATAATCACTTGATATTCGACAAGAGTCTGCCGACCACTCTTCACCAACTTGTGCAATCGCCTGTTGGGTATGCCAAAGTATTCGACCACTCTTCACCAACAAACACGACTTATTCTAACAAACATCGACCATATTTTTAAATAATTACCCGATTATCTATGCTAATTTATCATCCAAAGCGATCGACGTGAACTCACCAAAACCTGCGACACGGTGAGCACTCCACGGTCGGCGTGAACCGGCCAAAGAAAGTCAAATAAACAAAAAAATAATTACCCGACTATCTGTGCTAATTTACCAGCCAAAGCGGTTGGCGTGAACTCTCCAAAACCTGCGACATGGTCCACGGTCCACGGTCGGCGTGAAACGGCCAAAGAAACTCAAATAAACAAAAAAAACTACGAAATGGTGTGGCGATCAGCGTGAATCGGATGTGTAAGCGTGAAGTCTCAAAATTGCTACCACACGGTCGAGGCACTGTGTGAAAGGGGCAAATTAATTCAAATAATTTCGACGACACGGTCAACAAATATAGCTGAAGATAAAATATGAGTTCTCCTGCAAAGAAAGCCGTAACAATCAGAAATATCTGGGGCCAAAGCAGAAAACATGTGGCAGGATTCCATTCACTCTATAAGTGAGGAATCTAGCAGATGTGGATGGTCATGCTTCTCGTTGGTGAAACACCTTCGGCGTAACTAATATTAATTTTTTCTTTCACTATGACTAGTGATTTCAAATTGCACAAACAAATTACAAAGTGTGATAATTATGTGATGCATCACAAAATATTGTACTAATATTAAAGACATCCACACACGTAGGTCATTATTATTAATAAAGAGCCATATAATTTGGTTGATATAGACCGAGAAGAAACTAGATAGCATTATTAGTAACTTTAATTTGGTGCGCGTATAGTTTGGTTGACGTAGACAGAGAAATTGGATGGAAGACATTTTGAAGAGGTTGATAACACACGACACAATTACAAATAAACTTTGTACTTAATTACTTAAGAAAGTAGAGATCTTTTCAATTAATCTCGTATATACAAAATAAAAATATATATATATATATAGACTATTAATATAAGCATCGACCTTATTCTACTCTCTTTATAAAAAACCATACTCTTATGATAAAAACCGATGAGTCTTTTTCTCATATTGAGATCATGGCTGTGACCAAGTTCTTAATGTACAAGAACAAGATAAATAATATGAAAGGCAAGAGGATTAAGTCAAAATGGCATAAATAAAATTAAGATATAATAAGAGGTACTCAACTCTATTCTAGAAGATCGCCCACAGGGCGTAGAATAGATAGTGAATGGGTGTTTTGTTAAGGAACTCCTTGCATAAGGTCATCGGTTCGAAACTTCGTGGGTATGGGCCTTACAAAAATAATATAACCTAGAAGATCGAAAGTATCTATCATCAACATTGCTATATCAAAAGTATCTATCATCAACATAGCTAAAATAAGAACAATTCTCACTATTTCCATAATGAAGGATTCCTAAAAGGTAATGGGATGAAGAAAATTGTTATTTTTGTGACACTAAAATGACTGAAGATGAAAATCATTCTCATAAAATGTATTATGTACAGGTCCACATTAAAGAACAATTTTAAAATTTACTATGTACACCCACATTAAAGAATAATTTTAAAATGTTTGGTACAATACTAAGCTTCCTAACCATTTAACTTGAATCCTAACTTGATGATTTAGAATTGCTTCTCTTAAAATTTTCAATCACACAAATAAAAATTTCAATATATCACAAATTTTTTTATGAAATAAATTTGTAGATTACATGGGATGTTGATAGAGATGCAAAGTTTACTTCCACTTTTTGGAAAGCTCCATTTGAAGGTTTGTTCATTTTTAGTACTGCATACTATCCTCAAATTGACGAACATAGTAGAAAGGACAAACCATATCTTAAAAGACATGCTTCACATGTGTGTCATGGACAAGCCCACTGAGTGGGAAGGCTATCTGCATTTAGTAGAGTTCACTTGTAATAATAGTTACTAGGATTCATCAAAGATGAGTCCCTTCATAATCTTATAAGGAAGAAAATGTAACACACTGATAAGTTGGGACAACCCAATAGACAAGATGATTTTAGGACCTGACATGCTCAATGAAATTGAAAAGGAAGTACATAACATAAAATAGAATTTAAAGACATCCCAAGACAAATATAAAATTTACCCGGATCAAAGAAGAAGTCATAAAGAGTACAATGTGGGAAAGCATGTTTACTTGAAAGTAAAGCCGAAAAATAGTTCTTTGAAATTGGGAGCAACTCCAAGTTAACACCAAATTTTTGTGGGCCATTTCAAGTGCTATCCAAAATAGGGTCAATGGCCTATCATCCTACACTACTGACTAGTGTAAAAGTTCATAATGTTTTTCATATATCTTTGTTAAAACAAATATGTTCATGATTTTTCTCATGTTATTGATTGGAATGTGATACAAGTGGAACCAAAAGGTGAATTCCAAATGGAACCATTATGCATTCTTGATAGGAAAGAAATTTTACTTTGGAACCAAGACATCACTCACGTAAAGGTGCAATGGAAGCACTTTAGTATTGAGGAGGCCACTTGGGAGACGGAGGATGCTATGAGAGAGGCACATCCATCTATGTTCCATATGCGAAAAAGATCAAAGTTTCAACAAAAAATACGATGTTAAGCTTAAGGGGGAGAGGATGTAATATCCCCCATGTTTTACATTTATTAGACTAAGTTGTAAATTCAGATTTATGTTAAGTAGAAAACAATTTTTTTTTTTTAAATATACAAGATTAAAGCTTGCCACTAGTCCTTATGATGGGACAAATATAGAGGATAGTTTTTGGCATTTTTTATTGAACGGTGGAGCAACTAGAATGACCATCTTAAACTTGAATGAAGCATCACCCCATAGGTGGGGAACACAATCCTGCTACTCAAGTTGAGAAAAGGACAAATGGTAGAAGGACAGTTAGTTAGCTAAATTCCCTAATATCTAGGAGAATATCCAAGGCCAACGCATTCCCAAGGAGGGAAGTGGGCTTACGCTAAATACTTAGAAATAAAAATTATGAATGGCATGCATGGGAAGATAGGATGATGTCTACTATGAAAAAGAAATATGTTGTGGGAACATTGGTAAAGTGTTAGGCAATTTATAAAAAGAGAGATTTCATTGCTGGTGAGAAGCTAAGAACTATTTATACACTTGAAGAGTGTAGAGATATTGTGGTAGAAACTATTGGAGCAAGATAGCATGGTGTTTTTCCCTATGGTGTCATAGTTCGTGCTAGGGAGTGATTGTTGAGCAAGGAATCTGGTTGTTCAAAAGTCTATGGTTAGGTGGAATGTGGTCATTCCAATTGTATTTTTCCATCAAAATTTATTGTCCATATATGCATCTACTTACCCTTTGTTGCTAAATATTTATTCATTTAATTTCTACATGGAGGAATTTAAGAAATCAATGGTATATGGTTATTCTAACCTTATATTCTCTTACTATTTATATTTCTTACTATACCTTTAAAGATCTATATTGTTGTTATTTATTTATAATAATCTCTTGTCATTTATTTATGTTAATAATTTCTTTAAATTTGATAGGAAGAGTTATGCATAGAAAATGACTATCTGATAAGTTTATGTTTTGTTCCTATTTCACAATCATAACATCATCTAAATAATCTATATTATGTAGATAGAGATGCCATGCTTTAATTAGTGCACAATATCGATTACTAAGTAGGATGTGGAAAATGAGCTATTAATGAAAATCCTAAGTATATTGTTACCTACGATTGTTTTCACATTACGAGAAAATTATCTAAGCTCTAGCTCGCAAAGGAAAGCATATCAATCATAGAAAGTACAAGACTGAGGATCGAATCCTCTAACACATGTAGGTTCATGTGATCACCTAACAAATAATTAAATAGAACAAGTAAACTTTCTTGTGTTACGCATAAATAACCCAAGTAGTAAAGTACAAATGTAAATATTTCAATCATAAACAGGGGTTGAGTTTTCCCTTTAAAATGTTAGACAGTGTAACTCAATTTAGAATACACATTCAAACATCGAGTAGAAAAGAAGATATAAGTAACTACTATTCAGAAAATAAATGCTTTATTTAGAAACGAAAATAAAGGAGCTATATCCAATACAACTCGACTATCTCGGTACAAGATTTTGCATCCAAAAATTAAATAGCAGAGTGCATGCCCAGGAGTCATTTAACATAATTATTATCAAACACCAGAACACTCAAATTCATAATGCCAATGATGATCTTGATGAGCTAATGAGTCAAAAAGGGCTTAAACAAAATACGACACATGAGTGTCAGGGCACCCAAATAGGGCCATAAAGGGCCATCCTTAATGTATCTTGGAGACCCATGCAATAAAAAAGAAAGATATAGCTCATATCTCAACGGTTATATAGGAAAACGTTAAAAATAATTGCATATAATACATAGAGGACAAGACGCATTTGATACATAAGCAAATTCTATCCATACAAAATCTAAGTATAACATTATCAAGCTATTAGAACTAAGAACAGAGTACCAAGTCAAGCTGATGAAATGTATCTAGCCTCGATCCATTACAATTTGATTAGAGTTCCATTTATAAATAACAAGATCAATAGGAGAATGTCAATCAACACACACTGGAAGCTCACATAATGGTTGATCTAAATGGAAATAGTGGACAGGGTACCCCTTCTAATGTACTAGAAACTAGATGACGTTTAACAAAAAAATTACAAAGTTACAAGGTAGATAACGAAAAACTGATGAAAGAAGAAGAGGAACAACAAGAATTTAAAAATGAAGTTTTACTGCATGATCTATAAGAAATTAAAAGGTAGAAAAATAAGTATCAAACCTCTAGTGATGTAGGCATGGCAAAGAAACCTCATCTTTATGAAACATCAAGTGCTGAAATAGATAAAGGCGATAATTCATCCAACAAGAAAGAAACTGATACTGAAAATTATGGAAACGAGGAAATTGTTTTAAGTCATCACCAACCAAGAAGAGAAAGTATA
This sequence comes from Larix kaempferi, assembly GCA_027924585.1. Classification (NCBI taxonomy): domain Eukaryota; kingdom Viridiplantae; phylum Streptophyta; class Pinopsida; order Pinales; family Pinaceae; genus Larix; species Larix kaempferi. The sequence goes on from BSBM01000147.1 coordinate 498,231, forward strand.
GGGACCACCTAGTAGGGGAATTAAAAAATACAAGACCACCAACCTTTGACGGGGATTCAAAGACACGGGAAAAAGAAAGAGCATGGTTTTTACGCATGAGAAAATATTTTTAGATTTATGAGTAATCTAGCAACATGAAAGCTAGAATGGACATCTATAATTTACATGGAAAGGCTAGCATATGGTGGCAGAATCTTAAGCTAGTTAGAGGGCTCAAAGAAAAGAAAATAGATTGGAAACGTTTAAGAAATAATTTAAATGGAAGTACTTATCAAAAAGATACTATGAGGGAAAGAAAAAATAGTTTTATGAACTCAGATTGGGGAAGATGTCTATGGATGACATGATAAACAATTTTTTGGAATTTTTAAGATATGTGCCTTATATTAAGGAAGAAAAAGTAAAGATACAAATATTTCTAAGTTTCCTTCCGTAATCCTACAAATATAGAATAGAGTTTGATGACCCCAAAAACAATAGAAGAGGCCATGCACAAAGCTAGAATTTGCTATGAACAATATAAACACATATCTGAAGTACCTAAGGAATGGTGTATACCCCTATTTTAACTCTTAGGATTTATTGGCTTCAATGTAAATATTGTATACATGCAATGTGTGTTTTCCTTAGTGTGGAGCTCAAGGCTAAGGCCCCACTAGAGGATGTCCAAGTTTTATTTGAAAGGAAATTATTTGACATTCTGCGTACCCATGTGCTATTAAGTCATGATACATTGTAAATGATGTAAATATTAAATATTGCAATAAAATACCAAGAAAACTGGCTATGGAGGCAACCAATGAGAAGCGGCCATGTGTACCCACTAGGGAGAGGTGAGGGGGTTGTGGGATTGGAACCCATGCTTCCACATCTCATATTGAAAACCCATTTAACTCCCCATGCTAACATTTAATTCTGTTGTGAGAAGGTGGTTGAGAAAACCTATTCATGAGGTCAATGGAGTATGGAGCAACCCTGAAAATCTGTATGGCAGGGTATGGCTCTGTTTTGCTTGTCCCTTAAGCCACTCTACCTCCTGGGAATTCGCTCACCCTAATCCCTATCCCATTGTTCTCCCACTAACCTCAGTTATCAGGCATTGCATAACGAAGCCGTGAAGCATAAAAAAGAGGAAAAATCGTTATTCTGTGTAAGCGCGAATTTGCAGAGCCGAAAGGACATAAAAACCTTGCGTAGGAATTAAATCGATGGGGATATCCATAGATCAGACCCTGGGGATAAATTCCAAAGCGTAAAAATATTAGAAAACCCTGGAGAAGACCTTGATCAGATAGCGGAAGAACCGAGTTGCGGGACAGAGTTTCGGCCGCAACCCTAAGAAGATCCCAGCTATGATAACTAAGAAGAAGGCAAGACAAAGGTTGGATTTGCTTGATAAACCCAATGAAGGATAAAGTCTCACGAAAGCAATAGTTTGGACCTTTCTATGCCCACCCTGAATAGCACTGGAGGGAAGGGGCCTTGAGGGACTATGTAGCAGAGAAGAGGGCCTTCCTTGTGTTGGGTGAGGTAGGTATTGTGGGTGCCATGTTTGCTGAGTAGTTTGAGATGCCTGTAGCTCTATGGTTGTTCTCATTGGCTTAGCATAATCCTCCTTGTTCTCTTACATGCTTGATAAACCCAACGGTATGTTGGATTAGAATTAGGGTGGAGCCTTGACTGTGAGAGAGCCTATTTAGCTCTCCTTAGTGGATACACAACCCAACTCGGGGTTGGTCTCTCAGCTAAAAGAGTATAGGTTGGATAGAGACTTATGGTTGGGTGGAACGTTTCTCTCCCTCAGCCAATTACTGGGACAGTTCCATTTAAAGATCGGTGTTTTCTGTGGTGTTAAATGATGCTAGTTTTCCTATGTTATGTCTACTTGTTATGTTCAAGTTATTTGAATGAATGATTGCATGAAATTGACCAGTATGAGGATGAGTTCATAACTGAACACTTCACCATTTACTTGAGCTTAATATGCTACTAACCTTGCATGTTGTAAATGCATTGATTAGTTTTAGTTTCATTATGGGTGTTTTGTCATGCATTGCATACACTGTTAGATAGACTGCATGGCATCACTTGGACTTGGGAAAGGAGTTAGATAGCCCCTGTTGTGATTAATACCCTCTGTGGATCAGGTGAAGGGAGAATCCATGGAAGAGGGCAAACGGAGCTCCTTGCAGAAGGATAAAGAAGCATTGAGGGAGTTTGAGCTATACTTTAATTGGAAATATGGCCAATTCAAAATAATCATATGTGATAGGGGATCACACCAGTGGATAGAGCTATCCAAGAGCTTTCCAACGGTACTTGACTTCTCCAATTTGTCCTTAGGATGAAGAAGTTATAACCTTGGGAAGTTGGTGGTCATAGGGCATGGCCAACTCCCGACTTTCCGCATTCGCATTGCTGAATGTGGAAGTTGAGGGCGCATTTTGCAGCACCAGGAATTTAGGTGCTCCGCAATTCCAACTTTTGCACTGTGGAATGCGGAAGTCGGGGGAGCATTTTTGCAGCGTCAGGCATTTAAGTTCTCCGCAGTTCTGATTCCTGCACTGCGGAATGCAGAAGTCTGGGGCGCATTTCTGCAGCACTGAGCATTTTGGTCCTCCGCAGTTCCGAATTTTGCACTACGGAATGCGGAAGTCGGGGGCAAATTTCTTCAGCGCCGATTATTTTGGCGCTCTGCATTTCCGAATTCCGCACTAGGAATGCGGAAGTCGAGATCATATTTTGTTCAATGCCGAGTAATTGGCGCTTTGAATTTCCAAGTTCCTCATCACGGATTATGGAATTGTGAAATTCGGAGGGGTGTTTTCAAAGCTGCGTATTTTACGAATTTGATTTCCGAATTCCAACTGTTGATTGCGGAAAGGAAGATTGTGGATTGCAGATCGGAGGCCATTGCGGTTGCGTGTAAAAACAAAGAGAATTGTTGAAAAAAATGTATCAGGTTGTCTACCATCGCCTCTGAAGGGTACCAAGGCGATTGGGGATGTGAAAAAGTGGTATCAGAGCCCACATTGCAGCACTGGGGGCTGCTTGGGCCGAACCATGAATGAATTTACAGGAAGAGAAGTGCCCATGGCGTTGTTTTGGAAAAAATTATTATTGTTGTTGTCCAATGAATAATTTCCATATTTGTATGGATGTTTTATGTTTATATGCATTCTTATGATGTCTGATAAATGTCTTTGTAATGCACAGTGACTGTAGTAGTAGTATTTGAATCGTACAATAGGGGTAGCGTACAGATAAAGTAAGGAAATGGTGACCATAAACAACGCCCAAGATCCTTATGAGCAGAAGGAATATGTGTTGGGAGATAATGTGCAAGAAGCACATACTAAAATAGAATCCAATGGAAGAAGGGAGCAAATAACTCCCTCAAACTTAGTTGAAACTATGGTGAGATTCAATGAGAGATTGATGAAGGCTCAGGAAGAGAAACACCAGCTCAATGTTTCCATCTTGCAGAGCCTCACTGATATGCATCAGAGGATAAATCTTGGGTCTAACCCAAGCAATGTGGGAAGATAAGGAAGAGATGTTGGTAGTCACTCTAGAGGTCATTCTAGGAAGAGGACTCCAAGCCCTAGAAGGAGTTCTGTGAGCAAAAATCACAAAACACCCTCTCCAAGATCTCTTTCCAGCAGGTCATGTGACTCCAGATATTCTCAAAGAATTCCAAGGAATACTTCCAACATAAGTGAGAGAAGAAAGAAATTCAGAGGGATCCCACAGGGAGAATTTAGGAAGGCAAGGCCTCCCACATTTGATGGAGAAATCAAGACAGGTCAAGAGGCAGAGGCATGGCTTCTTAAAATGAAGAAGTATTTCAAAATGCATGATTATTCAGAAAATGAAAAGGCCAGAGTTTCCATTTACAATCTAAGTGGTGGAGCTTCAATTTGGTGGGAGCACCTCATGCAAGTGAAGAGGATCAGTGAAAGGAGGATCAACTGGGAGCAGTTTAAAAGGAATTTCAAGGAAAAATACCTATCAACTAGGTATTATGATAACAAGAGGAAAGAGTTCAATGAACTCAGATTGGGACAGAATTCCATGGAAAAGCATGTCCATAAGTTTTTGGAGTTGTTGAGGTATGTAGATTACATCAAAGATGAAAGGGTGAAGATCAAATGTTTCCTTGGTAGTCTACCTCAAAATTTCAAAGATAGGATTGAGTTTGTCAATCCACCAAGTCGTAGTGAAGCCATTAATATGGCAATGCATTGCTATGAGCATAGTAAATAAAAATCAAAGGTTCTGTCACATACCAAAAAATATGAATATTTTATGTTGTGAGAAAAAAAAACATTATGTTATAAGTTATTGTAAAGTTTTTATGATTATTGACCAAGTGGGGTCAAGGATGACTGCAGTTAAATACTCTATTATTTTTACTATCAATAAATAAAAGAGGAGACAAATATCCAAAGGAGACTGTTAAATAGTGTTCACTGACCCACTAGGAGGAATGAACTGGGGTGGAGATCCAGTTAACACTTGGCAGCATCATCATTCACGTCTAGCTGTTGCAGGGGGGAACTTCCCTATATTTATGGTCATGTTCCCCAAGAAAGTGGAACAAAGCAGGTGGCTCAATAATTATGAAACTGACCAAAGACCTAGGTACTCTATTACACCCATCGAATTGAGCAGGAGGCTCACCAAGTTTTTCCTTGTGACAATTCTGAGAACAGAGAAATGGGAATGCACAAGAGATTCGATGAGGGGAAGGCTAGGAAGTGAATGATAGAACTAATTCTGCATATCTGAATTAGTACTGTTTAGTGCATAGTTCAATACTGCTGAATGCAGAAGACATACTACTGATTACAGTAAACATTATTGTTGAGTTGCAAAAGGACAAATACTTGCCTCCACACAATATCTTCGTCCTGGTGGTTTAGTGAACAAGCTCGGGGGTCCTAAGGTAAGTAAATTTGGCTGTCTTCAGGAGAAGGTTGGGTGGAACGGGCTCCTTTGGGTGTTTGTCCCCCTCTACAGTTATCAAGTTCTTCATTGTTTCAGTTATTTAATTTTGTACTGTTATCTATCTCAAAAAATTGCATGTTTCTTATCTGTTAGATTAGAAATATTGAACTGATAATTTACTTCCGTATAGATGTTTGAATGATTGAATATGAGAATTTAACTGAATGAATAAATTTCTTTATGTATTTTTCCACTCTCAGAAGAGACGTACTCTAGTACAGAAAGAACTATTTAAGTAGGTAGATTCGAGTGATATTTTAATGATAAATTGTATGATTTTGATTTGAATAGTGATCTTCTATTTTGCAAAAATATTTAGGCAAAAATATAAAATGTAGATCGAATTAATACTCAGAATATTTAGAGTTACAGTCTATATATTTTATAGTCTATAATGATTGTAGAACAGTAACTAGCTAAGTTATTAATCAAATAAACTGTTAGAATTTTCCATTCATTTCACAATATTGAAATAAGAAATAGTTTATAAAAATAATAGTTATTGCATAAATAGTATTTATATAGTAGAATCAAATCAGATACATATATTGTTACTATTATCTGATAAGTACAAATCATCGACAACAAACTATGTATATATGTATTTTAAACCAAATCACAACCCTCAACAATAATATTCAAACAATTTAACAAGTAAATAAATATGATCATAAATAGGGTTATTCTCCGAAAAGCAAAGTTCAAACGATAACTTGACAGTGGAACCAGTGAGCAGGACCCAAGGGATTACCTTGGATATTTAAAAACCACCATTGGTTGCTTTTATCCACAGTAACGTAGCCACGAGCATCAGATGAGACCCAGAGCAACTGGGAGGACCTCCTGCCATTACACACAGACTGGTTATAAATGTTTATTTAAAAAAAATGGAAACTAAATACAAAAATAAAACAAGAAGGCGGCAAACTCTTACCTCTGTAAAATGATACCGATGCCATGATAGGGAGCATAGAACCATCACGACATAGCCCAAACTTAAGATTATATCCAAGAGCAACCTTCCTTGTTCAAGAGCTCACAGTGGTGCAAAGTTTAACACAGAGGCGTGGAGGTCTTCCATGGTAGCCATGGCGTCCGAGGGAGAGAGCTTGGCTCTCCAAAGCTCAAACAAACAACGATAATAATGCAAAACATAGCGAATTTTTAGGGCTTGGTTCCCTATGCATCAAATCCCACCAACTTCACGTGATGGCATTCAATGTGTTGTCTGTCAACCACTAAACCTTCAATTTTATACCCACTGCCTATAGTTTCAGGTCCCTTCTCTTTATCAATGAGTTTCAAAAGATTTACTTACACCATGTTTCAAGTTCCAATTGTTTAAGTTCATGTCTACATGCATATAGTTAGGTATCGAATTTATATAAGCACCCACAACTTGACCATCGAATTATTTACCAAATACTTTAATGCGAATATCTTGTAAAGACGCTTAGGATTTAAACATAACACTCATAAGTTGATTTAGGGTCTTAACATGTCCCTTGTGCACATTATATAGACAGTTCATAAGTCAGCTAATGAAAGTCATAATGATAATAACCAAAGCATGTGGAGACACCAACCTGTAACCTGGGCAAGTAAGTCAAATGGTGCTTTAGATTCATAAGCTAAGTAAGCCCAGGTCTACTTCAAGAACCACTTGCCAACATAAGAAAATAATCAGAACAAGACTTCAAGTCGTCGCATAATAAAATAAGAACGATGATTGTAATTATCAACATCGATATATTTAATACGTCGTTATGTTATCTATATCTTTAATTATTTTCATAATGCTTTAAAAGATGGTTAAAACACATTAAAAGAATTACGACATATGTAAACAATAAATGTCAATCTATGACGCTGCATATAGAACAAACAAAGACAAGATGCATTTATATAGAAGTTGAATACTTCCTGAGAAGTTATCATATTAATTACATAGACGATTATGTCATTACAACACATTAATTAATTTACGACAATTTATAAACAAGTATGTGTCATCATTATAAATATGGGTGAACAGTTATTAATGAGACCACTGTTATTAAATATATAATGCGCATAATAAATAATAGCATTTATAATGTTCAGAAAAATTTTAATTTTTTGTGAAATTTGGGTGTAAGACCCCCAACTTGGGTCTCCCTTAACTTTAATATACAGTCAGATATTTCAGATATATTTTAAATATTTCAGTTCTGTTCAAAATTTATGTTTTGAATTTTCTAACTTATGTCTATTTCTATGCATGTAAATTATATCAAGTTTACATACTTTTCATGTGCAGGTGAAATAACATATAACATATAACCGGAAATAATAATTTGATAGAGTAGAAATGATAAATTTAACCTGCTGGAAAATACCTGTAGGTAGCTTGCAGATCGCCTTTGTTGCTGTCCCCGTTTGTCGTTTCTCCTTGCCTTTTTCCCTGCAGTCAAAAGCCTTCCCCACAGTTCTGAAACTCAACCAGCCAAACCAGTTTTGCCACCCTACCAACTGGCGAGGTCTCGCCGACCACCCAGCTCCAAAGGTACCCCTTTGGACCCCCGAGCCCAAACCGAGTACAAGCCTAATCTACTGTATCCCTTTAGAAAAACAAATTCCAACAAAATCCCCTCTTTGCAGCTCTCCTCTCCCAATTTCTGCTCTGCTAAACTTCTCCCAAAATCCTAAGGTAGAAAGATCCCCTTCTCCTTCCTCCCTTCTCCCTTTTATCCCCTTCACTTGCCGACTCTCCCCTCATTACTACCCCTATCCCTAACTTAAATTTCATCCAACCCATCCATCTACCATGTAAGTCCTCGAGCCCTCAACTTGGACTTGGACTCTTTTAAATAATTAAATTAATATTAAAAGTGTTGGTTGGGGTCACTTCTCAACCGTAACCTTTACTTCAATTAAATTTAATCCTTTTATTTAATATAATAATTTTAAACATATCCTTACCCATATTCCAATATTTAACCATTTAATTAATCTTTTAATTAATTAATCCAAGCTCATTTTTTATAACTTGTTACATAATGGTATATGGCATTGTTCGTAATTTACTTCCTGGTTATAAACAACTACGACATACTTATAAGAAATTAGTAATATATAAACTAAACCTTATCCCTATATTTCAATTAATTAACAATAATGGTCAATTGATTAACTATTATTAACCTAATCGTTTAATTAATGGTCTCTAATGTTTATTATATGTTAATTCCCTCTAATTATCAATTCAACTAATTCAATTTATCAATTATGAACCATGATCCCGTCAATGTAATTCATAACATTATCAAGGTGTAATTATATTAATTAAATAAAATTTACTAAGATTTAATCGACTCATTTACCTGGTTCCATTTTAATTACACCTTAGTTTGTAATTAGCTAATTAACAATCATTACTAAGGATAAGCATAGTCTTGTTTGAATTAATTAACATCATTAACACATAATTAATTTAAGGGATCAAGTTACTATTACTTATTTAACCTTATAATTACATTTCAACCCTTAGCCCTGGCTAATTAAACTCATTAACAATCAATCAAGCATTCTAATCAGTTGCATTAGTCACTACCTAGGTTAACCCTAGCTTTGTTTATTAATCAACAATAATTAATTATTAATGGACAATAATTAACCGTTAATCAATATTATTAACCCTAATCATCATTATTAACTTTAATCGGCATTATTAACATTGATCAACAATAGTTAATTACTAAACGACAGTAATTAATATTAAGCGACATTAATTGACATTATTACTCAACAATATTTCATGTAATTCATAATACGTAGGCAAGTTATGTAAGCGTAGCTACTGCTTACATTCCTTACGTAAGTACACTAAAGTAATAATTCACATACATCAATCATAATCAAGGAACTTATTATTTACCGACACATGTTTTAACATAGTTTACAAGGTACGATCGATTAGCTTACTGAAATCCAAGTTACGACAACTCATACATCACTGATTTTGACACATACTAATCAAGGGTTTTACACGCCTACAGTTAGATCTTGTTTTTCACCCCTACTTCACACTACACCTATCTACCTACATCATCACTAAATTCCACATCCTATCCTGTCCTCTGCTGGACTACCCTGGAATGTCAAGTCATGACCGGTTCCAGCTAGAACCCGTAAGCGGAAGTGTCGACTACATCGAACAAGCTTCCCCAGCAGGCAACCACCAGTCATCATCACACACCTTGGGGAGCGCACCGTAGCACAGCCCTCCCATGACTATGGGTTTCGGGGATAAACGGTGGGTAAAGCCTCCACCCCCCTAATGGAACAAGGGACTATGTCCACCCGACATAACAACAACGTTGCACTTGTACTCGGTCTGTCATCGTATAACCGATCTGGGCGGTTGAGTTTCCTGAAACCCTACCCCACCCATGTCATAACATACATCATAATAAACAGCATAATAACCATACGAAAATAATGCATCACTCGCATACCATTTTCTCTTTCGAAGTCCGTGTCCCTGAGGCCCTCCCACCTCGTAGGATCCAGCTTTCACTTAGCCGTTTCAACCTGTAAGTCAGTCCTCGACATACAATATAGAATATCGTGCATAAATCCTCGATATGTACACACATATATTTCATCATAACATAACAACAATAAACTCGTTCATTCACCATGCACCTGGCATAACATTCATTATTTTCAACATATAACTGTAACGGTATCCACATACCCATCATTCAGTAAATTCCATATATTTGACATAATTAACACATGATACATATCTAAACATGACTATCGGTCATAACACTATCATCATACACACACATATATATATCGGCAAAATAATAGAACCATGTCCACAGTGTCGTCAACTAACGAGGTCTCACAGTCAAACAAATACAACATATAATAGTAGTTCAGGTAGTAATGTCAAAACGGGGTGTTACATTGGGGATGTTACATGTGGTATCAGGGCGCGGTTCAAACACTAGGCCTGAAAGTGACTCAACTCGCGTAATTGAAATTAAAAACAGAAATACAATTACTGATTTTTGTTTTAATTTGTTTCTGTTAAGCACATTTTATATTTAGTTTGCAGGTATGGAAGGACCGGAAGAGTCAGCTAAGGACAGGTCCCATCATAATGAACAAAATAATAATGAGCAGGAACAGACTAATGAAGAAAATATTTATGTTGACTTAAATGATAATTCATCTGAATTACTTAGAACAGTTAGAGATTTAAAAACTGAGATAAAAACTGTTAAGGAAGAGAATGAGCGTATTTTAAAGGCACAAGAAGAACTGAATCAGATATTACTGGATAAATTCCATCATAACAAAAAAGATAAAAGAACAGAAATAAATTCTGAATCTGGAACCGTGTCCTACCAACGTAAGGGTAAGAAACTAAAACTTTTTAATTATGAAAGTAGCTCTTCTTCCGAAATTAATGTAAAATCACGTCGGAAGAAGCACAAGTATTCCAGCGATAGTAGTGAAAGTGATTACTATACTAAAAAGAAGAAGTACAAACCATACAAAGAGATTTTAGGGGAGTTTAAGAAGATAAAACCACCAACTTTTAATGGAGAAACAGAAAAAGGAGAGGAATCCGAAGCATGGCTATCCGGTACGAATAAATATTTTCAAATTTATAACTACTCAAGCTAGTTAAAAACTAAAATGGAAATTTATAATCTGACTAGGAAAGCCGACATCTGGTGGCAAGATATAAAACAAGTAAAAGGCATAAAAGAGAAACATGTAAATTGGAGTACTTTTAAAAAGTATTTTAAAAATAAATTTATGTCAAAACAGTATTATGAAGAATGAGCTAAAGAGTTCTAAGAATTAAAATTGGGTTCCATGAATATGAAGGAATTAAGCAACAAGTTTCTAAGTTTATTGAGATATGTGCCTTATATTACTGATAAAAAAACCAAGGTACAGAGATTTCTGAACTACCTACCCTCTCATATAAAGGACATAATTGAGTATGATGACCCTAAGACCCTTGAAGAGGCCATGAGAAAGGAAAATATATGTTATGAATAGAACATAAAAAGGGAAAGCATACCTAGCTGGAAGGCGAAAAGGCATAATAATTCTGAACAAAGAAAGAAGCATTTCATATTTAATCGAAATTTTGGAAACAATAATTCTTGTAATTTTTCTAACAGAAAATTTCAATGAAATAATCCAAAAGGCAATGTACAACAAAATTTTACAGCCACAAGAAGCAGAGATCCACCTAATAATTATGTTAAAAATAATGAACATAAGGAACATGTAAAATGTTGGGAATGTCAGGGACTTCACTATGCATCAAGCTGTCCTAACAGAAAGAGAATCGTCAACAAAATTCATATAGTGCGGGAAGAAGCTACCGTTGGTGACTTAGCAAGGGAAATGCCCAGGATCAATGCAGCCTTGGAAAACAAACACGATAATCATCAAACTTCAATGGGTTAATTAGAAGGTATCCTGAAAGATAAACCCATCTCTATTTTAATTGATCCAGGAGCTAGCCTAAGTTATCTGTCACCTGATTTAGTAAAAAGCTGTAATTTGAAAGTAGAAAATTTTGAAAAGTCTTGGTTGGTTCAATTAGCTACAGGAACTAAAAGGAAAGTAATTGATTATGTAAAATATTGTGAATTATTGATGAATAAGATTAGGACTCGTGTTAAGCTGAATATATTACCATTAGGACCTTATGATGTTTTAATTGGAATGGATTGGCTGGAAAAGCATAGGGTAGTGTTAAATTGTTTAGAAAATACTTTTACTTACTTGAATGATAAATGTGAAATAGTAACAGTAAAAGGAATTCCTAGAAAAACTTCAGTTAGACATATTTCTGCATTGCAAGTTAAAAAAGTTGTTCACAAAGGGTGTAAAATGTTTGTTGTAAATGTAATTAACGATGAACACACAACTAAAGAAGATAAGTTAAAAGTTGAAGACATCCCAATCCTAAGAGACTTTTCAGATGTATTCTCGAAAGAAATTCCAGGATTACCTCCGAAAAGAGAATTGGACTTCACCATTGAGCTAGTACCGGGGGCGGTACCAAACTCAAAGGCACCTTACCGGATGGACATCCTAGAGCTTAACGAATCAAAATCACAGTTAAAGGAATTAATTGATAAAAATTACATAAGACCAAGCATGTCTCCTTGGGGAGAACTTGTCATCTTCGTTAAAAAGAAAGATGGTACTTTGAGTTTATGCATAGACTACCGTAAGTTAAATAAAATGACAATTAAAAATAGATATCCTTTGTCCCGCATAGATGATTTGTTTGATCAAGTATGCGGAGCGACGATATTTTCGAAAATAGACTTGAGATATAGATATCATCAAGTCAGAATTAAAGACGAAGACATCTTTAAAACTGCTTTCAGAACCCGTTACGGGCACTATGAGTTTGCGGTTATGCCTTTTGGGCTAACCAACGCTCCAACAGTTTTCATGTGTCTAATGAATAATGTTTTACATAAGTATTTGGATAAATTTGTAGTGGTATTCATTGATGACATATTAATTTATTCAAAGACTAAGGAAGAACATGACGAACACTTAAAAATAATTTTACAAGTGTTAAGAGAACATCAACTATACGCTAAATTCAGCAAGTGTGAATTTTTCAAAGATAAAATACAGTATTTAAGTCATGTGATATTCAAGGATGGAATCGCAGTTGACCCTGATAAAATAAGAGCAATTAATGAATGGCATGTTCCTAAGGATGTAACCGGTGTACAGTCATTCATGGGAATTACAGGTTACTATCAAAAATTTATTGAAGGATTCTCAAGAATCGCAAATCCCATAACCTCCTTACAGAAAAAGGGGAAGAAATTTGTTTGGGATCAAAAGTGTGAAGAAAGTTTTAAGAAATTCAAAGAACTATTAACTACTTCACCTATTCTAAAATTTGCAGATCCAAACAAAGACTTTGTTGTATGCATTGATGCATGCAATGATGGCCTTGGCGGAGTCTTAACACAAGAAGGTCATGTAATAGCGTTTGAGTCAAGAAAGCTAAAAATTCATTAAAATAACTACGCTACCTATGATTTAGAGTTGGCTGTCGTGATACATGCTTTAAAGATGTAGCGCTATCATCTAATCGGAAGAAAGTTTTCATTAATGACAGATAATAAAGGTCTAAAATATTTGTTGGATCAAGCAAATTTGAATGCAAGGCAAGCTAGGTGGTTAGCTTTCCTTAGTGAATATGATTTTGAGATTCAGCACATTAAAGGTAAATAAAATAAAGTGGCTGATGCCTTGAGTAGAAATAAGAAATTAAATTTTATGGCAACAATTAGCACTTATAAAACAGATTTGGAAAATTAGCTTGAAGAAGGAATAAAATTGGATGAAAATTATCAGAAATTACAACAAAAGGTTGCTGAAAATATATCTGAAAATGTAATAACAAATTACAGTCTGAATGAAAAATGTTTAATGTTGTATAACAACAGATTGTATGTACCTAATGTACCTGAAGTTAAGTTGTTGATTTTAAATGAATTACATAAAAGTCCTTATTCAGGACACCCTGGTTACCAAAATATGATAACAATGTTAAGGAATTATTACTTTTGGCCAAAAATGAAGAATGAGGTGGTTGAATACATAGCTAGGTGCATTGAATATCAGCAAGTTAAATCTAAGCATCAACACCAAGCTGGTTTATTGCATCCATTATCAATTCCAGATTGGAAGTGGGAAATAATCAACATTGATTTTATAACTGGTTTACCTAAAAATCAAAAACATAATGATTCTATAATGGTAGTTGTGGATAAGCTTAGTAAAGCAGCCCATTTCATACCTGTTAAAACAACTTACAAGGCTGCTAACATTGCTGAAATATCTATGAAGCAAGTTTTTCATTTTCATGGAATTCCTAAAGTTATAATTTCTGATAGAGACTCTAAATTTACGGGAAATTTCTGGAGGTCTTTGTTTAAAGGCTTGGATACAACATTAAATTTCAGTACATATTTTCATCCGCAAATGGATGGACAGACAGAAAGAGTAAATTAGATTCTTGAAGATATGTTAAGAATGTATGTTAGAGATCAGCCAAGTAAATGGGAGGATTATCTGCACTTAGTTGAATTCGCTTATAATAATCATTATCAAGCTTTAGCTAAACTCGGTCCATTTGAAATTTTGTATGGTAGAAAGTGTAATACTCCTATTTCATGGAGTAATCCAATAGACAGGTTGATGTTAAGACCTGAGTTATTGAAAGAAATGGAACTAACAGTGAAATAAGTACAAGGCAATCTGAAAATTGCACAAGATAGATAGAAAAGTCATGCAGATCTCAAAAGAACTCAGAAAAAGTTTAAGGTTGGTGAGCATGTTTTCATCAAGGTAAAACCCAAAAAGAGATCCTTAAAGTTAGGAAGCTGTGCTAAATTAGCACCCAGGTATTTTGGACCCTTTGAAATATTGTCAAGGGTTAGACTAGTGGCATACCAGTTGACCTTGACACCGAATCTTAAAGTACATAATGTCTTTCATATTTCTATTTTGAAAAAGTACGTGCATGATGCTACTCATGTGATCAATTGGAATGATGTACAGGTTGAACCTGAATGAGATTTTTTGGTGGAACCGGATTGTATCCTCGACAAGAGGAAAATTTTACTTCGAAATCACACCATTGGACAAGTAAAGGTGCAATGGAAGCACCTTAGTCCAGATGAAGCAACCTGGGAATTGGAAAGTAATATGCGGGTGGCATATCCAATTCTGTTCCAGGAAGGCTCAGCTGATGATGAATAAAGCAACATCGAGAACGATGTTGAACTTAAGAGGGGGTGTTTGTCACATACCCAAAAATCTGAATATTTTATGTTGTGAGAAAAAAAACATTATGTTATAAATTATTGTAAATTTTTTATGATTATTGACCAAGTGGGGTCGAGGATGACTGTAATTAAATACTCTATTATTTGTATTATCAGTAAATAAAAGAGGAGACAAATATCCAGAGGAGACTATTAGAGAGTGTTCACTGACCCACTAGGAGGAATGAACTAGGGTGGAGAGCAAATTGACACTTGGCAACATCATCATTCACTTCTAGATGTTGCAGGGGGAAACTTCCCTATATTTATGGTCATGTTCCCCAAGAAAGTGGAACATAATAGGTGTCTCAATAATTATGAAACTGACCAAAGACCTAGGCACTCTATTACACCCATCGAATTGAGCAAGAGGCTCACCAAGTTTTTCCTTGTGACAATTCTGAGAATAGAGAAATGGGAATGCACAAGAGATTCAATGAGGGGAAGGCTAGGAAGTGAATGATAGAACTAAGTCTGCATATTTGAATTAGTACTACTTAATGCAGAGTTCAATACTGTTGAATGCAAAAGACATACTACTGAGTATAGTAAACATTACTGCTAAGTTGCAGAAGGACAGATACTTTCCTCCACATAGTATCTTCATCCTGGTGGTTCAGTGAACAGGATCGAGGGTCTTAAGGCAAGTAACTTTGGATGTCTTCAGGAGAAGATTGGGTGGAACGGGATCCTTTGGGTGTTTTCCCCCCTCTATAGTTATCAGGTTCTTCATTGTTTCAGTTATTTAATTATGTACTGTTATCTGTCTCGAAAAATTGCATGTTTCTTATCTGTTAGATTAGAAATACTGAACTGATAATTTACTTTCGTATAGATGTTGTAATGATTGAATCTGAGAATTTAAATGAATGAATAAATTTCTTTCTGTATTTTTTCACTCTCCGAAGAGACATACTCTAGTACAGAAAGAACTATTTAAGTAGGTAGATTCTAGTGATCTTTTAATGATAAATTGTATGATTCTGATTTGAATAGTGATCTTCTATTTTGCAAAAATATTTAGGCAGAAATATAAAATGTAGATCGAATTAATACTCAGAATATTTAGAGTTACAGTCTATATATTTTACAGTTTATAATGATTGTAGAACAGTAACTAGCTAAGTTATTAATCAAATAAACTATTAGAATTTTCCATTCATTTCACATAGCACTGTGGTGTTAGGCAAGAAATCTCCGAAAGGATTGCTGCGTGAGCACTTGGGTGTTAGGCAAGAATTTCCTGGATCAAATGATTGATGTGTTGATTAAATTACACAGTATACAATTCTTAGAGCACTGGATTTAAGTGTGTTTGTGATAATAAAAGCACAAAAGACTAAAGATATTCCATGAATTGCAAATGATATGATGCAATAAAAAGACTCACTGTTTATATTTATGAGTTGATTATGGAATTGATGATAAGTTTTTATGGTTCTTTGAATTCCGGTTGTGCAGTGAAAAATGCAGATGTGATCGAGAGGGACTTGAAAAAGAGTCATGAAAGTGCAAAGGAAGACAAACAGAGATGACAAAGCGAGCAAATGTGGAAGTGAGATCATGAGACAATTTGTTGAACACCGAGGACGGTGTTATTCTTAAGGGGAGGAGGATGTAATATCCTTTCTTTTATTCCCATATTATTTTTGTAATGTAATTTAATATTGTACTCATTTACTGATGATGGATGTCATGGTGGTGCCTTAGGAACCTAAAGGAAAATAAACTGTTAAGGTTCACTTGATGGTGTTATTTTGGTTCCTTGAGAACTTTAAAGAAAAGTGAACTACAAAGGTCCACGTCTTGAACTAAAATTCTTAGTGTCGTCATCCTAGAAATACCATAGGGGTTATTATGTGCAATCCTTCGTTTAAAATAAATACATGAATTCCTATAAATATCTCTTAGCACAAGCTAACCTTAATTCTCATCAAAAAGATAACCAATCATCTTGGATATGATTGTTGTAGTAATTCGGTGAATAATATATGAAATGGATTAAGGTTTCCTTTACAAGTTGTCCTTTACCCTATGAACAAATTTAAGAATTGTTCTGTATGAATATATGTGTATATTCTCTCATGATTAAATTTAAGAGTGTAATTATCTATATTACATTAAAGCATGGTAATTCCTTTAAAATATAGGCTTTACGTGGGAGCACCTTAACCTTAATAAGAGCGTTACCCCAGTAGCAAACAAGGGAGGAGTGGTTCGTGGACTCACTTTGAGTTCGAGAAGGACGTGTGCGCCAAGCTCTTTTTTTAATATGGCCATCTCGGCGAGAGAAAAACGGGAGTTAGGCTGCGTTTCTATCGGAAATTTTCCCAGGTGTTACATAGAGCGTTCTATGTATTGCCATTTGGTAGCATGAAACAAAAGGGGATCTTATTCCTTCCTTTAGTGGAGTCTTGCTGGAGATCTCGGGGGAAAAACGCAGACGGATTTTCCAAAGCCGGAGAACCAAATTCTTTATATTATTTATATGTGTTTTGCATAAGGATTAGGGGGGGGGATTTTGGTGATTAGGCGTGGGTTGCCAAGGGAGGAGAGACACGATTGGGATGTTCACCGTCTGGTTCTTCCTTCAGAATTGAGCATGTTATGCCTGAGTGGAGAAATACGATTTCTCTGTTTTAGATCTACTTTCAGCAAATGGACAGAGGTATGATTTTCTCTGTGGAGACTTTTATTTTTCCTTATTTTCCCCCTTCAATTTCAGAGCTCGACCCCTAAAGCTTTGGCATTGATTTTTGGTATATATATGAATATGAATCTGCACGCACAGGTCTACTTTTGCAGTTAGTTTAGTTGAATGAAATAGGAAGAGATCGACTCTGTATTCTCATTTCAAAGTTCGATCCCTAAAATCTTTACATCGATTTTGACTTATAATTCGTACCCACAGTCCTGTAATTGTAGATAATTGTTAGTTGAATGAAATAGGAAGAGATCGACTCTATATTTCAATTTCGGAGCCGATCCCTAAAATTGTATATCATTTTGATGTTACATAAAAATAAAAAAACGCATTCATAGGCTTGTAGTTGCAAATAAATGTTGGTTGAATGAAACGGGACAGAGGTCGAATCTGTATATCAACTACGGAGCCGATCCTTAATTTGAATTGATTTTTTTTTATATACTTATAATGAGAAATTACTGTGGGAGTGTTTTAACATTGTTGTATTCGTAGTTATGCACTTGGAGGATGACCGGATCCCTATCATCATTTAAATTCTGAACCCCTGTGTAGATACCGTGGTATTCAATTTATTCGAGGATTTATAAAATCTATGACTGCTCTGTTACTAATATAATACTTTATCGATTTTAAACCTCTACGTTTATGATTCGAGACCGGTGATCGATTCGCTTAGCTGTTGGCCCCATGAACAAATTCTGGAATCGATGGGATCATAAATTATATTCTATATAATATATTGACCTTTTATTTATTAATTATGGATTGAGTTTCGTCTATATGAACCCAAAGTCAGAATCCTTGTATTCGGATCTTAGTAATTGTTTAAACCTTCTGGACGTTTCGAAATTGATGGCATCCTAATGCGATGGTTGCGTTTACAAATTGAGAGTCTTTATACTCAGATCTCAACATTTGTTTTTCTTTATCTCAGCGTTTTCATTTCTGCAACTGATTGAGTTAAATTGTGTTTACTTTTATGAGATACCTTCGTAATTTAAGGTCCTTGCTCATGATGTTGTTCTTTTTCATAAATTCATCCTTAAGTTTTGATGTGGTATATCTACTTCAATATTTAGTATTGTTGCGTTTCTGGTTGACTCCCTATAGGAGATTGACCTTACACCATTTAGCAGGAATGTTGGATTGCATCTACCAGTTCATTTAATATCTGTATAAATGCCTGGATTGAGGATTTGATTCTAGATCTTTGTATATCATTTTAATTGTCTCTTCCGAAATTTCACTCAAAATCTGAATTATGAAAATTGGGTATGTTACACTCCTATTCACCCCCTGTTTGGTTGTTGACAAATAGCGGACCTCAGGGTCATAATATGTTTTGTAATTCTTATTTTTCTCTGCAATTGCGTTGTCATTTGTTTGGGAATTTTCGATAGAGGTAGTGATTCGGCTGGGTGATCTTGGATTGACCCATGCTACCCTCTCTATCAGTATTTCGACCCATTGTTAATGATGGTGATCTGCGTGTCTTTCTTCTCAGAGATGCACTCTTAGATAGTGTACTTGGGTATGGTTCACTATATTTTGTTTGCTTATAATTATTTAATCATTATGAGTGCTGCAATTTCATCCACGGACAGAGCTTAGTCCTCTGCCATAATCGCTGCCTGTATGTCTCTAACTAGATCGGAGTGATCTATGAAAACAATGGGCGTTGAGCTTTGGTAGAGTTGAATGGGTATCAATGGGAAACCTTGGTTGGTTCCAGTTTTGCAGATGATTGGGAGGCTTGGAAGAAGCCGAAATGAAAGTAGCACGTAAATTACTGCAACCATTGAATTGCAGATTGTAATTCCTTTGATTTTTAAATAATATATGACAACTCCTCCCGTGGACGTAGCCCAAAGGTTGGGTGAACCACATGTATATTTGTGTCTCTTGTGTTTGAAATTCGTGTGATTGGTGTGATTTACTGGATGAAAGATGTACATTTGTATCTTTTGTTTGCAATTAATGTGTTTTACTTATATCTTGTGTTTGCAATTAATGTGAATTACTTTATGAAAGATGTGCATTAATATTAAGCGGAAGTGATGCCTTCATAGGTTTATTTCATGTAGGATATTCAAAGGGGATGTTACAACTACTTTAGTAATTGATATAATTAGGTATGTTACAATGGTCAAATGAGATATTTTATATTACTAACTTGTGAAGTTGGTCGATGACTAGAGGAGTAAGGATGTTATGTTCTCAAAATAACACCAGCATTTATATGGAGATGTTACAAACATGTGTATTGTTATAGAATGTTTAGGCAGTAATTATGTTTTGTTGCGGCGATATTCATGGAGATGTTACATATGGTATCAAAGCGCATGTTACAGCACTCGGGCCTATAGTGGGCTCAACATGAAGAAATGAGTTTGATGAATCAGGTGAGGGACTCCATTTGAAAATAAGTAAATGGGCAGTTCAAGCTAGGCAGGAGGTAACTCACAGATCGCCTTGGATTGCAAATTATCCTCTCCATTGCTTGAGGTTTGCATTATAGAGTGTGACCATTCTACTGCTAAAAAGTAAAGGCCGTTGAGGAATCAAAAGGTATGTTGATTGATAGCAAAGCTCATATCAAATATTTTGCTGGTAAAGTAGTTTTTTTTCCGACTCTATTCGACTGGCTTGCTACTTGCATTCTCCCACTCCCTACTCCTTGTATGAAGATATAGATGGTTTGGTATTGGTATTTTTATTTAAATTCAAAATGGTGGTCAGTATTATTTCTGCGTGATAAGATTCACTGTCGTGTTTGAGTTGTTGGTTTGAAATTGTCTTATTGCTCGATGGTGCCCTTGTTATTTAACTCACAAATTTTCATTGGATTGGGTGATATCCAGTTCGATATGTAGGGTTTAAGTGGATTAAATATTCATCCAATGATCGAATTCAAAATCTCAAAATTTTGAACTTTGTTATGAGATTGGAATTCAAACCCAAAAGCATGTGTGGAAAATTCTCTTGTTAGGACCTATTGTTGAAATTGTTTCAGCACGAACTCGGCGTAGAATTCCGGTTGAAAACCTTGCAAATGAAAATAACAACCAATACAAATGTTTACATCGAAGAATTGAAATTAGGAAGTATTCAGATCCATTGTTAGAAAGAGTTCATACAAAAATTTGTAGGTCTCATGGTTGTCGTAATTCAATGGAGGATTAGAGTTAAACTTCCCAAGTCCTAATTAGCAAAAGAATTCTTGAAATAGCATGAAATCCCCATGTCGATCCTGTCGCCTTAAGGTTGGGCATATATTGCAAAGGTTCCCTTATTTTATTTTAAGCAAATAATATTATTGTCTGTGAAGTAGACAAGTGTAGTATGATATGTTTGACTGTGCGAACTCTTTAAACCAGAAGTGCAATATTGAATAGATAAATGCTCAGCCCGTCTACCTGGAAATTTGAGGCTTGCATGTTAAATACAATTATAGTGTGAAATATTGTCTCCTTCCAAGTCATCTACAGTCCTGAAATGTTAGGATTCGGTTAAATTATCAATTGAGTCTATTCAAAAGATTTAATACTAGCAAATGACCAATTTTAAGAGTTCAAGCATCACACTAGTTTGTCTATGTGACCATCCATCTATACAAAACAGACTCTATGCCTTTGCCACATATTTAGATTTTGACTCAAAATATTGAAATTAAATGAGAGTTACGAATATTTTAAGAGACATACCAGTCGTTATGCAAATTATGCCTTGCTTAAATACCACTCAAAACTTTGAAATTCGAATGGTAAAGTTTGTCTCAATCTCATAGAAAGGTTATGAGATTAATAGGTTGTTGAGACTATATTATCAGGTGCCAAGGTAAGGTTCATGAAAAGTTTCTTGGTTTTTAAAATGTCTCATTTGATTTGGAATTAAATGAGGTTCAATTGAAAAGGAAAAGCTCCCTGTATGCAGTCTTCCAACGGCACGGGACATGGGTAGGGGATTCTAATTTTTTTCATATCAATGGCTTTTTTTTTATGATATCAAAACTCCTCTAAAATTCTCATTCATATTCATTTGTTATTGGTTAAAGAATATGCAAATTATGTAATAATGCACGATGCAGGAGGAGCGAACGTGAATAAGTATGTCACTGTTATATTTATATATATATATATATATATATATATATATATATATATATATATATATATATATTCTCCTAGTCATGAAGTAAGCATAATTATTGTTGATATTGAAGATCTTGTTCTCTAAGAAATTTCAACTAGGAATTACAGGTTTATTTCTTACGCCACCTAATAGGCCACAAGAAGTATAGTCTTGATAGACTAAGGTATCTTATTCCCTTAAATAAAGGTAATAACTTGAGCTAGTGAAAAATCTTCTATGACTAGGAAATTGTCAGATTTTAAAAGAGGATAATTGTTAGTAGTCTCCTTATTAACCAATTTCGATTAATATATAATTGTATAGGATAAAAGATGCAATACGAATGTGTAATAATGGAGTTGGTTTGTAACCTTGCTAGTTAGTTCTAACAAAAGGAAGATGGTCAAATTGCTTAAAAGTACACATGTGCATTCTATTTAGTTAACAAGATGTATGTGATGAAAATACACGAGCTCATTATATATACTCCTTAGTAAGTGATCTCTACTATGGATGTTGGGATATTTGAGTGGGTGTTATAAAGGTTTGTATTTTAGATTTATGAGATAAACACATATTTTACTTTGACTACCTATTTCAGTTTGGTTATGGATTTCACGAGATGTTGAGTATAATACTAATATGTGTGAAATAGAAGTGAGCCTCTACCTCGGCATATGGGCATCATACAATAAAGATATGTGTCGTCACCTTCATAAAGGTATGTGGTTATAAAGGTATGCAATTATAAATTGTTATTACTTACATGGTATTAACATGTACGGAAAAAGTTGTACAAGTAAACTAATACTGTGTTTAAAATGGTGGAGGATAAGATTGAGGTTAAGTGATCATGTATAGATATTGTTTTATAAAAGTTAATATTCTGATTATTATATTTCATACAAATTGGATATTGTTATAATGACAAGGGGATTTGGCAGATCGTCAAAACTCGGTGGAAATTGTTGGAAGAGCGTAATATATTATGCATGGTACGGAGGTGAAGATTTAAGATCCACATCATAACTGTTGTGTATTCTTAAATTTCTATAATTATTGTTGAATAAAGAACTAGAACTAAATTCGTCAGAGTAATCGTAAGGTTACGAAAAGTAATATGATGAAACAATCGATAATTTTGAAAGAGATTTTCCTAGACTCAAGCGAGGAGGATTGAGGGGAAATAAATTCCGGGATTCAAGCGAGAAGGCTTGAGGGGAATTATGTAAGAGTGCGTTAAGGGCACTAAAACACTCCCTGGAAATCAGGGAGTTGATAGCTGCCAGGATTCTCAAATGAATCAGCAGACTATAAAGACCTAGGCAAACTATAATAAAATGCATCTGCGGGAGGCAGGACGCTGCTTAGTATGCATGGGAGAAAGTATTCCTGTGTGAGCACTGTGGTGTTAGGCAAGAAATCTCCGAAAGGATTGCTGCGTGAGCACTTGGGTGTTAGGCAAGAATTTCCTGGATCAAATGATTGATGTGTTGATTAAATTACACAGTATACAATTCTTAGAGCACTGGATTTAAGTGTGTTTGTGATAATAAAAGCACAAAAGACTAAAGATATTCCATGAATTGCAAATGATATGATGCAATAAAAAGACTCACTGTTTATATTTATGAGTTGATTATGGAATTGATGATAAGTTTTTACGGTTCTTTGAATTCCGGTTGTGCAGTGAAAAATGCAGATGTGATCGAGAGGGACTTGAAAAAGAGTCATGAAAGTGCGAAGGAAGACAAACGGAGATGACAAAGCGAGCAAATGTGGAAGTGAGATCATGAGACAATTTGTTGAACACCGAGGACGGTGTTATTCTTAAGGGGAGGAGTATGTAATATCCTTTCTTTTATTCCCATATTATTTTTGTAATGTAATTTAATATTGTACTCATTTACTGATGATGGATGTCATGGTGGTGCCTTAGGAACCTAAAGGAAAATAAACTGTTAAGGTTCACTTGATGGTGTTATTTTGGTTCCTTAAGAACTTTAAAGAAAAGTGAACTACAAAGGTCCACGTCTTGAACTAAAATTCTTAGTGTCGTCATCCTAGAAATACCATAGGGGTTATTATGTGCAATCCTTCGTTTAAAATAAATACATGAATTCCTATAAATATCTCTTAGCACAAGCTAACCTTGATCCTCATCAAAAAGATAACCAATCATCTTGGATATGATTGTTGTAGTAATTCGGTGAATAATATATGAAATGGATTAAGGTTTCCTTTACAAGTTGTCCTTTATCCCTATGAACAAATTTAAGAATTGTTCTGTATGAATATATGTGTATATTCTCTCATGATTAAATTTAAGAGTGTAATTATCTATATTACATTAAAGCATGGTAATTCCTTTAAAATATAGGCTTTACGTGGGAGCACCTTAACCTTAATAAGAGCGTTATCCCAGTAGCAAACAAGGGAGGAGTGGTTCGTGGACTCACTTTGAGTTCGAGAAGGACGTGTGCGCCAAGCTCTTTTTTTAATATGGTTATCTCGGCGAGAGAAAAACGGGATTTAGGCTGCGTTTCTATCGGAAATTTGCCCAGGTGTTACATAGAGCATTCTATGTATTGCCATTTGGTAGCATGAAACAAAAGGGGATCTTATTCCTTCCTTTAGTGGAGTCTTGCTGGAGATCTCGGGGGAAAAACGCAGACGGATTTTCCAAAGCCGGAGAGCCAAATTCTTTATATTATTTATATGTGTTTTGCATAAGGATTAGGGGGGGGAATTTTGGTGATTAGGCGTGGGTTGCCAAGGGAGGAGAGACACGATTGGGATGTTCACCGTCTGGTTCTTCCTTCAGAATTGAGCGTGTTATGCCTGAGTGGAGAAATATGATTTCTCTGTTTTAGATCTACTTTCAGCAAATGGACAGAGGTATGATTTTCTCTGTGGAGTCTTTTATTTTTCCTTATTTTCCCCCTTCAATTTCAGAGCTCGACCCCTAAAGCTTTGGCATTGATTTTTGGTATATATATGAATATGAATCCGCACGCACAGGTCTACTTTTGCAGTTAGTTTAGTTGAATGAAATAGGAAGAGATCGACTCTATATTCCCATTTCAAAGTTCAATCCCTAAAATATTTACATCGATTTTGACTTATAATTCATACCCACAGTCCTGTAATTGTAGATAATTGTTAGTTGAATGAAATAGGAAGAGATCGACTCTATATTTCAATTTCGGAGCCGATCCCTAAAATTGTATATCATTTTGATGTTACATAAAAATAAAAAAAACGCATTCATAGGCTTGTAGTTGCAAATAAATGTTGGTTGAATGAAATGGGACAGAGGTCGAATCTGTATATCAACTACGGAGCCGATCCTTAATTTGAATTGATTTTTTTTTATATACTTATAATGAGAAATTACTGTGGGAGTGTTTTAACATTGTTGTATTCGTAGTTATGCACTTGGAGGATGACCGGATCCCTATCATCATTTAAATTCTGAACCCCTGTGTAGATACCGTGGTATTCAATTTATTCGAGGATTTATAAAATCTATGACTGCTCTGTTACTAATATAATACTTTATCGATTTTAAACCTCTACGTTTATGATTCGAGACCGGTGATCGATTCGCTTAGCTGTTGGCCCCATGAACAAATTCTGGAATTGATGGGATCATAAATTATATGCTATATAATATATTGACCTTTTATTTATTAATTATGGATTGAGTTTCGTCTATATGAACCCAAAGTCAGAATCCTTGTATTCGGATCTTAGTAATTGTTTAAACCTTCTGGACGTTTCGAAATTGATGGCATCCTAATGCGATGGTTGCGTTTACAAATTGAGAGTCTTTATACTCAGATCTCAACATTTGTTTTTCTTTATCTCAGCGTTTTCATTTCTGCAACTGATTGAGTTAAATTGTGTTTACTTTTATGAGATACCTTCGTAATTTAAGGTCCTTGCTCATGATGTTGTTCTTTTTCATAAATTCATCCTTAAGTTTTGATGTGGTATATCTACTTCAATATTTAGTATTGTTGCGTTTCTGGTTGACTCCCTATAGGAGATTGACCTTACACCATTTAGCAGGAATGTTGGATTGCATCTACCAGTTCGTTTAATATCTGTATAAATGCCTGGATTGAGGATTTGATTCTAGATCTTTGTATATCATTTTAATTGTCTCTTCTGAAATTTCACTCAAAATCTGAATTATGAAAATTGGGTATGTTACACTCCTATTCACCCCCTGTTTGGTTGTTGACAAATAGCGGACCTCAGGGTCATAATATGTTTTGTAATTCTTATTTTTCTCTGCAATTGCATTGTCATTTGTTTGGGAATTTTCGATAGAGGTAGTGATTCGGCTGGGCGATCTTGGATTGACCCATGCTACCCTCTCTATCAGTATTTCGACCCATTGTTAATGATGGTGATCTGCGTGCCTTTCTTCTCAGAGATGCACTCTTAGATAGTGTACTTGGGTATGGTTCACTATATTTTGTTTGCTTATAATTATTTAATCATTATGAGTGCTGCAATTTCATCCACGGACAGAGCTTAGTCCTCTGCCATAATCGCTGCCTGTATGTCTCTAACTAGATCGGAGTGATCTATGAAAACAATGGGCGTTGAGCTTTGGTAGAGCTGAATGGGTATCAATGGGAAACCTTGGTTGGTTCCAGTTTTGCAGATGATTGGGAGGCTTGGAAGAAGCCGAAATGAAAGTAGCACGTAAATTACTGCAACCATTGAATTGCAGATTGTAATTCCTTTGATTTTTAAATAATATATGACAACTCCTCCCGTGGACGTAGCCCAAAGGTTGGGTGAACCACATGTATATTTGTGTCTCTTGTGTTTGAAATTCGTGTGATTGGTGTGATTTACTGGATGAAAGATGTACATTTGTATTTTTTTACTTTGCAATTAATGTGTTTTACTTATATCTCGTGTTTGCAATTAATGTGAATTACTTTATGAAAGATGTGCATTAATATTAAGCGGAAGTGATGCCTTCATAGGTTTATTTCATGTAGGATATTCAAAGGGGATGTTACAACTACTTTAGTAATTGATATAATTAGGTATGTTCAAATGAGATATTTTATATTACTAACTTGTGAAGTTGGTCGATGACTAGAGGAGTAAGGATGTTATGTTCTCAAAATAACACCAGCATTTATATGGAGATGTTACAAACATGTGTATTGTTATAGAATGTTTAGGCAGTAATTATGTTTTGTTGTGGCGATATTCATGGAGATGTTACAACAATACTGAAATAAGAAATAGTTTATAAAAATAATAGTTATTGCATAAATCATTTTTATATAATAGAAGCAAATCTAATACATATATTGTTACGATTATCTGATAAGTACAAATCATCAACAACAAACTCTGTATATATGTATTTTAAACCAAATCACAACCCTCAACATTAATATTCGAACAATTTAACAAGTATATAAATATGATCATAAATAGGGTTATTCTCCGAAAAACAAAGTTGAAATATACAAACTCGGGACTTTCCCAACATCATATTAATATGTAGCGTATTGACTATAAGACCTGTCATTATCAACTTTTAATATAAACCGAGTGTTTCGATTGAAGTTGCATTCTGGAAATCTTAAACGAGTTCGTCAGTATCCAAATACTATAAAAAGCTTTATTACAAACCAAAGATATATTCAGTATAAGAACAGAGTCGTCATAGACGATCTTTAAATCCAAGTACCAACTTTATAGAATAAACATTCTTCGAAACTCTACAGGTATTGAATTCCGTAATCAAAGTATGGTATAAATAAAATTTGAAATCAGAGTTCTTAAAACCCTAGAAACGCATTCAATTAAAATACGACAGACATTTTGAAATAAATTTGAAAACTAATCGATATCCCTAGCAAGGATCTTAACACATTGTACATTCATATTTTAAACATATCATATTCAAAGAACCCTCTAACGAGTTTACAACATATTTAATCATTTGGGACGAGGGTTCGAGTCTTATTAAAGACTCCCCAATCCTGTAAAGTTTACATTACAAACAGACCCTGTACACACCTCCACGTTGGGGTTTAGGGTTCATCCCATAGCAAACTAAACGAAGTTTTATAACTCAAAACCAACTTAAGTCGAAGCTAGAAAGGGTACAAATACAGTAATGTAGCTGGAAATGAATGAATTGTTTTACCATTATCGACAAGTGCTAAAACCCTGTACTTTTATCACATTATTAACACGAGTTTCAGTATGAAACCCTCAACACTTAACAAGTGTATTACCATTGATTGATTTTATAGACATCATTTCAAATTTGAAATAAACAATTATAAAAAATATATATATAAAAATAACAGATAACTTATGCATGAATAAAAAACTCAATTTAACTAAAAAGCAACCGATGATAACAAATAGATAACACATAAACAAGTTTCCATATTTTCATATTAAAATAAAATATTTATATCAAATTTCACCATAATAGGTATCGTTTTTAATCCCCTCTCACTACAAGAAAAAAAACATTTTAGCCTCACATTAGCACCACCATTTGTAAAGGATTTGGGAAATTCTCAATTTTCAAATAGTGCTGCAAAAGTGGTAATAATGTGGGGATACGCAATTGGTGCTAATATTTATGGTGCAAAAGTGGTGTTTGTAAAAAAATTGATTTTGGTGTTAAATGAATATGTGGGATTCCATGGTGTATGGTGCAAACCACCAAATCTAGTCCTAGGTGGATTGAAATTTTGTGGTACAAAACACCAAAACCAATCCAACATGAATTGAGAATTTATAATGCAAAACACCATAATTATTATTATTTAATATACACAAACTTGTATATCATGCAAAGCACCATAAAATAATAAATGATGCAAAAAAAAATATAAATCACATAATATATAAAAATATAATATGTGACTTGTATATTTTTTGCACCATATATATATAATTTATTTGGTTTTAATCCATCATTATTGTATTGTTCATCCTTGATTTTTCCACCAATCTTGCCTTCGCCTGCATTGCCAAAATCATAAAAGAAAATTATAAACATGAGTTTGTGTAATTTTGAATCATATTATTGATGACTTATTTTATACCCATAAATGTCATATTTGTCATATTCTATAGATTGTTCAACATGCATAAATTATATTTTATGGAAAGCTAAAAGCATATTTACATGTTGTTCAACATGCATAAATTATATTTTATGGGCATCTAGAAGCATGGAGTGATGCTCCTGTTGACCCAAATGGCATTATTTTCTTCATTTGAAGTGTTGGAAAGCTCGCAATAGAATTATCCCTGGCCTCCAAACTAAATTTATCATAATTTGGATAAGAATTAAAATAATATTACAATGGATGCAAAATTGGGCAAAGCTTCTAACCGAACCGGATACTCATACCCAACGTACCTGCATTCCAGAAACTTGTGCAACATAGTTACAAACACTAGCATGCAACTTTTAGAAATAATTCCCCTCAGCACAGCAACAAGCATACCCTAAATCTACAGTAATAACAAAGCTGAAATTAAAAAAACAAACTTGCTCCCCACCCAAGGGATCTGGAACATTCTCAACAATTATGAGCTCCTGCTCTGAAGGGTTAGGCAATAAGGATTGAACAACCTGCATGATAAACAAGTCATCACAATAAGACACAGAAAGATAACTGTGTATTAGTATAAACAAAGGGAAACAGTCAACTCATTTTCTGATCATCTATCATCTTATATAATTTTGAGTACTGCAAGTCACACTTCTACTTATCAATAACTGGAAGAAAATTAAGCGAAACAATACAATTTAACAAAAAAATAGTATACAAACTCATCACTTATAATATAGAACCCGTTGCATGTATCATATCCCAGAATGTGCCACGCAGTACTCATGACAAGGGAACCGACGATCAGGTCTCTTTCTGTGAATACTTAGATTTGACTAGTTGCACCAAGAATATCAAAACTCTAGCATGCCACTCCATATGTTAAGCTAAGTATTAATTCAAGTGTCCAAACCGTCCATGAGAGCACCATGGGAGCCCACGTCCCAAACCATTTCACTACGTGTCAATGGAATGTGAAACCCTTGACATATATAAACAATAATAAACAGTTTTGCAAACGCAATATGGGGTATATCCTATGAATTAAAAACAGAGCCCGAGCCTGAATACATGCATTGTGGCCAAATGGATTAAGTGTACATGACAAGTGTGACCCACTTAGGCTATAAAAAACAGCCTCTAGATGTAATAAAAAATATTAATAATATTATTATTATTTAAGTGTAACTCTAATAATTGCGGAAAAAAAATTGTTACTTACCCTACATAAATTCAAATTCCAATAAGCAATTCCCAAAATATAGAACTTAAAAAAAACCAACTTTACAATAAACATACGCTTATAATTAATTTAAACATTTATGGTTCATTATCCATGCATAAAGCAAATTTATTTTATCATGGAGTTTTTTAAAATAGATATTTATATGATTTCCACTCATCATGGGTTTTGGAAGATAGAAATTTTGTTTCTATCAGCCTTTTCAAATTTTTTTTCTTAGGTAGAATGTATTTCCTCTTAAAAATATAGATATTTTAGAATGTATATTTCTATTTAGAATTTAGCATTTTTTTTAAGACATTTCACTTATCATCGAAGATAAAGTTCATCAAAATATAAACAAAAATAATATTTAAATATTTAAATAAACTCTAAAAAATTTACTATTGAAAATTATTATTTTTTTATTTTTAAAATACTTTTATTTAAAAAATAATACACTTTCATATTATTAAAATCATAAAACATTAAATTTTTCAACCATATTTTTTTAAACTAATTGTAAGGATTTCTCATGTACAGTGCCTTATGTATTAAACTGACAAACGTCAACTGTATTGTAAATATTTCTTCCCTGTGGCGCTATCATGTTAGTATCTAAACTGTATTACAACTTCTCTATATCGGGCATCTTTGCTTCATCGCTTCAGCTATTCCCACTGAGTTTGTAGCATTCCTTGTCCTACTCTTGTGTTGTAAGCCAAAGACTCCTATGTAGTATTCCCTGTCCTACTCATGTGTTGTAACCCAAACTGGCCGAAAGAATTTGGTCATGGTGTCCATGGTTTATAGTTTATACAGATAATGGAAAAGCATATTTTGTCTTCAGGCAATCAAAGTGGCAAAACAGATTTTGTCATCACTTACTAATCTGTAGTTTCTGATATTTGACTATTGTTATCATCTTACAGAAAGCTTATGAATAGATAATTTTGACTATGGTCATTCTATCTACTAAGATATAATTATGGTAATTAACTAAATCATAAATTGAATTTGAACACCATTCAAGTCTTTGTTCCTTGACATGTTTTTGGCTGAAAAAAATGATAGCAAGGCATCTACAACCTACTTTCAGCCTCAAGACGACCTTCTTTCAGCTTGAGATCTTGAGTAGAGGGGATAACCCTCAGTAATTCTCAAAACTGACTACCGACTTCACCACAACAATAGCTTCTAACATTCAACACAAAACTCCATATCTAAAGTGATAAAGGACGTGAATAAAAAATGACAAATGACAAGAAACTTAACTAAAATCTCAGTAAAACACCAGACCAAAAGCGTTTCCATTGGGCACTGGAGTCTCAATTTGAAGAGCACAAAAAACATTTAATGAAAGACGGAAGGAAGAAACAAGCAATCTTTGATTTGAAAGTGAGTGAGGAAGTCGTTGCGATCTGAAGATGAAGAAGCATCACAAATACCCTGGGAGTTTGTGGAAGTCTTTAGGCATATGTTACGTGAGTAAAATTTCCTGGGCATTGACAAATGAATCCAACAAATAAGAAGTGCATGAACTAAGCACAATCAGTAAATTCAGTAGCATAACACTTACAATGTAATCTACGGAACAATCTTGCAGTACTATACACTCAAAGGGCACATAAAAGAGTTATCATTGTACTTTGTAAACTGCATTATATTCATGCAAGAATAGAAATAATAAATGACAGATTTGAACCAAAACCTGTCTTTCATTAATCCTTAAATATACGAGAACATGCCTGCAAGATTACAATAATAACTGAGAAAGAAAAGAGATTACAAAATGAGAAGATTAACACATAAAAAAGAGAGAAAACATGGCTCTGCAAACAAGCAATGAGTCCATGGATGGATTCTTGAATCTCAAAATTTACAATGGCCAAAGGCCTGTAACCCTAACTTAACCTTTTGTTGCTAAATTTTTTTCCCCTTCCTCCTGTCAACATTTTTATTTATGCTCATGGAATGTTGCCTCCATGCCTTGAATTGTGCAACTGATTACTAAAACTAGCAAGTAGATGAAGCATCTCTTAAGAAGATACCTCTAGAGTTGGTGGGTTCTTTCTTCCACTAAATATCAGTTTTGTTTGTGCGGAAAAGGCTCATTCTACAGTCCAATAGGTGGAGATGTGTAACTACTTCCGTGCTCATCCTATAAATCCTATATATATGCTAGCAAGAGTTAAATTTCGGATGGAAGCACCAAGTGTCAAAGCAATCCAAGATCAGGTTTCAATCTCAAGATCCATGAGCACACAGATGTTAATGTAAATGCTCATTAAAAGAATACATCAATAGTTATCAATTGCATTCGCAGGTGCGTGAAGAAAGGTCAGCCCACATGGATCAAGAGGATGTCCATCATCGCTGGGAGAAGCAAAACACTCACTATATTATAATTATTTGAGGAATGAACAAATTGAAAATGCTAGCAGAGGCCTATCTTATTTATTTCAGTGGTTGTGGTTGGTTTACTTCTTGGTTGGACATTCTCTATATTCGGGACAAGTGCCATGATCAGCTAAGCATAAGTTCAAGAGTGTCAAAGGCAGATGTTTCCATTGTAAATTAAATAAACATTAAGTGCACCAATATTTCTTACCAATGCTAAGTAACAAAAAACCATGTCATGTACATGATGATAATCAAGCCAAATAATGAAGTTTCAAGCTGAATTTCTAACCCAAAATGTTATTTAATGCCCATTTCCTAAGGAGATCAGTGCAACTTTTGGGGCATTCTTCAGAGATAGATCATATGTTTCATGCAGAGGATGCAGTCATAGTTCAATACAATATTGATATTGTGAACATGATAAAAGACACGTGGTAGTAGAAGAGGAATTGGTACAACCGAGAGGTCATCAAACCCAGAAATCTATCATATTGCAAAATTTCATGAAAGTACCTCTAATAGTTGGATGTATGAAGGGTAATCTTTGAGGTATTCCAGATTTAGTGGCAGAGTATCCGGAGGCAGGCGTTCAGCCTTAGATAAGCAGTCAAAGGATTATTTTTAGCATTTTAAGGTATGAATGTAATGAATCTATAGGTGGCAAGGAACTTAACAGATGAAGACTATCAATCAAGGAATAAACTCCAGATAACGAATTCAAAGTATCGACCTAACAGCTCCAGATTTTCTTGCAGTTGATTTGAGATTTATGTCTATGTCAACTGTCAATCATTCATAGATCTTTCTCTGTTACCAGCCTTTTCTCTCTCTGTGGGACCAACTTTGTCAATTTATGTTCCTAGTTCTCGAATCTAACTTCTATATGGTATCGTGTGATTGTATACGTAAGGTCTAGGGGGGGTTACTATTGTTGAGAAATAGTGAGCCCCCTGCTAAGTGAATAGTGATTTTCTGATAATGGGGGTTTCCCACAAGTACAATGCCATTAATCTGACTGGGGAAGGTCGATATCTTGGTTTTTTTTTTTTTTTAAATGGAACCCTGGAAATAATCCATATTTATCAATAATAAAAGCCATGAATTGGGATTAGTCTAGCTTAAATGAAAATATCTGCAGAGAATAAAACAACCGATATTTTATGAGTTCGAATAAAACAACAGACATTAACAAAAGACAAGGTAACAAAGACAATACATTAACATAAGTTCTGAAATTGTGTTATGATAAGCTGAGATCCAATACAATATATGAAAAAGACAGCATAACAAAGACAATACATTAACAGAAGTTGCGACAGGTGACAGTATACATCATGTGCCACATTGAATCTCTTCTTAACCAATATGATCAACACTTCTAAATAATCTCAAATTTTGCTGCGTGGGGTTTTATGATTGAATATATGATGATTAAGCAGGGACTGGCGAGCGAGAGCAATGAGATCACCTGTTCCTTTGTTTTCAGTTCCACAACTACTGTAGAAAGGCCTCCATTGTGACCCACAACCGTTGCATCGATCTCAATTTCATCCTGATACAACCAAATTCACTTCTAATTACATTTAAGAGGGAAAAAGTTATGGAAAAACCAGGAATAAAACTGAGAAAATGATAGTATGATAGTATAATCCAATAAAATGATCCACTATTCCGCCTAAGCCCCCATCCAAATTATTAAATCCAAACACAAAAAGACAAATAAATCCATCAAACTTGGATTATGTTACCTCAATAATAGATATCTGTGCTCTGATCGACTCTATCGGCATGAGAAATGAGGGCTGTAAATGACATATGGGGCTATGAATAGCGGCTCTCGATTGACCAAACGCAAAAGACCTCCTCCTGTCATCAAAAACTGACTATTAGTGAGCTCATATTGGTTTACATAAATCCAATAAGGAATCGACTATTGGGATTGAGTACCAACATGGACTGTATAAACAACTCTTGGGATCTAAAAAGGCTACTCTTGGCATCAAATTTTGATTTCAAGAATCATCATGGAGCATGGTTGGCACATAAACCCACTTTTCATTGAGTGAATCAACACCTACTGTCATTGAGTGGATCACCACGAGGTCTCGGGTAAATATGTAACATATAATGGACCCTGAGTATTAATGTAATGCAAATATGTTTTAGATTTAATGCGTATATATCTAGATTTTTTTCAGATCTAAACCCACACCAATCTCTCTATATTTTATTTCAAAACTAAAGCTAGATCTGTATGTATCTAGTGGAGATCGATTTGATTTTACTGTAGCCTCATTTCAAAATGATATTGCAGCGGTTTGTTGATTAGAAAGGCCGATTTCATCAGATATAAACCCTTCAAAATTTAACAATCACATCACATGGAATTCTTAAAGAAAATACCTCCAAAGACATCCCGTAAATGTATCGAGCCTCTAATGTAGGGCATGGTGATAGAATGAAATTTTGGATTTCCCCGACCACAAGTATTTCCCAGTGAGCACTAATTATCATCTGCCTGCAGGAAGAAAGACAACAATATATAAAACCCCCTTGTAAGGAGAAAACGTTAGTTTCGTTCCATTATAACTGAAATCTTAATTTGTCTCTACTAGCCATGTCTAGGGTGCTTACATCCATACCTAGTTCTTAAAAATTCCTAATGGAACATGTTTCCCCACTTAAAAATAGATATATCATAGGAGGTCATGAGTGATTCTTCAAGTTATTTTTTCTTAGCCTTTGACACCTAAAAGATTCCTTTAGGGAAAAAAATCAGCATTTCCTCCTTTAAGAATGTATAGAGCCTTAAAGCTTATGCCTTATGTTAAACCTCTAAATGACAATGGTATCCGCATAGCTTGTAGGATAAGGAGACTCTTTGGAGATCATGAGTGTTGGTTCAAGGTGTCATTTAGCCTTGGATACCTACAAGCTTCTTTCAGTGGCCATGGCTTTGGTTTCCGCCCCTAAACATGTCAAGGCCCCAAGATCCATACCTAATTATGTGAAGATTCTAAAGGAACTAACATCCCCACTTGGAGGAAAAGGACTCTGTTGGAGGTCAAGTTTGGTGTTTCAATGCATCCTCTAGTAATTAAATGCCTAAAAAAATCATTTATGATATATGACATGGGACTCATTCCTTGATCATCTCTAGGCCCCTAAGAATTATGCCTACTACTAAGAACCACCTAATGCCATACATATACCCAGACAAAGGCCATGTGTGCTAGTTTGAGGTGTCATTCATTGCCTTAGATTCCTAGGATCTTCCTTCAAGGATTAAGGCTCGAGTTTCCTACCCAAACCATTTCAAGCGACTCAAGATCCATACCTAGAGCTAAAAAAGGGCTAATTCAATCCATATCACCATTGAAATGCAAATGAATCAATAGCTCATGTGTGGTAGTTAAAGGCATTTTTTGTGAACATAGATGATTAGAAGATTCATTTTGGGAATAAGCGTTTGGTTTATTAACCATGTCCAGTGACTTCAGTCCCATTATTAGTGTTTAAAAACCCCTGATGACATGAATATCCCCACTTAAAGGAAAATTGTGCTTCAAGGAACTGTTCATGGCTCTGTATGCTTTAATGGTTTCTTTGAGGCCAAAGGCATGGTCTTCCTCCTTCGAAATCCATTACCAATACCCTACAACATATGCATACTTTTCAAAACCATAGAATGGCACAAACATCATCAATCATATGCCAATGATACCCTCAAGAAACCACCTTTTGTTGGTGGAGGAAATATTCTTAGCCCTAGATGGTTAGAATATTCCTTTAGCGCTTGAGTTGTAGGTATCCTCCATCACCATGTCTAAGGCCCAAGACCACGTGACCTACATATATAGTACCATGGATACCCATGAAAAGTCATGTGAGGTTCTTTGAGGCATTGTGCATGGCTCTAGATTCCTCAATGGTTTCTTTAGAGCCGAAGGCATGATCTTCATCCCTATAATGCCATTCCAAGGCCCTAGGACACCTTCGTAATTATCAAAGCCACCTAATGGTACCAGCATCATCAAGGATAATTTTAGGGGTGAAATTTAGCCCATGGGCTATTTTTACATTTTTTTTCCAAAAAAAGATTCGCTAATTTGCATTTTTTGAAGTCCCATTTCGCCCAATTTTGATGGAGTAAACTTTTTTCACTATAAAAATCGCCAAATTATTATATAAACTATATAAAATCCTTATAAATTGAAATAATTTTAGAAAATATCACCAAATATTTTATAGTTGAAATTTTAAGAATTGGTAAGATTTACCAAGGTTTATATACTTTTAAATAAGTATGGGTCCTTAAAATTATCCCTAGACATCATCGGCCATGGGCGAGTGCTACCCTCAACACACCATTTGTGTTTGGTGGAGGAATCATACTTAGCTATAGATAGCTAAAGATTCCTTTAGAGCTTGAGGTTTAAGTCTCCTCCACTAAACATGTACAAGACCCCAAGTCCCCAATGCCTAGATACATAGTGCCATAGATACCACTCCAATGTCATGCATGGTGCTTTACATATCATGAATTTGAATGCTTCAATGATTTATTTAGGGATAAAGGAATGGTTTTCTTCACTGGAACATCATTTCCAAGGACTTGAGACACCTACATATTGCTCAAAACAAACTAACGACACGGGCATTCTCAATCATAGGCTAATGATATAGTGAAGAGGCAATGTGTGGTTGGTGGAGACCACATCCTTAGCCTTAGATGGCTAGAATATTCCTTTAGGGATTAAGGATCAGGTGTCCTCTAATGACCATGTACAAGGCCCCAAGGCCAATAACCTAGATATATAGTGCCATGGATACCCTTGTGAACTCATGCATGGTTCCTTGACACATTCTTCATTGCTCTAAATCCCCCAAGAATTAATTTAGGGCCAAACACATAGTTGACTGCGTAGAATATCATTCCCAAGGCCCTGACACACATAGATATTACTAAAAACCATATAATTGCACTAACAACCTTGATCATAAGTTGATATACCCTAAGGAGTCCATACGTTGTTAGTTTAAGTATCCCTCTTATCCCTACATGGATAGAAGTTTCATTTATGGACTAAGGTTGATGAATCCTCCCTTGACCATGTCCAATGCCACAAGTCCCCATGACTTGGATGCATAGTTCCATTGACACACTGTGAAGCCATGTGTGGTGCTTTATGGGATTATTAATGGTTGTGGATGCCTAAATAGTTTCTTTATGGCCAAAGGAATGAACCCCTTCTATCGAATACCATTCCCAAGACCCAAGACATATGTGTATTGCTTAAAACCACCTAATGACACCAACATCTCCAATCATAGGCCAATTATACCGTTAAGATACCATGTGTGGTTGGTGGAGGAAAAATTCTTAGACATGGATGGATAGAAGCTTCCTTGAGGGTCCTATGTTTAGATCTTTTCCAGTGACCATGTTAAAATACCTAAGGCCGCAAGACCTAGATACATAGTGCCATGGATACCCTGAAAAAGACATATGTGTGGTGCTTCAAGACATTGTTCATGGCTATGTATGTCTCAATTATTTCTGAAGGTCCAAAGGCATGGTCTTCCTCCCTATATATTCATTCCCAATGCCTTGATACATGTACATACTACTCAAAATCACCTAGCGACACTGAAATACTTAATCATAGGCCAACGATACCCTTAGAAGGCCATGTGTGGTTGGTGGAGACAACTTTCTTATCCCTAGATGGCTAGAAGATTCCTTTAGGTCTTGAGCTTCATGCCTCCTCCCATGACCATGTCGAAGCCCCAAAGTCCCCAAGACTTAGATATATAGTGCCATGGATACCCTTGCATAGTCACATGTGGTATCTTAAGGAATTGTTCATGGTTTTAGATGCCTCAGTGGTTTCTTTAGGGCCAATGGCATGGTATTTCCCTTAGAATGTCATTCACAAGGCATCGATACACATACATATTTCTCAAACCTGCCTAATGGAATCGCCATCTTTAATTATAGGATGATGATACCTCCAGGAGTCCATGTGTGGCTGGTGAAGGAAACCCTCTTATCCTTGGATGGCTAAAATATTTCAGGGCCTAAGGTTCATGTCTATTATATTGACCATGTCCAATTCCTCAAGGCTGCGATACCTAGATACAAAGCTCCATGGATACCTTTGCAAAATCATGTGTGGTTCTTTGAGGCATTGTTCATGGTTCTCTATGGCTCAATGAGTTTTTTAGAGCTAAAGGAATGGTCTTCTTCTCTAGAGCATCATTCCTAAGGCCCTAAGACACCTACATACTTCTCAAAACCACATAATAGCATTAATATCCTCAATCATTGTCCAATGATACCCTCAAGAGGCCATGTATGGTTGATTGAGGTGATCTTCTTATCCTTGGATGGCTAGAAGATTCTGTTAGGGCCATTGGTTTATGTCTCCTCCCTTGACCATGTCTAAGGCTCGAATACCCCAAGCCCCCAAGACATGGATACATAGTGGCACAAATATCCATGCAAGGTCATGCATGGTGCTTCAGGCATTGTCGATTGTTCTAGATGCCTCAATGGTTTATTTAGGGCCAAAGGCATGGTCATTTTCCCTGAAACATCATTCACAATTCCCTAAGACATGTAGATACTACTCGAAACTACCTAATAGAAATTGCATAATCAATCATAGGCCAATGATACCCTGAAGAGGGCATGCATGGTTGGTAGAGGCAATCTTCTTATCCCTATATGGATAGAAGATTCCTTTAGATCTCAAGATTCAAGTCTTCTCCATTGGCTATGTCCAAGGCCCCAATGCCACAAGACCTAGATACATATAGTTCCATAGACACTTCTCCAAAATCATGCATGGTACTTTTAGGTAGTGGTCATGTTTCTATATGCTTTAATGATTTCTGGATGGCCAAAGGCATGGTCTTCTTCCCTGGAAAACCATTCCCAAGGACCTAAGACATGTACATACTAATCAAAACCACCTAATGGTAACAACATATTCAACAGTAACTAATTATACCATTGGGAGGTTGTGTGTAGTTGGTGGTAGCAAAATTCTTGTCCCTGGATGACTAGAAGCTTCCTTTAGGGGTGAAGATTCAAGTCTACTCCACTAACAATGTCGATGGCCTGAAGTCCACAAGACCTAGATACATAGTACAATGGATACCCATGTGAAGTCATGTATGGTGCTTTAAGACATTATTCATGTATTTAGATGAATTAATGATTTCTTTAGGGATGAAGGCATGGTATTCTTCCCTAGAACGTCACTCCCAAGGCCCTTGAGACATGTACATACTAATCAAAGTCACCTAATGACACCTCATCCTCAATAACAAGCTAATGATACTTTTAAGAGGCCATGTGTGGTTGGTGGAGGCAACCTTGTTATGCCTTGATGGATAGAATATTCCTTTAGGGATTGAGATTTAGGTCTCCTCCATTGACCATGTCTAAGGCCATAAACCTAGATACATATTTCCTCAATGGATCTAGATTCCTTATTGGTTTCTTTAGGGATAAAGTCATGGTCTTATTCCCTATAATATCATTACCAAGGCCTTGGGACACCTAAATAAAACTCTTGATTTCCTCCTATGTCTCATGTCAATGCCTTGAGATCTATCCCACTATGTAAAAACTCTTGATTGTGCCCATATCTAACTTGTATGCCAAATATAGACTGTAAAGGGTGTATGTTATGGTTCATGACCTTGATAATTTATCATTACAACAATACTATTCAATGTAACTAGGGTATACTTATTTCAAATTCTTCCCCAACCATTTTCTAAGACCCATCCCTAGTGCACAAAACCACATATTTCATCCCATGTCCCACTTTAATATTAATGATATACTATAATGTGCACAATATCCTATGTGATAGTTTGAGTGATCACTCTTAGCCTGAGATGCCTAAAACCTTCCTTTAGGGCTGTCATGTCCCAAATTTGGCATTGGGTCACAATGGCCTAATCACATTGGCCCTATTCATTAAAGTTTGTCAAATTGATGTTAAAGGTCAAATAATTGCCAAGGAGAAAAATTACTAGTTTCCTAGGTTTGGGGTGGAAGCTTTGGGATTTGGAATAATGGGGATAATAAATGATGTTTGAACATTAGAATGGCATAAATATTTAATAAAGGAGATAAATAAATATATACAAGTGAAAATCAAAGTGGCATTCGATCATGAAGACACATGGAGGAAGTGGGACCCACATATGGCTAGATTTTCCCACTGCACTTGGCATGATTCTCTCACCAATTCGAATTCAAGGTGAATGGTAACATACTTGGGGGAGTCCAAAAGGTAATATTCGTGGCATGAATCATCCAAGGTCGAAATATAGAGGAAGAGTAACTCCCATGGAAGAGGAAGAGGCAATTTGGAGCTAGTGAGACACTTGGGCTAGATTCCCTAGCTCTATGACAACAATGATGAAGATTCTATGACACCTATGACACAAATCAGACCTGAAGGCTAACATATGACATATATGACATGTCAGGGATAAAAATAGACTCCAAGAGGGCACTCAAGGGTGTTAGGGCAGCTAAGATGTTTCCACATGTGATTTGGTGGAAGTGGGAGAGTAGGAATTGTTGTACAAGTGGCGTTCTTTGGAATCTCTTCCCAACTTGAGTTGGCATGAGTCTCTTGGAAGGAATTCGACCCATGGAGGACATTAGAACTTTATAAATTTCAATAAGAAAGAATGAAATCAGCTTTTGATCATTTGTAGAATTTGCAATTGCATTTGTGTAGAGGGGGAGCTAGTGGATGACTAGTTTCTTGCCTTAGCCAATTTCGAGGGTGAAAGATTCCCATCCAAGTTGGTAATTGGAAAGGCCATTCAGAACTTTCATTTGGAGATTTAATGGAGTCTTTATTTGTAGGTGTAAGCTACAGGGCAGCTCATGGTTTCTTCTATTGTAGCACATTCTCTCAACCATTTCCAGTTTTGATGGCATATTCTTGATCCTTGAGGGAGGGCGTTTTTGGTGATCTATTGTACTCTTTGGCGGAGCTTTTCATGCCCCATTTCTTTTTTAATATGAATTAAATTATCTGTTCTTCATCTCCAGAAAGTTTCTGGTCAAAATTCCAAGTAGAAATGTATAAATCTCATTTTTAATGGAAGAACAATGCCATTTCCCCACTACCTTGTTGTGAACCAATGTATTGATGATGATTTTGAATGAATGGATGATTATTTGATGAATTTGTGATTAATGGACTTCCATGGATGTATTTTACAAGTTTCATGTACTGTACTTGAGCATTTCAAGTATTTTTACTCAGTTTAATTGCATTGGGAGAAGAAATAGTGCCATTTCCCCAAGGGTTGAATTTGTGATTTTTGCAGTTGAATGGGAGAGGGTTGGAACAGATATCAAAATCAATTAATGGTGCACATGAGACATTAATAACATCCTTAATACATTCCCTACCTCTGTTCATAAATTTGAGTGGGTTTGGAGGCATTTGGTAAGCCATTTTCAGTACTAACCCCAGGGGGATTTGAACCCCAAATTACTAGTAAAATTGCATACTTGGTCCAGAATCTTAAGAGAGTTTGTAGAGATATTTTAGTGGCCATATGTCATCCCTGAACATCTTATTCCACTCCTAATATCATTCATACACCTTCCTTGAAATTTGAAGGCATTTGGAGTCAATTCGAGACCTAGAGACCAATACTAGTCAAAGGGAAATTACTAGTAAAGTTCCCTACATTGGCCAGAATTGAAAGAGGATTTGTAGAAGTATTTTAAAGGTCCAAAAACATCCCTGAAATACATATTTATGTTCTAACATCACCCATATACTTTCTCAGAAGATTTTGGAGCAATTGGAGCACTTTGGGGACCTAAAGCTCAAAACTAGTCAAAGGTCAAACTAGGGAAAAATGTGAAAAATTGCCATTTTAATAAAATTCCTAACAAGGGGCATTACAGTGGTATCAAATCATTGTCTTGGCACCTGATATGGTAGAACATTAATGAATACCAGGAGTCAAAGAAATAAGCCACCACCCTTAGAAACTGAAACTAGATGTACTTTGGTGAAAGGGAAGAAGTAGGAGAAGAAGTACATTCCTTGGCCACCATGAGTAAGGATGAGAAAGGAACCTTAGAGGAGAATGAGGAGTTTAGAAAATTACTGAAACCATCCTTTGAAGACAAGTGGAGGCAATTCATGCAGGAGTTCAAATTGTTGGTTAGTGAACTTGGAAGCAACTCGAAAAAAATAATGAGCAATGGTTCTCTTTTCAAGGAAAAGGATGAAATAATTTATGTCACAAAGGAGGAACCTAATGTAATTGTGGAACATGAGGTACATATTGATATGCAGGTGCTTGAAGATGCTACACTCAAACAAGAAGAAGAACAAGTACTTGTCCTTGTTCAGATGGATTATGAGTTTCCTCATGGAGAGAGTTGCAAATCCTTAGAGGAGGCACATTACCTCACAATAGTTGGACTAGCCAATTATGGAGAAGATGAATTAAATATTTCAATGGGTAAGAGTTGTAAGGATTTAAGGTTGGTTCATAATTCCTCACCCCCTACTTCTTTTTCAGCCACATCAATTGGGGATGAAAATTGGGTGAAAGGTTTTTTTTTCTGATGGTGCCACCTGAGGGGTATGAAACTCCTACCTCTCCTTTTGAGGATGACATGAATAAAGCACCTCATTATTTACATTTGCAGCAGAATAATTTTTTTCCTTATGATGATACATCTCTTCATGGACACACTTATGATGTTCACTTGAGTCACTTGAAGACTCATGATCTTCCTTGCTCCTTGCTTAGTTCAATTGATGTTGGAGGAACTTCATTAACTATTTGGATGAAAGAATACAGGGCTGATTGTTTTGATGCATCTTACATATTTTTGGAGCAGCATTATAGCACATGGGATACTCACCTATCTCATTGGAGCAGATTTGATTGGTCACTTGAAGCTTGTATGCACTTGGAAAATGGTGGTCTACTTCCTTGGAGGTATATGCTCAAAAAAACATTAGTATCCCTACATCCCTAGAAGATTCATTTAGGTTAAGGTTTAGGTTTCTTCTCCTAATAATGACATCAACACCCACACATAAACATTAATAATACTCTTAGAAAGACATTTGTTTGATCATCTTTCTTGGTCCTAGATTCCTAAAAGTTTCTTTTAGGGCCCAAGGTACAGGTTTCCTCCCTTGAACATGTAAATTAAAAATGGTTGTCTTTAATTATTTGTGAATATTAAGAATCATAGATATTTATTTGCTTGAATAATATTATTTAAATGAATAATTGAATTGAGTTATTTACACAATAATTCTTTGTGAAGTTGTTGTGTTAATGATGCAAAACCTCATAAAGGAATCATGTGAGTTTATGTGTTTAAATAGTATAAAAAATAATAATTGAATTTGTTGTGATTGTGGTGTAAAACTTCATAAATTAATCATGAGCATTTATTTGAATGAAAAAAATTGAATTAAGTTATTTACAAAATAATTATTTGCTAAGATGCTTATGATGCAAATAATCACAATTAAATATGATTTGTACATGTCCATGTGACAAATATGCACTTAGCACTAGTATATGGTACTTGCCAACATGACATTTCTCTATGCTCATGATTCCTTTAGCCTAAGGCCTAAGATTATTCTCTCGACCATGTTGACAACTACTGGACCTATCCATAGTAATTAAAGCCTTGTAATGGTGTCAATGTTCATAGATAGAGGGTAAGAATAGTCTTACGAAAATGTGTGGTCCTAACCTTTAAGGTGTCTTTCTTGGTCTTGGATTTTAAAACTTGCGTTTAAAAAGTTTCTTTTAGGATAGTAGCTACAAAGGTTTTCTTTATTGACCATGTCCATAGATCTAAGATCCATGCCTTTTGCTAAAAACCTTATAATGATCATAATTTCCCTCAAGAAATGAATAAGATTAAATATTTTTAATTGGATAATCAAATTTTAATTCAAATAATTTTGATTACTACCCTATACCACTAATAAATTTAAAATGGTTGTTTTTACTTATTTGTCAATTGTATTTATTTGTATAAATAGTAATGCAAATGAATAATTGGATTGTTATATTAAAAAATATTTTTTTGTGAACTTGTTGTGC
Source organism: Larix kaempferi (assembly GCA_027924585.1). NCBI lineage: Eukaryota > Viridiplantae > Streptophyta > Pinopsida > Pinales > Pinaceae > Larix > Larix kaempferi. The sequence goes on from BSBM01000147.1 coordinate 542,868, forward strand.
TTGTGGTGCAAAACATCATAAATGAATCATTCACCAATTTATTTATTTAAGTTTTATAAAATTAAATAATTGAACTTCTTGTTATTGTGGTGCAAAAAATCTTTGGTTGTTCATTTGAATTAATAAAACGGAAAACTATTGACTTTAAAATAGAATTCTTTATGAATTATTTATATTTATGGTGGAAATCCTCATAATTCAATCCTAGTTATAGTACATGTATATGTGACAAGTAATAGCTTAGTACCACTTTATGGTATTTGCCAAGGTGGCGTTTCCCTTAACATGGATGATAAAGAACTCAATTTCCAATAAAGTTAATAAATATAACACCGTATTAACACCACAAAATATAAGTGGTGCTACTACCACCACCTTAACACTAGAAAATGTAAATGGTGTTAATAGCACCACCTTAACACCATAAAAATGTAAGTGATATTAATACCACCACCTTAACACCACAAAATATAAGTGGTGCTAACTTGAATGGATTTTCTTATTGTAACTGTTAAACAATATCTTAACTTATTTTTCAGACCCTCCAACTTGGATTTGAAGAGAATTTACACAGAATTTACTAATCCCCACTGTTCAACAATATCTCAACTTATTTTCAGACAGTCCAAAGGATTTCAACATAATTCGCAACTCCGAGGATCCAACTAGATTTGAATGAGAAGGGCTTTGAAAGTTCCAATACACAGTTGTTATTCAGTGGTATCATCCCATTATTTAGTTCATCACATGCCTAATTGGGTAGAAAGCATACGTGTGGACCAAACGCGTTTGAAAATTTCCGCACGACCGGTTCCACATCTGCCCTACCCACCTTTTGGCAATAGCCATTAATTGTGTCCCCCACCTTTCTTTCCAAATTTACTTACACCATTGCTTGGTGTCTGTCATGTTGACTGCATCTCAAACGACCTCTTCAATTTATTCCCTTTAAGATTTTCGCTATAATAAGCCCCTAATCTCCCAACTGTCCTCACACCGTCTTCCCGCATTCAAATCCATTCTCTCGCCTTCCAAATCATGAAGATTGTCGCATGCAATACACTCATCGTACTGTTTATTATATGCTCCATCACTTACACCGTTCAAGGGCAGCTGAGCTCAACATTTTACGACAAATCGTGTCCGACGGCACTGTTGATAGTGCAAGCTGCAGTGAAGCAAGCGGTCGCCGGCGAGAAAAGGATGGGGGCGTCCTTGCTCCGCCTTCACTTCCACGACTGCTTCGTCAATGTAAGAAAGAATTTCATGACTAACTGTGTCGTCCGGTTTACTTGAATCAAATCATCGCCTTCATGTTGAGTTTTTGTTTGGGTTTTCTACAGGGCTGCGATGGCTCGATACTGTTGGACGATAACTCTACGTTTACAGGGGAAAAGACTGCACGCCCAAATGCCAATTCCGCGAGAGGATTCGGCGTGATAGACACCATTAAAACTCAAGTGGAAGCAGCCTGCAGTGGTGTCGTGTCGTGTGCAGATATTGTTGCCATTGCTGCGCGTGATTCAGTCGTCGCAGTAATCATTAATTCCTTTCTTCTCTTTCCCATTTATTCAACTATTTGTAAATACCATAATATCTCATCTTCTCTCGTTAGAAAATGCAATCAAATAACGTTTTTCGCTCTTGTGCGATTGCAATTTGGTAGCTTGGAGGCCAAACATGGACAGTAATGCTGGGAAGGCGAGACTCGACATCGGCGAGTTTAAGCGCTACAAACAGCAACCTTCCATCGCCAGCTTCCAATATCAGCGCACTGATCACAGCTTTTCAAAATCAAGGTCTTTCTACCAAGGACCTCGTTGCACTCTCAGGTACAAGATCACTCATGCCGTAATTTCCAAATTCTTTTCATGTAGGTTGTAACTTCGCAAAGATCAATTCACCAATTGCAGTGCTGTAAACTTGCAGCCCTTCCAGTTTGGATGTGATACACTGGAGTATAAATCATGTAGATATAAGCTTGGGTGGGTTAGTTTTAGTCATTGATGATTTGGAAGCTTTGGTAATTGATGATTGCTAATAGTAGGTAAGAAGTTATGCTGCGAGCTTTCCGTGATAGGTAGTTGGCATTTGTGAGGGAGTATAAATCATGTAGATATAAGCTTGGGTGGATTAGATTTAGTTATTGATGATTTGGAGTAAGAAGTTATTGTGAGAGCTTTCGGTGATAGGTAGTTCGCATTTGTGGAGGTTACGTCATCACATGTTTATGTTACTTACCTGTTCAATTACTGTAGGTTAGATGTTGAAATTAGTGGAGCCACTCTGAAGGAAATTAAACTCCTTACGGGACTCACCCTCTCCTAAATTATAAAGGTGGAAGATAGGAGCCACTCTGAAAGAAATTAAACTCCTTCCATTGAAGCTGACCCTCCCTAAATTATAAACCCATCCTTCATGATAAGTTATTGTGATAAGTTTTGGGGAGTGGTTGTAAATACTGTAAACTAATTGTCGTAGCAGATTACCAAAATTAGAACAATATTAACAGCTATCATGAGGTTTTATTACTACAGGTGCGCATACAATTGGTCAAGCGCGGTGCACCATATTTCGAAGTCGCGTCTACAACGAAACCAGCATTGACGCTTCGTTCGCTACTTCTGTGAGGCCAAACTGCCCTAGCGCTGGTGGCGACAACACCCTCTCGGATTTAGATCTGGCCACCCCTACCACATTCGACAACAACTATTACAGTAATTTGAGAAGCAAAAAGGGACTTCTCCACTCCGACCAGGAACTGTTTAATGGAGGTTCTACAGATTCTCAGGTTACTACATACAGCACTAATCAGAACACTTTTTTTACGGACTTCACAGCTGCCATGGTGAATATGGGTAATATCAAACCCCTCACTGGCACCAGCGGACAAGTATGCACAAACTGCAGGAAGACGAATTAAGATCTCGGAGATTATGTCCTCCATAGGTTTACGATCATGTTTTCTTTGCTGCAACAGGTTCATCGGTTACCCCAAAAATCAATAAACTGCAATTCTATAAGATTATGTGCACGGTTCAAGAAACACCCGTGACATCTGGCATCTTGAAATGAAATGTGCTCTCAATGGATGTGGATGTGTGTGGGAATTGAGGCTATGGCAAATTAGTACTACATAAAGATTGTATCATTTTCAGTTCAGATTTAATAAGCTTAAGTGAAGTTTAATTTATAAAGAAGACATGGTTTTTTTATAATTTTGATATAGCATCTTCTCTCACTGTGATGGACACCGTCTTTCGGTTGTCGCTGTTAAGAACAATTACCACTCTTAGTTACAGGGCTTGCCTTTTGCAATGCTCAGAGTCCATTTGGTATAATTTTTTGGTGTTTGTTTACAATATTGGAAGAGTATGTTTGTGTTTTGCATATATGATTAATTATAAAATTGTGTCTCTATGTCTTTTTCTGGTTTTATAAAAATAAATACGAAGGTGAAGGTGAAGGAAAAATGTGAATGATTTATAAAATTGTGTATATATATATTTTTTTGATATGCATTTATTTTTATTTATTGTTTTTGAAAAAGTAAATAGGAAGGTGAGGGTGTAACCGATATTGGAAATATTAATAATAAGAATGAGATTTGAAATATTAATAATAATATTAGAAATATTAAGAGATTTGATGAAAGATATGTTTTATAATAATAATAATAATAATTATATGAAATATAAAATTATATTAAAAAAATATAAAATATGAAATTATATTAATAGTAGAATGTGAAATTTTTTTTTTAACAATTTAATTTAGTATTTATTAATTTTAATATTTTTACATCTACAAAATTAAGTAATATTGAGTATAAAAATTAAAAGGAGTAGTCTATTTATTCTTAGAAAATAAAACAAATCTAAAAATATACTTAGAAAAAATTGAAAATGTAGAATATTTAAATTATTCTTAAGTTAAAATGTTTGGAAAATAAAAATAAAAATATTGAATTATATTATTTGAATATACAAAGAAATCGTCCAAAGGAGTTGGATCCATTGGTGAAGAGTGGGGAGATCCCATTTCTCCTAACATTTAGTCAATTCCCACAAATCATCCTATATATTCCTAATATTTAGTCAATTAACGTAAAAATGAGAATGTTTCAAAAACAAAAACAAAAATATTAAATTATACTATTTGATATGGAGAAAAATATTAGTATTATTTTAATTTATAAAAAAAGAAAAAAAAATCAAAATATTTTGTATTCTTAGAAACCAAATTGTATTTTAGGTATCTTTTCACCAATTGTTACCCTAGTTTAGAGTTTTAACATTATGTTACATTATATTGTAGGATTTACTAAGTTATTTTTTCCCATCAAAGTAAATTTTAACAAATTGTCACCTTAGTTTAAAACATTAGCATTATGTTACATTATTACGTTATCTTTTATAGTAGGATTTTCTAAGTTATTTAACGGTTTTCTATTAAAGTAAATTTCAACCAAGTGAAAAATATAAAATTTTATAATCTGTAATTTTAAATTTAAATGTATTACTTATTATTTTATTTTTTAATTTAAATTGGAGGCACTTCATTACAATAAAAAAAATATTATTTATGATTTATTATAAAATTGTGTAAATTAAATAAAAATAATAAAATATAATTTGATATTTAAAATATAAGAGTGTATAAATTAAATAAAAATAAAAGCATTGTTATTATTTTTGTAATGGGTAATAGTTTTAAGAGTTTGATTTATTAAAACATAAAATTAGAATAGCAATGTGAGGAAATTAAATTTCAATATCTTATAAAAATTTAAAATTTGAAATATTAAAGAGATTTTATAAATCTTATTTTTATTTATTAAATTATTTTTTAATTTTAATAATAATGTTGGTAAAAATATGGAATTTAATTTGTATTAACATAGAGTTTATATCAATTTAAAAATATTTCTTTATAAATATATAAAAATATTACTAAATTTAAAAAAAAAAATAAGATATTAAAAAATAAGTATTATATATTTTTATAATATAGTGCTAATTATTAAGTAACAAAGATGGGTGGTTTATTTTAAAAAAATTGATAAGAATTATGTTTACACACTAATTTAACTTGCGTAAAGATGCTCATGGATCACAAGTTGAGAGGTTTTTCTAGTAATATAAAATATAAGTTATATCGCTAGGAAGACCAACTATAAAATGAGATTTTAACTAAATTTTCTTTAAAGGTCAAAAATTTAAATTTTTTACATAAATTTAAAAAATTGAAGCAACTATTAGAGTATCTTATAGTATCTGAAAGACCTATTTGCATACCAAGTAGTCTAAAAGTTCAACTATTTTGAACATAAATATATGATTTTTTTCACATGATTTTAAAAAAATCCGGCAGAAATTTTTAAAATTTTTGGTTACAACACATTTTAATTCATATTTTGCAAAATAAAAAAACACTGGAATCCTTGAAAATCCTCTATCTTGGCCAAATTGTAAGTATTTAGATAGCTTCATTTGCATACAAACTAAAATAGTTATGAAATGAATAATAAAAAAAACCAATACCAATGAGATTAAAAGGAAAAAAACAAACAATCATTAAAAAAAGAACTAAGTGTCATCAGAGATAATCATAGTGGGCGAATATGGCTTTGTTGGAGCAAAGTTGGTTTTTTGTGTTGGAGGTGGCTTTGGCTAACATGTTGTTTTTGGTGCCCAACTCAATTTGGAATTTAGCAATCAGTTTTAGGGTGTCCTCTGCCTGTGTGAGTTGCTCATGAGTTCTATTTCTCTAATGCATGATCTCCTTTTTTCCTTCTCTTTGTCCATGAGCGCCATGCCTAGAGAGTCTTCATTTGCCAATACAAGGTGATAGTCTTCATGGACTTCATATCCTGAGTTCTGGAATTTCCAACATCTTTAGTCACTTGCCCAGTTTCAACTTGAGCATCCATTCCAACTACAACTCACTCATGTTCCACCCAAGTTTCCATCTCGTTGATGAGTCGCTGAGTTGGAAGCGAGAAACTGAACTGTTATAAACCTCTTTGACCACCCTGGCTTTGTGTATGACTCTCGACATGTGATTTCTACCCTGGCTTGTCTAGCCTCTTGTGATATTTTTTTCAATAGCTTCTCCCTTATCAATATCATAATAATGTTTTAATTAATTTATACTATATATTTAAACATAGAAAAATATTTAATATAATTTTTTTTATTTTTTTAAGGGCTTATGCAAAATAACATAGAAAAATATTTAATCTAATTTATTTTATTTTTTTAAGGGATTATGCACAAACATGGACACCTTTAAAGACACCTTAGGTGCATAATAAAATTGAAAAAAAAACATGGAACTTCTTATTTCAAGAAACAATTAGAGGCACCTACACAATAAGATGATGTAAAAAAAACATAGGAAATTGAATAAGATTTCATAATATATATAGAAAAAATATGAGTTATTTCTATAATTGTTAAAAAATCTTTTTTTTTCTAAAAGTGGCTTTTTAAAATTTCTGCAAATTATAAGGTATATTGAGTGTGTATGCAAACTTATTTATAGTATTTTTGAATAAAAACCTGTGGACATGTAAAAAATATTTGGTTCTAGTGAAACACTTAAAGTAATGTGTGAATGCAGCACTTTAGGGGCATAATTTAATGGAATTGATTATTATTATTATTTTATATCAGTTTGTGGAGCTCCCTTTCCTCTTTCCTCCTCTAGTTGTGAAATAGTCTATTCCAAATCTACAAAATCTATTCTATAATATTCTTCAATTTCAAAAAAAGTTATTATGTTATGCATAGCTAAAACCACCATTGAAATCAAGCAATTGACAAAGTCCTAGATAAAAACTAATAGCTATGGTTTATTTTGTTCAAGCCATTAGGTTCGTTAGTCGAACCTAATTTCGAACTAGTAAAAAAGGTTCAGAACATTTTCCTCGTGGGGAGATTTTAAATTTAAAATAATGCATGTGCATTATAATAAATATGTGTTATAATGCATATGTGTTACATAACACATATAATGCATATGCATTATAAGGGTTATAACACATATGCATTATAATGTTAAATAAGGGTGGGGGTAGATAGAGAGAGGAAGAGAGAGGGAGAATTAGGAAGAGAGGGAGAGATTCAAGCGGGCTTAGAGAGAGGGTGGGGGGGTGTTTATATAGAGGGAGACGAGGATTGGAGATGTAGGGGTTAGGAAAATGTGTTTGTGTTTTCCCTCCCTCCCTAACCCACCCTCTCTATCTCCCTCCCTCCCTAACCCACCCTCTCTATCTCGTCTGGTCTTTATAGAGGGAGAGACAAAGAGGGGATAAGAGAGAGTGGATGAAATAGAGAGGGTGGGTTAGGGTGGGTTAGGGAGGGAGGGAGATATAGAGACACATAAACATATAGAGAGACAAAGAGAGGGGGGTTTATGGAGAAAGGAAGATATAGGAAGGGTGGGTTAGAGGAGAGAGAGGGGGGGTGGAGTTGTAAAGGGGGAGGGGGGCTTAGGTAAATGGTGGGTTAGGAAAATGTTTTTATGTTCAAATCTATATCTCCCTCCCTCCCTAATCCACCCTCTCTATATCGTCTACTCTTTATAGAGGGAGAGACAAAGAGGGGTTCAGGGTGAGTGGATGATATAGAGAGGGTGGGTTAGGGAGGGTGGGAGAGACATAGACACATAAAAATATAGAGAGAGAAAGAGAGGGAGATTTAGGGAGAGAGCGGGGGTGGAGTTATAAAGGGGGGGGGGGCTTAGGGAAAGGTTGGGTTTGAGAGAGAGAGGGGGGGGGGGGGGGGGGATGGGGGGGGGAAGAGAGTTAGGGAGAGAGGGAGGGCAAGATGGGGGGTTAAGGAAAGTAGAGAGAGAGGGGGTGGGGGTTATAGAGGGGGAGGGGGGGGTCAGAGAAAGATGGGGTTGGAGAGAGAGAGAGAGAGAGAGGGGGGGGAGGAGGGTCAGGGGGAGAGGGAGAAAGCGGGGGAGTATGTTTAGGGGGAGAGGGAGAGAGGGGGGGTTGGGTGGAGAGGAAGAGAGAGGAAGGTTAGAGAGACCGATGTTAGAAAACCATGATCTCATAAAAATAGCATAAAATAAGATGTAGAAATAAAACACATAAACACAGTATAAGAGAGACAACAATATAAACGGTTCACCCAATATGGGCTACGTCCACGGAGAAATTTCCAACCATTTTATAATGTCGTTCAGCAAATGAAGGGATAAAACCCACAACACATCTGCTATAATTTCCTCTTCACTCTCTCACAGTGTCTCTCATGCAATCACAAAGATCTTTTTAACAATACTACAATACAAAATACACACTTGTATTACAATGTCTTCCTTTTAAAGAGAGATTACCATGGGAAAATACCATAGGCTACCCAATACCATGATCCCATACACCATTGGCCAAACCACGCACCCCTATGTTGGGACGAGTGTACAATCCACCTGCAAAACATATAAAACCAGGGTACAAACAAGCCTTAACAAGCCTTAACAACAAGATCTCTAAATCAGGAAGATAATCAGGCTCCACAACCAACAACCGAGAGATGAGATGCAGGGGGTTGATAGAGAGGGGGAGTGGTCAAGGATAGAGAGGGAGAGGTGGGGGTGTTGTCTTTGTGTGTGTGTGTGTGTGTGTGTGTGTGTGTGTGTGTGTGTGTGTGAGAGAGAGAGAGAGAGAGAGAGAGAGAGATAAGGGGGTTAGGTTTTAGGGTAAGAGAGAGGGGGGGTAGGGGTTATAGATGGGGAGGGGTGGTTAGGTAAAAGTGGGGTTGGAGAGAGAGAGAGAGAGAGAGAGAGAGAGAGAAGTTGGGTGGAGAGGAAGAGAGAGGGAGGTTGGAGAGACATGGAGATGAGATGCAGGGGGTTGAGAGAGAGATGGGGTAGTTAGGGATAAAGAGAGCGATGGAGGGGTTGTGAAAGAGAGAGATAAGGGGTTTAGGTTTTAGGGTAAGAGAGTTGAGTGTTAAGGATAGAGAGAGAAAGAGAGTAGGGGTAGGGTTAGGGATTAGGGGCACAAAGAGAGAGAGAGAGAGTGAGGGGGGGCAAAGAGGGAGGGAGGAAGAGAGAGAGGGGGGGATTAGAGAGATAGAGAAAGGAGGGGGGTTAGGGAGAGAGGGAGAGAGATGAGGGTTAGGGAGAGAGGGAGAGATACAAGGGGGGTTAGGGAAAGGAGGAGAGAGAGAGAGGGGTTTGTAGTTATAGAGAGGGAGGGGGGGTCAGGGAAAGGTGGGGGTTAGGAAAATGTGGTTATCTTTCTTTGTCCATCCCTCCCTCCACAAACCACTCTCTATATCTCTTCCACTCACTATATAGAAAGAGAGACAAAGGTGGGGGCTAGGGAGAGAAGACTAGATAGAGAGGGTGTATCTCTTCCACTCACTATATAGAAAAAGAGACATAGGTGGGGGCTAGGGAGAGAAGACTAGATAGAGAGGGTGGGTTAGAGAGGGAGGGAGAGACAGAGACACATAAACAAATAAAGAGACAAAGAGAGGGGAGGTTTTAGAGACAAGGAGAGATAGAGACACATAAACAGATATAGAGGCAAAGAAAAGGGGGGTTAGGGAGAGAGGAACAGATAAATAGGGTGGGTTAGGGGAGATAGAGAGAGGAGGGGTGAGGTTACAGAGGGGGATATGGGGTTATGGAAAGGTAGGGGGAATATTTTAGGGAGAGAGGGGGGGGGGTTGGAGAGACAGAGAGATGAGATGCATAGGATTTGAGAGAAGGAGGGGGTGGTTAGGGATAGAGAAAGAGATGCGATGGTTGAGAGAGAGAGAGATGTGGGTGTTGAGAGAGAGAAACAAAGAGAGAGATAAGGGGGTTAGGTTTTAGGGTAATAGAGCGTGATATTAGGAATAGGGAGAGAAGGGGGTGGGGTTATAGAGGGGGTAGGATTATGTATTAGGGGGACATAGAGACAGGGGGAAGAGGTTGAAGGGGAAGAGAGAGGGGGGGGACTTAGATAGATAGAGAAAGGAGGGGGGTTAGGGAGAGAGGGAGAGGGAGGGGGTTGGGAGAGAGGGAGAGAGGAAAAAAGAGTAGGGAGAGAGGGAGAGATACAAGGGGGTTAGGGAAAGGAGGAGAGAGAGGGGGGTTAGGTAAATGTAATTATGTGTCTCTGTCTCTCCCTCCCTCCTAAACCCACCCTCTCTATCTCTTCCACTCTCTATAAAGGGAGAGACAAATGGGGGGTTAGGGAGAGCAGACGAGATAGAGATGATGGTTATGGAGGGAGGGAGAGATAGACACAGATAAATAGATAGTGAGATAAAGAGAGGGTAGAGTTAGGGAGAGAGAGAGAGAGAGAGAGAGAGAGTGTGGGGGGAGGGAATTGAAGTAGAGGGAGGGAGGGATAGAGAGGGGGGCTTAGGGAAGGGAGAGAGAGAGAGAGAGAGAGAGAAGGGTTATGGAGAGAGGGGGGTTGGGGGAGAGGAAGAGAGAGTGAGGTTGGAGAGAGAGAGGGGGTTTTGGGTGAGAGGAAGTGACAGGGAGGTTGGAGAGAGAGGGGGTTGGGGTTAGATGAAGAGAGAGGGGGATGGAGAGAGAGGGGGGGTGAGGGATAGAGAGAGATGGGGGGGTTGAGAGAGAGATGGAGAAGGGGTTTAGGGTAAGAGATAGGTGGTTAGGGAGAGAGGGAGATACAGAGGGGGGTTAGAAAGAGACGGGGGTAGAGTTAGGGATTAGGGGAACAAAGAGAGAGAGACATGGGGAAGAGGAAGGAGTGAGGGAGAGAGAGAGAGGGGGGATTATATAGATAGAGAAAGGAGGGGGGTTAGGGAGAGAGGAAGATAGAGGAGGGGTTGGGACAAAGAGAGTGGGGGGTATTAGGGAAGAGAGAAAGAGAAAGGTTAGGAAAATTTCTCTCCCTCACTCTCTCTAAACTTTGTAATGTCTAAACCCTAACACTTATTTAAACTTTATAAATTGTTAAATATAAACAATATAACTACCTTTATCCCTTTCTCCCTATCACCATCATGTCTAACCATAAACTCTTATAGTCTTTAATCCCTATAGCTCCTAAGTCATATTACTCCAATCCCTTGTAACATCTAACACATTTCTGCATATACTAATGCTATGTATTATAAAACACGTATATGTCTCAAGCTCCGAAATCCTTGAGCTTGGCAAACATAACAGAGTGGCGTTATTCAATTCTACAACTAACCCATGTTTCAGAAAACTACGGTTGCCCTAAAAAGTGGAAACAATAATTAATTAACCTCAAATAATCTGTCGGCTATATGAATTTTGTTTAATCATATACCCTTACAGTTGTTCTTTGAAAAAGAAAGTTCATGTACTATGAATTGTGGGGTGTGTCTGCCACTAAGCTCCATTTTCAAAACGCTTTGGTGCTTTTTCCGTGCAAGCGTCGTTTTTTTCTTTTGAATAATGATGGAGGAAACAGAAACATTGTGGACATATAAAGACCTAAAGCAGATCAACAATCTTTCAGATTTCGCTTCCATATGTGTCGGCGACGAAACATACTTTTCAAAGAAAACAATCGAGACGATTCCATACGCGTCGACGACGGAGTCTATGCTCAAAGAAACATTCTTCGTTCTTGAAATGTCATTGAAAAATTGTTTGAGGCTGCCCTACGGCAGTAATGATTATTCAAGTTAAGTTGATTTCCAAGTCCATTATATGATATATCATTATTTAGGGAATTAGAGGAGTAGAGATTTTTGGGAAGTTAATAAGCAGTGGAAGTAATAATTGAGGTTATACTAAATTCGTCAATCCCACTTTTTTGAACCATGTGAACATCAACCACATATACAATGAATGCCGAGTAAACTCTTCAAAACCATGAAAAAATGTTCATAACTATTACTATATTCATGAAATACTAATCATTGCTTAATAATAATTATGCCAATTCTCCATTGTACTGTGATTTTAAATGGACTGAAATTTGCCAATTCCGCGTTTTGGTTTTGAAATATTTTGTTTGTATTGTTCAGTCAGTTAATGAAACGGAAAGGACGGTGGGGGATCTGTCAAATTCGCTGTAGGTGGTATCGGTTTTTGGTAAATAAAATGCCAATGCTTTCCGCGGTGATAATAAATGGTTTGCACATGGTCTTTCGTCTTCTGCAATGAATGATTAGTTGAGAAAAGTTAGAGATCTCATAGTGTGTATCTACCATTCATCGATGTGAAAGTTGCTTCGATTTATTGCAAACATGATATTTTTGGACGTTGTGGGAACAAGGCAACAACCTATGGATCGAGTAACTAACACGTCGCAGAGGGTACAAGTTTTGAAAAGAAGAGAACCAACCAAGTTAATTCGAAACTAACACCCACAGCACGTTAATGGAATTTAACATAAACAAAAATTTAGATATGAGTAGATACTAATAACAATCATAAAGGAATATAGAAATATATATAAATCATAAAACGAATATAGAAATATATATAAATCATATTATAAACTTTAAAAAGTGAAATAAATATATATATATATATTTTCAACCGAATAAATATATATATATATATATATATTCTAAACCAGTGGTATATATATATATATTTTCTAAGTATAAGTTTCTTATATATATAATTTAATTCATATTATCAATCTTCTCCCGGCATAAGTTTCATATAGAAATAGTATATGTATATGAGGATTTTTTAAACAAACTTTGTAAGAAAAGATTGTTTCTTTTTTAGGTGTTTTGATTTCTGAAGGATTATTTTAAAAATTTAATTTAAATTGAAAATTATAATTATTATATATATATATGAAGAAATGAATAGATAAATATTAATAACCATCATCATCATCATCTTTTATATATATATATAAAATAAATATCATCAATTTCCTGCAAGAATAAATATCAAGGAATAAGGTGAAATCACACCATAATAATCTTTTTGACCTATTTGAAAATAAGCAACGGATTGTTCATTTGAAGATTCACATACTTTTGAACATTTGATATGTTGTTCAGACAATGGCTTATTTGAAAATAAGCGATTATCACTAGCACAACCACTTAACTTGTGGCCAGTGAACACTGATAGGTTACAAGTTAAGTGTCATGGACAAGTTATATGTTACTTGTTCTCTATGTTTAGTTGTAATCACTTGTTATCCATGCATCAACTACCATATATTTTTCTTTTTTATATAATTGTTTATTTTTAGTTTTGAATGAGTACACTTGTCTCATCCTCCTTTAATTTAGGAAAAGCATAGATAATAATCCACCCCAAATTTTAAGATATATATATCTATTGGTATAACTAGATGGAAAATATTAAAACCTAACTTATAGATTGGACCTCTTTATTCAATCCAAACAAGAAAATACCCTAAAGTCAAGACAATAAATACCTTAATATATTATTTTTCAGGAATATTTATAATGACATCTTTTAAAGTAAATAATCTAAACCGTCAATTTTTATAGTTATTTTCTATATCATTTTGGTCGCAAATTCAATTGTAGTTATTTGTAATGCAAGATCTCGGTATGGGGTATTAAAGGGGATGAAATCATTTTTATAATCCAAATTGGAATTTGATCAATGAAAAAGAGTATAATGTAACCAAAATTAAATTACAGAATTTCATCAATTATTAAAAAATCAAAATTCTTAACTGTTTGGACTACTTCATTTTTAATATTTATAATTTTTACCTTTGAGCAATAAGAATAAGAATATGGACATGTTTAAACTTGACATCTTGTCAAAGTTTATCATTCAAATTTTGTGTATTTTTGAATGTGATTGTGCTATCTTTGTTATTCATTTTGCTGTAAATTGTCTTTGTGGGTTTATGTTTTCCACAACAAGTGGTATCAAAGCTCGATGTGTAGAGGAGGTGGAACCTAGAAAACAAATCAAAGATTCATGTTTCCACACATTTTCAAAGGTTCATGGTAGAGAATTTCTGAGCTGACACGATTCCAATCCACTAGGGAAGACATTCCTGAGCCTCAAGCGTTGTTTTCCAAATCAAAGGTTGTGCGGGACAAACTCGTACTAGATGACATGAAGTTTGTAGACTTGAGGCTACAACCTGTGCAACCCACGATCATGCAGACTAGCAACACACCCCTCTATGTCCCATAAATTTGAAAGGTTTCTCAAGCAACCCAAAACTTTAAAAATCCCATGACAACCAGAAATGATTCCACTTATAATTTTTTTGCTTCATAATTTTTTACCAGCGATTTTAAAACATATAGGAGAGAGGAGCTAATTATGGATTGGCCTATTTGGCACAACAATTTTCCACATAGACAATCCCTGTCAATGTGTATGATAGAGTCCGAATAGGATGATACATCTGTTGTGGTGGTTGATGAATTTAATGGGTAGTTAATTTGATCGCTTCTCTCTCCATCTAGTTACATTTCCAATGTGACTCTCCCTCCCATTGGTCAGGATATTGACAGACTATGCAGCTCACATAGAAAAATATAAGGAAAAGGAACCTCAGTTATATGACTACCCGATATTACAGGAATTTGTAGATGTATTTCAAGAGATACCCAGAATGCCTCCTAGAAGAGATATAGACTTTACTATTGATCTAGTGCCCAGTACAGTTCCTTCGTCTAAAGTCCCTTATAGGATGAGTACACTTGAGTTGAAAGAGTTACAAATGCAGCTAGAGGAATTATTAAAGAAGGATTATATCATACCTAGTGTATCACCTTGTGGTGCACTAGTTTTGTTTGTAAGAAAGAAAGATGGTACCTTGAGACTTTGCATAGATTACATGCAATTAAATAAAGAAACTATCAATAACAAGTATCCTTTACCGATAATTGATGAATTATTTGATTAGTTAAGGGGTTCTATAGTGTTTTCAAAGATAGATCCTAGGTCGGGTTATAATCAAGTTAGAATTAAGGAAGAGGAATTCAGTAAGACAACTTTTAGAACAAGATATGGTCACTATGAGTTTACAGTTGTTCTATTTGGTTTGACGAATGCACCAACTACCATTATGTGCTAGATAAAAGGGATTTTTCGAAAATATTTGGACAATTTTGTGATTGTTTTCTTGGATGACAAACTAGTTTAATCTAAGACAAAGAAAGAACATGAAGAACACTTGAGACTATTAATGTAGGTACTCAGAGAGAATCAAATTTATGCTAAGTTAAGTAAGTGATTTTTATTAGAACAAGATTCACTATTAGGAAACATTGTATCAGAAGAAAGAATCTTAGTTGACCCTGAAAAGATAGAAGCATTTATGAATTGGCCAACACCTAAGAATGTGTTAGAGGTTAGATATTTTATGGGATTAGCAGGTTACTATCATAGGTTTATAGAAGGATTTTCAAAGATTGCAAATCCGATAACTTCTTTACAAAAGAAAGGTGTAAAGTTTGATTGGACATATAAATGTGAAAACAAGTTTTCATAAGCTTAAATAGATGCTTACTAGTGCACCGGTTTTGAAAATTGCAAATTCAAATGAAAATTTTGTGGTATATACATATGCATGTCAGCAGGGTATAGGTGGCGTGTTAACTCAAGATGGACAGGTTATTTGTTATGAGTCTAGGAAGTTAAAGGAACATGAACAAAATTATGCTACACATGACTTGGAATTAGCAGTAGTAGTACATGCTTTAAAGATATGGAGATACTACTTAATGGGAAAGAAATTTGAATTAAGAACTGATCACCATGGACTAAAATACTTGTTCAAACAACCTAATCTAAATGCAAGACGAAGAATGTGGATGGAACTACTATGTGAATATGATTTTGACATTAAACATATAAAAGGAAAATAAAATAAAGTGGCGTATGCACTCAGTAGGAAAATGCATGTGATGCACATAGCTATCAGTACTAGCACCTTAGATTTAAAGGATAGAATAAAAGAGGAAAACAGTACAGATGAATTCTTTCAACAAGTAAACATAGGTTTGCAGCAACAGGGAACATCACATAAGTTTGAACACTATAAACTGGAAGATGGAATACTTAAGTATAAGAACATGGTCTGCATTCCTAACTCAGAAAATGTAAAGAAAACAGTTTTAAAAGAAATGCATGATGTACCGTATACATGTCACTATGGTTATCAAAAGACAATAACGACAGTTAAGAAGGATTATTACTGGCTAGGAATGAAAAAGGAAATTGTAGATTACATAGCTAGATGTTTAGATTGCCATAAAGTAAAATTTGAACATAGACACCCTGCAGGTTTGTTACAACCTTTACAGATACCAAAATGGAAATGGGATATATTCAGTATGGATTTTATCATGAAATTACCTAAGACAAGGTCACAACATGATGCTATTATGGTAGTGGTATAAAAATTAACTAAAGCAACTCACTCTATACCAATTAAGACTACACATAAAGCAACTGAAATAGTAGATATTTATATGAAAGAGGTAGCTAGATTGCATGGTATTCTGAAATCAATTGTGTTAGACAGGGATTCAAAATTCACAGGTCATTTTTGGAAAGGTTTGTTTAAAGGTTTTCAAACAAATTTGAATATTAGTGCTTCACATCATCCTCGGACAGATAGCTAGACATAAAGGGTTAATAAGGTTATTGGATACATATCAAGAATGTATGTAATGGATCCACCTACTAAATGGGAAAATTATTTGCATCTTGTGGAATTTGCGTATAACAATGGTTATCACTCTTCTTTCAAAGTAAGTCCTTTTAAAGCAATGTATGGAAGAAAATGCAACACACCTATTAGTTGTGACAATCAGATAGATAGAGTTATCATTGGCCCAAAATTAATAAAGTAAATGGAAGATCAAATGGTCAGGATTAAACAGAATTTGAAAACAACACATGACATACAAAAAAGTTATGCAGATCAGAATAGGATTGACAGACAATTTCGGGTTGGGGACCGTGTGTTTTTGAAAGTGAAACCAAAAAAGAGTACTTTAAACTTGGGTAATTGTTCTAAACTTGCATCTAGATATTGCGGTCCCTTTGATTATTTCAAAAATATAGGACCAATTGCTTATGAACTAGCTTTGTCTCCTAGCATAAAAGTGCATAATATGTTTCATGTCTCTCTGTTGAAAAAGTATGTGCATGATCCTAGGCATATAATTCAATGGAATATGATACAAGTAAATCGTAGAGTAGATGATTTTGTTTTACGTTAAATGATGATGCATATGATATGATATATTGTTGCTTATATTATTTTGATATTGACATATTATCCTTGTTAGTGTGTTGGTACATATATGATTTCATGTTGACGGGTATACATGACGCTGATTATGTTTTGAATATATATTTGATATGACTAGGTGGAGCTGGAAGTAGACTTTCTGGTAGAACTTGTTGTCATTATAGGAAAGAAGACTAAGCTGCTCAGGAACAAAGAAATCCATCAGGTTAAGGTTCAATGGAGCCACTATACTCTTGAGGATGCAACTTGGGAATTGGAAGATATGATGAGGGAGGCATACCCTCATCTGTTTTGAGATTTTGCAGCATGTATGTGTATGCATCGGGGACGATGAATGGTTTAAGGGGAAAGGGCTGTAATACCCTCTAGTTTATCCCTTAGACATGTATTGTTATTTTTGTTATGTTTGACATAGTGGCACAAGGTTCCTGAACTATGGTTTGCACATTATTATTATTTTTATTATGTTGAGCTTACAAAATAATTAATAAAATAAAATCAACCAAATGCCCGATGCCACGAAAGAGAGTATGAGGAACCATGATGTTATGAGAAAGGGGTTTTGGGAAAGTGTTTACCTATGTGTTTTGATCCTATGTTGATTTTGTGCACCGTTCTTTTGTACTTGATGGACCCTCTTGGTTATGCACCTTGATATATTATGTCACTCCTTGGTTTTATTTAGCCTGAGATTAATTTTTTAATTGAGGATTGGAGTCCCTCTATCACCTAGTGTGCCCTCATGAGTTGGATTAGTGTGTCTCTTAGTGTAGCCACCTGATGTGTAAATCGAGTTTACTATTCATGGAATGTAACTCTCATGATTTTGTCCCTCTCTCTCCCAATTCGAATTTCTCATGAAGGAGTTCAATTTGATTGTGTTGGATAGTTACACTTGTGTATTGGTTCATGATTTTTCTCTTATGATTTTATTTGGCACTTGTGGTTCGATTTTGCTGCTCTTGGTATGAGACCTTGCTGGTCATTGCACCCTTGTGGAGCTTGTGCCCAAGTTGAGTTATTCTGGAGCCACTGGTGTATGTCTTGGAATTACCTTTGGAGATCATGGATTGGCAGTAAGGGTGAGGTCCATTGCCATTGGATTTGAGGTTGGATAGAGCTGTGTATTTCCTCTAGAAATCCTAGTTTGGCAGCAAGGGTGAATCCACTACCTTGGATTTGAGCTTGTCCTGGAGCCACTGGAATTTCCCTGGATTGGAAGTGATACTTTCCATTGGGTTTTGGTTGGACTATTGTCTTGCAGCCACTGGAATTTGCTTGGATTGGAAGTGCTACTTACCATTGGGTTTTGGTTGGATTGTTTTCCTAGAGCCACTAGAATTTCCCTGGAGTGGAAGCAGAGGCCACACTTGCCATTGGGTTGTGGTTGGACTGGTTCCTTGAGAGAATTTGTGGTTGAGTGTTCTCTTGCTTGTGGCATCATGGTTCTGTCTTAGGGGTGACCATTGAAAAGTGATTTTTTGGTTGCATTGTGTCTACAGCTGGGTGGAACGTGGCATGGATGATTCTGGTTGCGTATTTGGGAAAGATAAGTTCTTTATCTCATGTTTATTTAATTTATTTGTCTCCGATATGATTTATTTATGGATGCACATGAAATTTTTGATGAAATGTATGAGCTATTTGTGGAATAAATTTATCATGGAATTCAATCTATTTATGCAAGTAAATTTTGTGAAGGAAGTGGAAACTAGTTTTTGGGATTTTTTACACAAATTGTTTGAGGAAATGATTCTTTGGAACCTATGATACATAACTTATATCTCTTCCCCTATTCATTATATAATGTGTATTTTGATGGTACAATATCCTAGGAATGGTTCAAGAGACTTCTCTTTGATGCTTCTACCTTTTATTCAAAAACTAGTTCTTCGATTGGATTGTTTTGCATAGTTTGGAGACATGGGACATAAATTGCTTGTAAAAATACCTGAGTGTTATTTTTATGCTTATCTATGATAAATAAACTTGAAATTTGTGTTATAATGTGAGGGGAAATATTCTTTATATTTTTTCGTAAATTTCTACCGAAATTCTAGATCAATTTCCAATTTCTAGCTCCTTCAATGGTATTGTTTTGAGTAGACTTGTGACTTTGGATATGAAATGTTTGAAGAAATGTTCGAATGATATATACCTATGTTATGACTGATAAAGCATGTTATTTATATTTGGAATGACATTTGAATGATTCTATGAGCTATAAATTTAATTATTCTAGCGATTCCTATAATTACTAGTCAATTCGGATGAGTGGAATTAGCTAGTTTTGTGAATTATTTAAAGGAGTGTATATGAGCAGAAAGCTACAACCATATGACTATAGGTGAACCCTGCTATGATTTCCATGAGATATAGTAGTCATATATTTCTATTTATTTGGCATTTGGAAAGTTGAATTGGAAACTAGGTACATTGCGGTGAAAATTGGTAACTAGTTGTGGATTGGAATCTTTGTTTTCATAAAAAATGAATGCTATAGCCATGTGCTCTGTTTCTAACATGTTATTGTGTTTTAGGTGGATACTTATCAGGTGTTATCCTTTACTTATGTATGAATTTCATTTTGGTTTAGTTATTTAGACTCAATTCCTTGTGGTGAATGTTAACTAGTTTCACTGGAATTGATGGAAAACATCACCTTATGTGCAATTGAAATTATCTGTAAATATACCTTTAATTGGTTGTAGGTGCATGATTAAATATGTTGTTAATGGTTGCAGGATTTATTTTGGGTTTAATGGCATGGCTACAAGTTTATTTTGCGCAAGACTAGCTACTTATATACGAAAACTAGTTAACTAGTCTTGTGGACTCTCTTTTGTAATTACCATGATTTATTATTGTAATTTTGGTAATTAGGCCTTATTTACATGTAATTAGATGTTATTAAGAAATTGGTATTGATAATAGATGGTTATTTGTTAAATACTTGGATCTATGATCAGTTTCGTCATTTGCGCACTAAGTGTCGTAATTAACACCTTGATTACTAGTTAATTGTGATTAATAATAATTATCCTTTATAAGTGGTTATCATATTTTATATGACTTGGATTGAAGGTTTGATTATGTTATATGATGTTAAGAAGCCTTTAGAGTCCTTAAATCACATGTTGGATGTGCTGATGAATTTATATTAAACTATTATTCATTGTTGGATTTTTGTGGCATAGAGAATTTGCATAAGAAAATGTAATAAATAAGTTGTAGTGGCACTAGGTATGTATTTGATATAGTTTTTGGTAATTTCTAGGCATTTGATAATGGGTTGTTTGATGTAAACATTTATGAAAGGACAATATGTATGTTCTCACATAGTTTTTGGTAATAGTAAGGTCTTTAAGGGTGGGTTGTTGGATAGTAGCGAATGGGTCAAATGGGCCATATACATATCTTTGGCATAGTTCTTGGTAATAATGAGGTGCTTGAATGTGGGACGTTGGACAATGACAAGGGGGTAATAGATATGCAGTCAACAAAGTTCTTGGTAATCTTGAGGTGCTCAAGGTTGGGTCATTGGACAATGATGAAAGGGCAATAGGTATACACTCGATAGAGTTCTAAGTAATCCCAAGGTGCTTGAAGGTGTACCATTAGAAAATAGACAAAAGGTAATAGGTATGCACTTGAGACAGTTCTCAATAATCATAGAGTAGTTGAAGGTGAATAATTGAATTAATTCAAAATAATTGTAAAGCATTTTGAAAGTGGGTTGTTAGCATGACATCTAACCATCCATCCTCAAATGTCTCAAAATAATCCAAAACTCTATTGTAAACATAAGATTCCTAGTGAAATTGATGCCAAACTAAGTATCCATGTTGGCTTTCCTTATAATATATATATATATATATATATATATATAATTAATTTGATTAAACATAAATTTAACAATATTGATATCATTTTTGGGTAGAGAAGATGCATTTCTAGAGTTCCATAAAAATAAAAAAATTTAAAAAATAATAAAAATAAAAAATAAAAATACATACATTAATGTGATGTAAAATAGTGGTGAAGAATATGTCAATATATCCCATAAAATAAATAAATGATAAAAATGCATATAAAAATGTGTATTATAGTTTGCACACATCAATGTATTAACAAAAATAAATTTTCCATAACCTTTATAAATTATGAGATGTGTTTTCAAATTTTACTATAAAACTTTTTGTTTTTCTACCTTTAGAACATTAGATTAATCCTTACCATAATTCCAAATCCTCAAACATTCAAGACTATCTTCTTCTGTATTTTAATTTTGAAAACAAAAGTGAACTGTTACACTTGACCAAAGACACTGGTATTAATTGAAGGGCTTCCAATATAAAACCTAAAACTTAACCGAAGAGACTGGTATTGGTATTTAAAGGGTTTCCAAATTTCCAATACGTTGTTGTAAATACCGATACAAAAACACTGATTTTGATCGGCACATGCATGTGGGCCACAGGCGTTCAAATATTTTGGCCCATTCGACCCGTTCCACACCTGTGACTCCATTTTTTTGACCACACCTGTGACTCCATTCTTTTGACCAGACCAGCCATTGCCAAATTACTTTATGCCTTTGCTTGCTGTCAAGCGTCTTCAATTAATTGATTCTAGACGATTTCTACTTTCTATAAGAAGTCCCCCCGTCTCCCAAATCTCCTCACACAGTCTTCCCACATTCAATTCCATTCTTCACTATTTTTATTATATTTCATTCCATCTGATTCTCTACTCTGTTTCTAATCATGAAAACTCTCGCATGCATTACTCTCGTCGTACTGTTTAGTATATGTTCCATTACTAACACTGTGTATGCACAGCTGAGCCCAACATTTTATAATAAATCGTGCCCAAAGGCGCTATCTATAGTGCAAGCTGTTGTGAAGCAAGCGGTCGCCAACGAGAAAAGAATGGGGGCGTCCTTGCTCCGCCTTCACTTCCACGACTGCTTCGTCAACGTAAGAAAGAATTTCATGTCTAACTGTGTACTCAGGTTTACTTGAATCACGTCATCTCGGCCCCATTTGCTTTATTCGTAATGTTGAGTTTTGGTTTGGGTTTTGTACAGGGCTGCGATGGCTCGGTACTGTTGGATGGTAGTACCGGAGAAAAAACTGCACCCCCAAACAACAATTCTCTGAGAGGATTCGAAGTAATAGACAGCATTAAAACTCAAGTAGAAGCAGCCTGCAGTGGTGTCGTGTCGTGTGCAGACATTGTTGCCATCGCTGCACGTGATTCAGTCGTCGCAGTAATTCGTTAACTCGTTAATTCTTCGTAAATAGAATATCTCATTTTATCTTGGCATGGAGTCCAATAACGTTTTCGCTCATGTCTGATTGCAATTTGATAACGTTTTTGCTCATGTTTGATTGCAATTTGATAGCTGGGAGGCCCAACATGGACAGTAATGCTGGGAAGGCGAGACTCAACGACTGCGAGTTTCACCGCGGCAAACAACAGCCTTCCGTCTCCACTTTTCAATCACAGCCAACTCATCTCGTCTTTTAAAGCACAAGGACTGTCTAGAAAAGATATGGTCGCGCTCTCAGGTATACTATTACTCATTTTCCAACCTCATGTAATCTATGACATAAAAAATGCAAACTATAACTATTAAATTAAACTTTTATTACTGCAGGTGCGCATACAATTGGTCAAGCGCGGTGCTTCGTATTCCGAAATCGCATCTACAACGAAACCAAATACATTAACGCTTCGTTTGCCGCTTCTTTGAAAGCAAACTGCCCAATGGTTGGTAATAACAACACTCACTCGCCTTTGGATGTGGCCACCCCTACCACATTCGACAACAATTATTACAGTAATTTGAAAAGCAAAAAGGGACTTCTCCACTCTGATCAGGCACTATTTAATGGTAGTTCTACAGATTCACAGGTTACTACCTACAGCCAAAATCAGAACACCTTTTTTACGGACTTCGCAGCTGCCATGGTGAATATGGGTAATATCAAACCCCTCACTGGCACCAGCGGACAAATCCGCAAAAACTGCAGGAAGAAGAATTAAGATCTCGGAGCATCAGACCCTCCATACGTACGGATTATATGTTCTTTGTTAGAAATCAATAAACTACAACTGTATAAGCTCATGTGCAGTATTTAAGAGAGCACCTGTGACTTCTGGCATGTTGAAAAGAAATTGCTCTCAATGTAGGTATGTAAAACTATTTGGGAGGAGCTATGCCCCTACGTAGGTTTGTAAATCTATCTGGGAGGAGCGCCTATGCTCCTACATGTATGTGTGTGGGTATTTATTGCCTTATAATTATGATATATAAATAATGGAGAAATTGTGTCCATTGGATATAGCTTGGTTTTAGGAGGAATGATGGTTATTTTTTTATTTATGTTCAATTTTTATAAATGACATGCTCATGTTGAACCCTATGTAATGATTGATGTTCAACTTTTAAAAATGATATGTTCATGTTAAACCCTATGTAATGATTGAGTAGAATATATAATCTACCCATACCTTAATTTTTCATAATAATGAAAAAAAAATTAATTTGAAAAAGACACAATAAACTTAAAATGTGTGCTTTTTGGTAGACAATTACCTACTAACCCTAATATCAATTTTGGTGTTTGTTCATATTTATGTAAAAATGACAAAGGTTAATATGAAAAGAGGATAAAAAGGTCATTGTTAAAATGTAATATTTAATAATTTATGAATATTGTTATAATTTTTCATTATATTAAATATTTTAAATAAAATTATTAATTTGATTTAATTGTAATTTTTAAAACAAAAATTCACAAACTTTTAAAAAAAGATAAAGCTAACTCATTAGATTAACGGAATACATTTACAAAAGAGTTTAAAAGTCACATAAGGTAAAGGCGCTAACACTGTAAGAACATGAAACTATAATAATAATAAAAATAAAAACAAAATTAATAACAATCATACTATGAAATTATGGTAGAGGTAGGTTGGTCATTGTCTTTAGTTTCTATATCAATGAACTTTAACCTTGTGATGGCTTTAGTAATCAACTTGATTTGATATTCAACTGCATCATTGGTTTGAAGTTCAATATTCATTTACAAAAATATTTTTTTCTTTCTTCCTTGCGGTCTACTAACACTTTACCAAGCATTTTCTTCATATAATAGAGAAAGACAATTTAAATATATTTAGTGTCCCAAGTTCGAGAATTACCCACATCTAAAATCCATGTAAACATTTCCCTACAAATCTCATTGAGTGCCTCCTGCTCCTATTTCACCCATTTGTTCTGCTTCGTTAATGTCTCTCTTGGTCCCCACTAGACCCTGCTTGGTGGTTGAGGTCAATGCCTCTTGCAGGATGCAAGGGAAATGACTACATCCTCATCCACTGCAATTGCTCTAGGCCTTGGAACTCTGCCTACTAGAAAAAAATTTGACACCAAGGAGTATTATTTTTCAAAAAATCCCTAGTGAGGCTCGAAATAAAAATTACCAAGCTCAAATTCCATCGAAGGTGGTTTTATCTAACTTTTCGCTGCATTGACACAATCCTAACATCCATTGTAGCAAGATAATCATGGAGTTTCCTTTCCAGCTTGCCAATTAACTCTAGATTGACCTTTTCCGCCATCCCTAGGAGGAGGTTCATCATACTACAACATGGGAGGAGAGCCCGGTTAGAGTTAGGCACGATGCCAAGGTATTTAAGGTATGCTCGCATGTGTCGTTTGGAGATGGGATTGGCAATTGGGTGTCTAAGGACCGATTGTTGTGTCCACTTCATTGCCTCTCGAGAGTGTTGAAGAGGCTTCCATATCCCCAAACTAGTCCCTCTCGTGTCCCTTCCACCATGCACCCAAATCGCAAGGACAAACTTTCAATTAAGAATATTAATAAAACTAAGAATACTAATGTTTAAAAGTGAAATTTTTAATAATTAAAAATTTTATTATGATATTGAATTTTTTTAACATGAACTAAAGTTATAAGATTAGAATGAAAAAAATATTCAAAATAAAATTGAATAACTTCAAAATAGGCTCATAATATATAATTTAAAATTAAATTCAATACTCTTCAATGAATTTTGGTAAGGTTTAAAGTCATATAGGCTACAAACACAAATTGTCTAGATGTGCTTTGAGTTATTGTTTCTGATATAAGTTGAAAATTGTAAAATTTGATTTAACAATTAAAACGTTAAAGAAAAATTAAATTAATAATATAAATAATTTTAAATATTATATGATAATTAAATTAATAATAAATAAAATATTAAATTTTATAATTTAATATTAATAAAAATAAATAAAATATTAAATTTTATAATTTAATATTAATAAAATATAAATAAATTTGAAAACATTAAATTTTATATAATTTAATATTAATAAAAATAAGACAAAACTTAAATAACTTTTACAGATTTTAATTTTATTGATGAAAACCTCAAAAATTATTATTTTAAATAAGCTTGAAGATTAGTACCATTTTTTATAACTTACTAATAAGATCAAATATAAGTTTATCGTGTATCATAATTAGGTTCATGGACCATCTTCCCTAAAAAAAATCATAATAATTTGAGTAGTTTTACCTTTTTCAAAATATTCTTTCCATTTCTCCTTAAATTTAAATATATTAATATTTTTATAATTTAATTCTAATTAAAAATTAAAACAATTTTACAAGCCTCTTTTTCCTTATAATTTATCTTGTTTTGTATATTAAATATTAACTAATTATAATTATGTTTTTTATTTTAAAAAAAATTAAGTATATAAATAATTGTCATTAGATTTATAATAATATTAATTTTTTTTTTTTTTAAGTTGCAGAGTAGAAATTTAATTAACATAAACTGAATATACATCTAGAGCCGAGTGGAGTTTTGATATTGGGGAGGCCTCATATGTTGAAGCCACCATCCCAATTGCTCAAAAATACTGTAATGACTGACATAATACAAAATTAAGACCTCTGGAGTATGGTCTGCCCTTAAACAAGTGGGGACTTTCTTCAAAAAAGAAAATCTATTTAGTTTAACAGTACTTAAAAAAAGACTATGCAGGAAATAGAAGCAAAAGAGCTGATAGTCGCAGAGGTAACCCGGAGCAATGGCCGCCCAGGTTTCATTCTGCCGGTGGTTTCTTTGGGTCTTCCTCAATGATTGGACAGGCCACATAAAAATCTCCAAAAATCCCCGGTGGGGGCAGTGAAGGATAACCTGGAGTGTGCATTCCATCCTGGGTGATGCTGGGTCCCGGAGCCGAGCTTTTGTTCTTCATTCTAGGCGATTTCTTTTTTCCAACCCATTGTCTGGGACTATCTCTGCCACGTCTTCATTTTTGCCATCCTGTTTTTCAGGTTCTGAATTGTTGCCAATGGAGAAAACCTCCAAGGTCATGCTTGCATCTAGAGTGTTGGAGTGTTCTGCTGCTTCCTTCAAGCTTTCCTTGACATTGGGGACAATGTTGGAACTGGCTTTCCAGCTGGCTTCTATTTCTTCTATGAGTGTGCTCATCATGTTTTTGAGCAAACAGTAATGGTTAATGGTACTACCATTACTACCAACAGCAAGGAGTGCCGCTACTCTGCGAGCTTCCCACCCATCTATGAGATTGTGTGTCCTTGCCAAGATATGTTCGGCATATCCATCCATCACAGACAAGTCCATGGCCACCTTCGGCCGACGATTGTGGTTCTTATGGCTGCTCCCACTCCCACGACGAGAAATGCCCCTAGTGCGGTTCGTCATGACATAGGGAATGTCTGCAATTACCTTGAAGTTTGTTGAAGCCCAGGGAAGAAATGCAGCAAAGAGCCAAAGATCTATCATCGTAGCCGCATCCACATCGACCAGGGGATTTAAGGAGCTGAGGTAATAATTGCCACAGGCTGTCGTCCTCATTGAAATTGCGGATATTGAATGCAGGTCCCAAAGACCGAGGGGAGACGTCAAACCAGGCGCGAGCGAAGGAGATCAACAATAACTCCCTCGTCCTCCAGATTTAAGTTTATGTCGTCGTCCAAATTGCCGCGTCGTCGAGGTTCCAGGTGGCTGCATCGTCCATCGTTGATTTTGGTCAGGTGTTTACCATCGTTCGCCGGAGGATTATGCTCCTGCATGCTGAATGTGTCCTCTTGTACGGGGGGGTGCGGTGGCAGCATCTCCCTGTGCACAACGGCCAAGGGTTGGACAGTGATGTCACCCACATCCGGGGATATTAAAAATCTTAATAACTTTTTATAAATGATTTTTTAACCTTTATAATGAAAACTTTAAAAATTCATATTTACTTATAGGCATATTCACAAGCGTAAAAATGTTCCCGATAGCTTCTGTGAGATATACTATATCCCATGTGTGATTTTTCACAATGGAATCCATCTCTTTAACATCCATTGGTTTTATCCAATTCCCTTCTTTAACTGCTTCTTCAAAATATATAGGATGACATGAAAATAATGCAAATTTTGAATATGTATCCAATTGACTGTAAATTTCTTTAAACTTCTTGTATTTCTATATTTTATGTAAGTAATAGTAAGGTCGGATTCATTTTTGGAAACGAGACTAGGTGTAGAATGACTAGTTGAACTAGATGGCTTAGCTTGAGTAGAATTCCTTGGAGTCCATGTTGGAGCACCCCTAACTGGGGATTAGGATTGAGAACTTTGTTATCCACCTTACGTGATATGCTCCTCTTCTTATTCTTCTTCTCTAGGTATAGTTGTTCCAACAATTATGGTTGTGTATATACTCTTATCACATGCTTTTTCTTCTTTGAATTCTACATCTCTATTAATAATAAATTTCTTGGTGATTGAATTATACAACCTATATGACTTAGGCTATCCACTGTACCCAAAGAAGATGCATTTCTCACTTATATCATCTAACTTTCTCTTCAATTCTTCAAGCACATGAGAAAATGCCACAAAACCAAACACTTTGAAATGGGATACACTATAGCACAAACCTATCCATGGTTCTTGTAGAACTATGCTTTTAACACTTTTGGTGGGAAATATGTTCAATATCTAAGTAAAGCAAGTTACTATTTCTCCCCAATAATCATTTGGAAAAATAATTTCCTTCAACATGCTTTGGGCCATGTTCATGATGGTTCTATTTGTTCTTCTAAACCACACCATGATTGATATGATGTATTCCTTGTTGTAAACTATCATTTGATGCCATGCTTCTTGCAATATTCTTGAAATTCATTTGAATCATACTCTCCTCCTTTGTTTGGACATTAGAATGGAATAAATATTTATTAAAGGATCTAAATAAATAAATACAAGAGAAAATCAAAGTGGCAATTGATCATGAAGACACATGGAGGATGTGGGACCCACACAAAGCTAGATTCCTCATGCCACATGGAATTCTATTCTCACCCATTCGAATCCAAGGTGGATTCTAATGGTCTTGGGTAGTTGGAAGGTCAATATACTTGGCATTACTCATTGCAGGTCGAATTGGAGTGGAAGAGTAACTCCCATGGAAGAGGAAGAGGCATTTTGGAGCTAGTGGGACACTTGGACTAGATTCCCTAGCTCTATGACAACAATGATGAAGATGTTATGACACCTATGACGCAAATCAGACCTGAATTCTGACATCTGACTTAAATGACATGTCAAGGAAAAAAATATCCTCCAAAAGGGTGATCAAGGGAGTTAGGGAAGCCAAAGAGACACCTATTCGAATTTGGTGGAAGAGGAGGCTAGAATTGGAGTGACAAGTGGCACACATTGGAATCTCTTCCAAAATTGAGTTGGCATGAATCTCTTGGAAGGAATTAGACCCAAGGAGGACCTTAGAAGTTTATAAAATACAGTAACAAAGAAGAAGGATGGATTTTGATCATTTTCATAATTTTCATTTGTGAAGAGAGCTAGTGGAGTGCTTCTCTACTTTCCTTAGTCAATTTCGAGGGTGAAATTTTCCCATCCTAGTTGGTAGTGAGAAAGGCCATTCAGACCTTTCATGAGAGCTTCAATGGAGTCTTTATTTGTAGGTGTAAGATACAGGGCAGCTCGTGGTCACTCTTAGTGCAGCTTGTTCCTCCAACCATTTCCAGTTTGCTTGGCATATTCATGATCCTTGAGGAGAGGCGCATTGGGTGAGACATTGTTCTCTTTGGGGGAGCTTCTCATGCCCCATTTCTTTTGGAATATATTGTAAATGATCTTTCCTTCATGTTCAGAACTATACCAAGTTGAGAATGCAAGTGGAATGATGTAAAACTGATTATTAATGAGCAAATGGTGCCAATTTCCCCACTATATTGATGTATGTCCATAATATGTTGATGTATTTGAATGGAACAGTGAACTATTGATGGATTAATGATGTATGAACTGTTATTTGTCTGTTCCACAAGTTTCATGTTCAGTGCATAAGCTTTGGGAGTCATATTGTTCATTTTTTAAAGCATTTGGAGAAGATTGCCTATCATTTCCCCCAAGGTCGAAACTAGTATTTTTCTTCTGATTTGGAGAGGTTTGTATCAGAGTTAATTGACTAAATAAAGATGCATATGAGTCCATATTAATTTCCCATATATGTTCCCTAACTCTTTCATGAAATTCGAGAGGGTCCAATAGCACTTGGAGAGCCATCTTTAGCACCTACATAAGGGGGATTCGAACCCCAAATTGCTAGTAAAGTTCCCTACTTGGGACAAAACTTAAAGGCGAGTTGAAGAAGCTATTTGATGACTCTAAATCATCCATGAACCTAATATTTATGTATGAAAACCATGCATACACCTATTGTTACAATTTGGGAGCATTTGGAGCCATTTGGAGGTCAAGAACCCAAGACTAGTCAAAGGTCGAACTAGTGGAAAAAGTTGAAAAATTCACCATTTTAATAAAATTCAAAAAAGGGACATTACAAGTGGTATCAGAGCATGGTATTGGCACCTGATGTGGTTAACCATTCATGAATACAAGGATTCAAACAAATAAGCCACCACCCTTAGAACCTGAAATTGAAGGTGTTATTGTTGAAGAGGAAGAAGTAGGAGAAGAAGAGTATCTTGTTGAAACTATGACTAAGGATGAGAAGGGACTCTCTGATGATAAGGAGGAATTTAATAAATTCATGAAACCATTATTTGAATACATGACAAAACAGATGATGAAAGGATTTGAATTCTTGGATAACCAACTTGGAAGCAAAGGAGTGATAGGAGGCAGCAGTAGTTCACATTCAGAAGAAAAGAAGACTATGGGTGAGCATATTTTCTCAAGCACAAGACCCCATAATAGACCTAATGAATTTCATAGCACACCCAAGGACTACTACACCTAAATTTCTTATGCCCAAATAAGAACCTAACACCCAAATGGATATGAATACATTGGTGACAGAATGGGAAAAATTGAGTGAAGATTGTAGAAGGACTCTACCATTTGATCAATACTTTACTGTTTCAAACAAAATAAAAAAGAAGGAAGATAATAGGGCTCTATTCCATAACAAATAATTAAATTGTGCTCATGGTAAAATGCCACTTCCCACTTTTGATGATTCCTCTCAAAGTTTTGCTAACACTTGGGTGCAAAGCTAGATGTGTATTTTCAGTTGAATCTAATCGTGGAAGGGGATGCCTTAAAAATGGTTATTTTGCATCTAGAAGGAGATGCCAATGAATGGTGGTTTCATGGTATGAAAAATTTGGGACATAATTAGGTTACTACCTATGGAGAATTTGTTGACAGGGCATTAGATAGATTTGAGAAAAAGGACCCAAAATTACCTTTCAAAGAACTAGCCCAATTGAAGCAAGTTTGAACCCCTGTTGAGTATATGATGGAATTTCAAATATTATTAGTTAAGGTGGATGATATATCTATGGTAAGATTAGTATTTCTATTCACTGAAGGTTTGGCTGAACCCTTAAAAGGTTTAGTTAAGGCCCACAAACCCAATTCATTGAAGGATTCTATGAGTTTGACAAGAGATCTACAAAATGTACTACCTAGGACAAGGTTTCCTCCCAAGCCCAACTTACCTCCTCAATTCAGATCTGAAAAGAAGACATGGAAAGAAGATGAATCTAGAAAGGATAATAAAGAGGAACTAAGGAGGGAAGAACTCAGAAGGAAGAAATTTTGTTACTCATGCTTCCAACCATGGGCACCAGGAAATAAATGTGCTAAGGGAAAGGCCCAATTCATTGAAGTATTTTGTGATTATCAGTATGAAGGGGGCATGGAGGAAGAAGGACATATTTAAGCCCAAGAAGAGGGATATAATACAACAGAAGAAGGGAAACAAGAGGGAAATCATCCCTCACTTGACAAATTAAGAATGGCAGTACTTTCAGTAGTGCCTCGTTATCACACTATTCGATGCAAGGGTGTGGTACTTGGATAAAGGACCTCAGTTTTTGTAGATGGAGGAGCCACACACAACTTCATTGATGCATACATGGTGTAGAGAAGGAATATGCCTACTGAACCATTCGATGGCTTAACAGTTGTCATTCTAGGTCACAACACTATGGAGTAAAAAACATGGGTTCCAAAGCTGCAAATCACCATAGGTAACTATACTTTTTCTGATATATTTTATGTGGTTGATGTTGCTGATACTAATGTGGCTTTGGGAGTGCAATGGATGTACTCTAGAGGGGAGCATACAATGAACTATCAAATTCCTGAAATGAAAATCCAAGATTCAGAAGGAATACTAAGGGTTATGAGAGGGAAGCACACCTATCCGAATCAGGTAGTCTCTTCCCACAGTATGAAACACAAGAATGTAAAGGTTTTGGGAGACATTCCTCATGGAATGCCACCTGATAGAGGAGGAACAAGGTTGCAGCATGATAAATTGAGATTGCTTGAGGGCAAGCAATCTTGCGTGGGGAGGACTGTAATGTCCCCATTCAAATAAATTCATAACAGGGAAACTCCATCATTCCTACTAGTTCCCTAGGTTGGATGGAGACATGAGGATTTGCAATAAGGGAGCTAATAAATGGTGTTTGGACATTAGAATGGAATAAATATTTAATAAAGGATCTAAATAAATAAATACAAGAGAAAATAAAAATGGCAATTGATCATGAAGACACATGGAGGATGTGGGACCCACACAAAGCTAGATTCCTCATGCCACATGGCATTCTATTCTCACCCATTCGAATCCAAGGTGGAGTCTAATGTTCTTGGGTAGTTGGAAGGTCAATATACTTGGAATGACTCATTCTAGGTCGAATTGGAGTGGAAGAGTAACTCCCACGGAAGAGGAAGAGGCATTTTGGAGCTAGTGGGACACTTGGACTAGATTCCCTAGCTCTATGACAACAATGATGAAGATGCTATGAAACCTATGACACAAATCAGACCTGAATTCTGACATCTAACTTAAATGACATGTCAGGGATAAAAATAGCCTCGAATAGGGCACTCAAGGGAGTTAGGGAATCCAAAGAGACACATATTCGAATTTGGTGGAAGAGGAGGCTAGAATTGGAGGGACAAGTGACACACATTGGAATCTCTTCCCAACTTGAGTTGGCATGAATCCCTTGGAAGGAATTCGACCGAAGGAGGACCTTAGAAGTTTATAAAATACAATAAAAAAGAAGAAGGATGGATTTTGATCATTTTCATAATTTTCATTTGTGAAGAGAGTTAGTGGAGTGCTTCTTTACTTGCCTAGGCCAATTTCGAGGGTGAAAGATTCCCATCCTAGTTGGTAGTGAGAAAGGCCATTCAGACCTTTCATGAGAGCTTCAATGGACTCTTTATTTGTAGGTGTAATCTACATGGAAAATTGTGGTCACTCTTAGTGCAGCTCATTCCTCCAACCATTTCCAGTTTGCTTGGCAAGTTCATGATCCTTGAGGATAGGCGCATTGGGTGAGATATTGTTCTCTTTGGGGGAGCTTCTCATGTCCTATTTATTTTGTCATATATTTTAAATTATCTTTTCTTCATGTTCAGAACTATACCAAGTACAGAATGCAAGTGGAATGATGTAAAACTGATTATTAATGAGAAAATGGTGCCAATTTCCCCACTATATTGATGTATGCCCATAATATGTTGATGTATTCGAATGGACCAGTCAACTATTGATGGATTAATGATGCATGGATTTTTATTTGTCTATTCTACAAGTTTCATGTTCAGTGCAGAGGCTTTGGGAGTGATATTTTTCATTTTTAAAGCAGTTGGAGAAGATTGCCTATCATTTCCCCCAAGGTCAAAACTAGTATTTTGCTTCTGATTTGGAGAGGTTTGTATCAGAGTTAATTGAATGAATAAAGATGCATAGGAGTACATATTAATGTCCCCTAGATGTCCCCTGCCTCTGTCATGAAATTCGAGACGGTCCAATATCACTTGGAGAGCCATCTTTAGCACCTACCTAAGGGGGATTCGAACCCCAAATTGCTAGCAAAGTTCCCTACTTGTGCCAAAACTTAAAGGAGAATTTCAGAATCTATTTGATGACTCTAAATCATCCATGAACCTCATATTTATGTACGAAAACCATTCATACACCTACTGTGACAATTTGGGATCATTTGGATCCATTTGGAGGTCAAGAACCCAAGACTAGTCAAAGGTCGAACTAGTGGAAAAAGTTGAAAAATTCACCTTTTTAATAAAATTCAAAAAATGGACATTACACAATTTCTTACTTAATCATCTAGGTTTTCAATTAGGCTTCTATTTCCTATCATATGATTGCTACACCCACTATCTCTAAACTAGATATCACTAGAATTTTCTTGTGAAGCATTACAAGTAAGGGATAAGGAGTTTTCATTAATTTCAGAGAGGTTAGAGTAGTTTGCATTATGTTATATTTGGCCAACTTTTTTCTTGCTACATTCATGTGCATAATGACCTAGATTTTTGCAATAAAAGGTTAGTTGAATTCGCATTTATCATAACTCTGATTTTTTTGTGAGCTTCTACTACTGCCCCCCCTTGAACTGTGAGGAATTTGATGTGGTCTTATTTCTTGTTATGAATTATCCTTTCCATCTCTTTAATCAATGCAATGTCTAGAAGAAATTAGATATCTCTAGATTACAATGTCTAGAAGAAACTAGATCTAATTAACAATTGACAAAGTCAACCTCTAGAGAGGTTTCTAACACTAATTAGCTAAGTGAGAATAATTGCAATAATCTAACAACCAACTCTCTAGAGACATGTATAGCACTTTGCAATTCCATTCAATAACACATCTTAGGACGACTACATTCTTTTCATATTTCTACTCCGCCAAAGTTTGTACACACCACTAATGCTCAATGGGAGTCTAGCTTACACTCCATATTCACTACAATCCATTTGATTTTGCTTGTTCTTTCCAATTTGGGAGAAACACGTCAATTCATACACATGGTACCTGTAATAGATCTTCATGATCACATAAATCCCACGACAACTTCACATTAACACACCAATGAGCAATAGTTCCAAATCACTACACACCCAGATGAGTGCATCTTTCTCAACATCTTGGGGCATTTTGATTTGATATTCTCTACAAGCATATCAATTTCGTATTCACATAGACAATGTGCCCAGGGGTATCTCAACACCTCATCATCTTCTTCAAACTAAGCACATGAAACAATGATAAAGATGCTATATGCAGTGGCCTCTTCCAACATTAAGTGGCCATCCAATTTGTATCTTTAGCCACTGAATTGTCTAAGACTCTAATATACATATCACTTGTATTCACCTACAATACTTCACATATTTATATATATTTATTTATATTGTCTGTATGATATATATATATATATATATATATATATATATATATATATTGAAGATAAGGTGTATAAATACATATTAATGAAAAATGAACCACGAACATGAATTGATGGACATATATATACACCCACATCTGATATTGTTCTAAAATCAAATAGAGAAAGGGAATAACATGAAAGCAACCATGCATCGTTTAGTGCTTGAAATTATTGTTTCATTTCTTGAATTCGTGGCTCATTTCTATGAATCATACAATCCCTATGGCCTTAAGGCTTAATTTGGAAGTCAATATAGCACTCACAAAACATTGCTATTAAATTCTCCACATAGTGAATGCATCCAACTATTTGTTGGTTCTTTCATTACAACATGATTAATTCATTGTTAATACCTAGTAGTCTATGCATGCAAATTGGAATATTGTAATGAATTTTCAACACTGAGTGATTTTCTCCTTGGTTGTAAATTATGGTTCCTAAATCCCAAGTTTAAATCACATACAAAAAATCCAAAACATTGCAATAAAACAAGTGAATATAAAAATATAGTAACACTCGATGATCTCCATGTCCTTGCTAATTCGAGATATGGTGACTTCCAAAATAATATAGGGCAGTGAAAAGACACAACTTGAATTGAATTTTCGTCTCTATGTCCTCCAACCTACCATACTACCACTATCCATCTCAAGCTTCAATGTTCAAGTATCAATGTTATATAACTTTTAGGGCTTGTGCAAGCTAATGATGGCCACTCATGATGCGTTAGTCGCAATGGACTTCTGGAAAATCAGAAATATGAACGTCAAAAAACAATATTAGAGCTACCTACACAACTTTTTGGAATATGGCGCAAGAAGATGAAACGTAGACAATCGGATTACCTTCCAGAATATATAAATATTATTTATGGAAATTAAGTATAACTCCCCAAAAATGGGGTTCTCCTAAGGTTGGTATGTTATTTTTATAAGAAAACATAATGAATATGTTTGCGTTAGCCCTCAGGTTCGGTATTCAAATGGTGGATTTTTGTTAAAAAAATTATATGCAGTCGTAGATAACAGGTCATTCTAGTGCGGCACTATTTTTCCATATTTATTTATGTTAATTTTAATTTTTTTTTAAATTAAGGAAGTCATCCCATCCCTAAAATGACTAGGGTGAGCGTTAGCCCTCAATATCATGGTCTTAACATAATCAATCAACATTTTTTTTTTTAAGGATGTAGGTTTTTGTGTGTACTTGTGTGGGTTCTTTTCCGTTTTCAAAATAGGTGAGCCAATAAAAAGTTATAGACGAAAGAAATAACCTACTTTTTGTGTAAGATTGACGTTAGTGCAATTGAAATTAACTAAAAAATAGGAACAAATAATAGATTTAATAAAAAATTACATATTCAGAATCTGCACACATAGTTCTACAAGTGTGTGCAATTTCATCAGCAGTGGACAAGTGTAGCATATGCAGAATCATGCCCGAAATAGAAGAAGTTATAGAATAAGATGTATTTTGTTATAACACAGTCAAAGTCACTTTGTTTGGCAACCCGAAGCTAAAACCAAAGCAACCAAGTCATCCACCACGTTGGTGGGAAAGGAATTGACCGCCAAAAATTAGAAATGTAAATGGCGAGTGCGCGTTGTTTTAAATACACATGCACACACTAAAAGAGCGCACACACTAAAAGTGCGCACGCGCTAATAGCGCGTGTGCGCTTTTATTCAATAATTCGAAATGTAGTTTTGATTGTGTTTATTATGGTGTTGGTATCCCATAACAAAAAATTCTGTCGGGATCATAACCAAACCTGGGGTACAAACACGACTGAAACAACATCATCTATGAGACTGGAAGATCAGGCTCCACAACCAACACTCTCCCTCTCACTCCTCCCATCTCTTCCTAAGCCCCCTCTTGCCCCTCCCCCCTCTCTCACTATCTCCTTAACCATGCTCCCCTCTCCCCCTAAACCTCATACTCTCACTCTCTCTCTATAATCGTTATCTCTCTCTCTCTCTCTCTCTGTCTATGTAACCGCCCTCCACTCTTCTCTCCCCTATGTCCCTCTCTCTCTCTCTCACTATAAGGGAAATACCTTGTAGCGGAGGTTTCCCACAAATTGGCCTTTTATACTGCACCCAAACCAATGCTCAAGGATTTACTAAGAAGCGTAGGGAGGTGGAGGTGTTGGGAAGAGAGAGACTTAAAGAGCCCGGGTTAGTAAGGGCTAGGGAGAGAAGGGGAGAGAGATAGAGAGGATGGGGTTTAGGGCTAGGGGGAGTAGGATAGAGATAGAAAGAGTAGGATGGTTAGGGATGGGAGAGAGGTTAGGGAGAGGGAGAGGGGGTTTAGAGAGAGGGAGAGAGAGGTGTAGAAGCAGGGAATAAAGAGTGAGAGAGGGGGGGTTAGTTAGGGGTAAGGGACTAGGAGGGGATTTAGAGAGGGGGAGAGAGAGGGAGAGATTGAGAGAGGGGGTTATTAATGGTTAGGGGGAGGAGAGGAGGGAGAGAGAGAGAGAGAGAGAGAGGAGAGGGTGTTAGTTGTAGGGAGTGAGAAAGAGAGATGGGAGGTGTGGTTAGAGGTAGGGTGATGATGATGACAATAATGATGATGATGATGATGAAGATGAAGACGATGATGATGATGATGATGATGATGATGATGATAATGATGAAGATGAGGATGATGAGGATGAGGATGATGATGGTGATGATGAAGATAAGGACGATGATGATGATGAGGATGATGATGATGATGATGATGATGAAGATGATGATCATGAGGATGATGATGATGAAGATGAGGATGATGATGATGATGATGAATATGAGGACGATGATGATGATGAGGATGATGAGGATGATAATGATCATCGTCATCATCATCATCATCATCGTCGTCGTCGTCGTCTTCATCATCATCATCATCATCTTCATCTTCTTCTTTTTCATCATCATCATCTTCATCATCTTCATCACCATCATCTTCATCTTCATCATCATCATCGTCATAGTCATCATCATCTTCATCATCATCATCATCATCCTCATCACCATAGTCATCATCCTCATCACCATCTTCATCATCATCATCATCATCATCATCCTCATCTCCATCTTCATCATCATCATCTGCTTCATCTTCATCATCTTCATCATCATCAGTGTGGTCGCCATCACCATCATCTTACGCGTCTTCATCATCATCATCATCGTCATTGTCATTGTCATCACCATCTACCTGCTCCTCATCAACATCTTCAACATCATCATCTTCTTCTTCATAATCATCATCATCATCATCATCATCATTGTCGTCATCGTCTTCATCATCATCATCATCATCATTGTCATCATCTTCATCATCATCATCATCATCATCATCATCATCATCACCATCATCTTCATCTTCAACATCTTCATCATCATCATCTTCAACGTCTTCATCATCATCAACATCCTCATCATCAACCTCATCACCATAACCATCATCATCATCCTCATCACCACCACCACCACCACCATCATCATCATCATAATCATCATCATCATCGTCATCATCTTCATTATCATCATCACATCATCATCATCATCATCTTCATGACAACGACAACGATGATGATGATGAAGATGGAAACCATGATGATGATGATGAGGATGACGATGAGGATGATGATGATGGTGATGAGGACGATGATTATGATGAAAACATTGAAGATGATGATGATGATGATGAAGATGAAGATGATGGTGATGAAGATCATGAAGATGATGATGATGATGATGATGATGATGATGATGATGATGATTATGATGATGATGATGATGATGTTTATGACGATCATCATCATCATCATCATCATAATCATCATCATGATCATCATCCTCATCATCATCCTCATCATCATCATCATCATCATCATCATCATCATCATCACCATCATCTCCATCTTCATCATCATCATCTTCAACGTCTTCATCATCCTTCTCCTCATCACCATCATCATCATCCTCGTCACCATCATCATCATCATCTTCA
Organism: Larix kaempferi; assembly: GCA_027924585.1. Taxonomy (NCBI): domain Eukaryota; kingdom Viridiplantae; phylum Streptophyta; class Pinopsida; order Pinales; family Pinaceae; genus Larix; species Larix kaempferi. The sequence goes on from BSBM01000147.1 coordinate 581,876, forward strand.
TGACGACAACAACGATGATGATGATGATGATGATGATGATGATGAAGATGGCGACGGTGATGATGATGATGAAGATGGCAACGGTGATGATGATGATGAAGATGGCGATAGTGATGATGATGATGAGGATGATGAGGATGATGATGAGGATGATGATGATGATGAAGACGTTGAAGATGATGATGAATATGATGATGGATATGAGGATGATGATGATGAAGATGAATATGATGGTGATGAAGATGATGACTACGATGACGATAATGATTATGATGATCATGATGATGATGATGTTTATGATGATGATGATCATCATCATCAACATCATCATCTTCATCATCTACATCGCCATCATATTCATCTTCATCATCATCATCTTCAACGTCTTCATCATCATCATCATCCTCATCATCATCCTCAACACCATCATCCTCATCATCCTCCTCCTCCTCATCATCATCACCGTCGCCATCTTCATCATCAACATCATCATCATCGTTGTCATCGTCATGAAGATGATGATGATGATGATGATGTGATGATGATAATGAAGACGATAATGATGGTGATGATGATGATGATGAGGATGAGGATGAGGATGAGGATGAGGACGATGATGATGATG